>JAODUG010000004.1:949486-970079 GCA_027564795.1 Aphredoderus sayanus | reverse complement strand
CTCTCTCTCTCTCTCTCTCTCTGTCTCTCTCTCTCTCTCTCTCTCTCTCTCTCTCTCTCTCTCTCTCTCTCTCTCGCGTTCTCTCGCTGTCGCTCTCTCTCTCTCTCTCGCTCTCTCTAATTACCCTGTCATTCTCCATCTCTCTGATGTCCATTGATTTACTCAGAGTTGATGAAGTGGAGCAGAGCATTTTGGCCAGACCAGGGTAGAGGGAGGGAAGGGGGTGGGGACTGTGCCCCACCCAGAGGGTACTCTGCCCAGGGTCAAGAGGTCCATGCCCCTGAGGCTTTTAGATGGTAAGGAAACATTGTATGTTATGGCGGTTAAATGTGCAGACATTGTTTATCTTTAAATCTTTCACCTTTTATATGTAAGGATACTTTCCAATTTGTTTGGGACTCACAATATACTGTATAACCATAGCTAAAAAAGGTATTCACTCACTCATGTATTGTTGAGTCAGGAGAAAGGTTGTTTTGTGATGCAAAGTAGAATTGGCTGGAGATACTTTGCGTTGAGGGTGTGTGTGTGTGTGTGTGTGTGTGTGTGTGTGAGAGAGAGAGAGAGCGTGAGAGAGGGAGAGGGAGAGAGAGGGAGAGAGAGAGAGAGAGAATTGGGGGCAGTGCAATACTATGCACTCTGCCCATTAGAATAGCAGGTGAGTTCGCATTAGGTGACAATGCTCAGTGACAATAACCATAAATGGAGTTCTGTTGCTATGGCACCCAATTAATGTTTACATGTGTGAATAACTTACATATTTGTGTAAGTCAACATGCAGACACTCGCACGAAGCCACACATACTCTACACACACACACGCACTAACGCACCAGAGATGACGAGGCTAACATAAGCTAGCCAAATTTTCCAGGCTAGCCGCAAGCTGAGGGTCTGTTTGAAACAGCCTTGAGAGATTTGGAGCTCCAGTATTACAGATCTCGCACGAAGCTGAAGATATCATTTCTAAGTGCTGGAACGCAGTGAGGAATCCATACAGAGATTTGTGCTGGGGATATGCAAAAGAGGGGGATAAAATACCCGCTTAAATCCAATTGATGGTTTCCTCTGTGGATGAAAAGTGGTTGTGGTGAGCTGTGATAAGGACCCTGTTTGTCGTCTCGTCTCTGACTCGGCCTGGAGATGAGCATATGCTCGGGAAGAGGCGGTGCTGTGAATGCGTATCAATAATAACTTGTTCGCTCTCCCATGCCCCAAAGGCGGACGAAGGCTTGGACAGACGATAGGAAAGAGTGAATGAGGAAGAGAGCTCTGAATCACGGCTCCCACAGGCTTCTCTTTTTAATCCTGCTGTTGTACCCTTTCTTTCCCTCTGTTTCTTTCTATTGCTAGCCCCCTCACACACACACACACACTGCAGCCACATTAATAGCCTGTTTGTGTTTTATCTGGTGGTCTGTTTTCCCTGTACCGTGCTCTTCCAAAGCAGGGGCGAGAGAGGGAAGAATGACAGGCGAGAGAGAGTGAGGGTTTGCTAATGTGTCTGTTTTGGCACACTGAGTGTCCATTATTTAAATGGGATTGTATTGGGCGCTAGTAATGATGCAACTATTCCGTACGCATTCTCTTTCTCTGTGTGTCTCAGCGTCACACATTTGATTGCAGGAGGCCGTGGGAGACCTTTTACAGCCCCCATCGTGCAGCTGATCTCTTGCTCGTGCTCTCTCAAACACCTCCACATTCCATCTTTCCACCATCTTTTAAATTCTCTCTTTTGTCCACCTGCCTATCTGTGACTGGCGGGAGGTTTGCGGTAGCTTGTCGGGATGGAATGTCTCTCCCTCTCCCTCCTTCCTGCCTCTGTGCAGGAGAGTGGTGTCCTGTTAAACAGTTTAGCGGTGAACGGGGGGAATAACCTTTCAGAGGCACTGTCCCTATGGGGACCGTCTGCACACACAGACTGCTAGCCTAACGCTACAACTGCATCCGTGACCTCGTGTGAACATGCACCCACCCACACATGCGCACACACACACACACACACACACACACACAAACTCCTCAGGGCACGTTGTTAGCTGAACTGGAGGCACATTCTTTTACAACGCATACAAGATATCATTTATGTAGTGTGCTCAGATGTCTCAGAGTAGACTGAAGACCTTTGTTCAAGTATTGTGTCTCTGTGGATTGAAGTTATGCTAATTCAGTCCAGATAATCTATTTATTCTTCATTTAACTATGTTGAGTACGAAGAAAATCAACAATGCATGGTGACATTCAGGCCAGACAGGCCATGTGATATTATCCTGAACCAGTCTGGAGAAATGAGGAAACAGTGTTTAGTCTATCGGCCTCTGCGTTGGCTTTGCAGTTGAACTTTAACCAGCCAGCCTCGAGAGCAGTCGGCATGTTAGTCTGTTTACTTATTGCTCTAATCAACATAATCACCGGAAAATCCAGAACTGTACAGTACTCCTCCTATTATTATACTGTATTCAGTATTGTATACTGTTATTCAGGCGTTATTTAGAGTTTAAGTATAGAAAAGTCTCCCATGCTGATGAAATTTACAATGATGACCATTGTTGAGGTAAATATTAGCTTGTATGTTAACCCATGTAGCCTAATCTATGGTATACCAACAATGTTTGCCTGGGCTGACATATCTCTCTCTCTTTCTCTCTCACTCTCTCTTCCAATTATGCAAATAAGATGAACTGGGACTGTATGATACAGTAGGTCTAAACATCAACAGCTTGTGAGCGCGGTGTTTAAATAAGGCACTACGGACATATTTGCGGCTAATTATTTCATAGGAGCAAGCTGTCTCTGTCTTGACTCCTCATTGATCAAAGCATCTCCAGACATGCTTCCAGACACTTCCTCACAAATTTCCTCCTGGGACTGTGTCTTACTGTTCTTTACAGTATGTCTCAGCCGTGACATCAGATTCTCCGCATAGTGACTCCACGTTGGTGAATTAAGCCACGGGATACATCTGGCAATGTTTCTATTCCTCATTTCTCATATTGCCCAAGGTCTTAACGTTTTCCCAGTGTGTGTGCACTGTGGACGGCTGAGCCATTGTTTCCTGATACAAGGAAATAGGGCGGGCGAAGGCCAGCTTCCTGGAGAGAGAGAGAGAGAGAGAGAGAGAGAGAGAGAGAGAGAGAGAGAGAGAGAGAGAGAGAGAGAGAGAGAGAGAGAGGTTTACGGTCACGCTACAGAACTCTAGAATGTTAACCTACAGTAAAGTCGGAGCAGTATATAGTATTAAATACAGAATAAATACAGAGTATTAAATAAATCCTTTGTTACATAGCTATATCCTGTATGACTAACACTGAGATATTTTGAGAAAAAAATTACTAGAGAGAGAGAGAGAGAGTTGTTCAATCATCAAATGGATGGTGTTTAAAATTGTTATTTGTTAAGGGATTTTTTGTTTGGTAATGTGTCCAGCTCTGAATATAAAGTTTAATGTCACCACAACAGAATGATTCAACGCCTGAAAAAAAACATATGGAAAGAACGAGTTATCCTGGGGAAAAATCAGCGCTATCTTTTTAAATGAGACGGAGAGGGGTGTGTTCCAGCTATAACATATCTTTTGGGAGTAGCGTGGTAACTCAAAGGGCAGGCTGCTACACATTCCCAACAACTCAAACAAAGTTGACGGCGGCCGAAAAAACCCCCCAGAATGCAACAATTGTCGATTGTAGGGGAATGCGACCCACTTTGAAGTTCGTTTCGTGGAGCCGACGAGAGGTTCCGTGGTACGATGTTTAACATCTTCTGTAGACCGTGAGTGTTGAAGCTTGATTTATCCATCGTCGCTTTTTATCGCTGTTGCAGTTTCCCAGCTGCGCGCAAAGGCTATGTGTGACTCCTGCTAAACCGCTGTAATAGCCGTATTGGCACATTGTCATTCGCGTTTTGCTAGGCTATATGTTTAATTAAAAAAAGATTTACTTTGGCGGGTCGCTTTCGGTTGGGATTTGATTTGTATCATGAGTGTGACTCAATTTGTTCCTTTAAAAGCCAAGGAAGAGTGATCCAGAACAATATGAAGGGACCGGGGAAGAGGAATGAAAACGCGTTTAGACTTGAGCAAAATATTTAGGGCTAGAGGACTTTTAGACTCTACGAAAGACCGCGATAACAACACGCCTTGAATTGTGAAACGCTTTTCCTAAGTCCTTAAAATAATACAAATGAAATGAATGAGCAAACCAATTAAACGGAGAAATCTGGTAACTTAGTACTTCTCTCTGTTAATACTATGCAACCTGCTCATGTGGATCTTGTCTGTCTGGACAGCAAACACGTTAATGCACGAGTAAACACTATACAAACACTATGCACAGCATATGTACAGTAGTGGACTGTAGGGTAGGGCTGTATGACAAGCCCGATTATCTGTTATGTTAATGCCTGTAAGCAATAATAATAATAATAATCAGTAATACTCTGCGATGACATTTCCTGAAAGCCTTTGTCGTTGTTATGGTTTTTATAATCTACAGATCAGAAATTATTTAGCCTAATAGTTTCCTGTCATAGCTGGCAACAACAGAAACAATCACTTAAGAAATACGAAGGGATTTCTGACCTGTGTTTAACATGTTATAAGATGAGAGAGCCATTGTAATGTACTGTATTACAAATGTATGCAGTCATGTATGCATACGTGACAGCTATTCCTGGTTTGAGGATGTTAGGATTCATGTTGTGCTTTTAGGGTCTTGCAGAGGTTGCAGGGAGATGAAATTAATTTGCATGTTTAAAATGTACATGCCTGCCTGGTTAAATGGGGATACAGTTATTGTACGTATATATGCTATATTCCATTATTCCATATTGCATAGTATCACTGTTTAGTGACAGTGTAGGCTATTCATATTTCGTTTTGTATTTTATATAACACTGTATGCGGTTCACACAATGTTCTGAAGTTAAAAGGGATTTATTGTATTCTTAACTAGTTGGTGTCACTAATGTAGCTGGGAGTACACAAGCTAGTGGCTATTATTAAAACCTTTTGACCTATATCCATTGCTCTCTAACAGCCAACCATAAATAATCAATTGCTGGTGTCACCTATGACTTCCATTATTCCCTTCCTATTAGCAGGAATTGTCATGTTGCCCCTATTGCCCCTTTGCTAATAACATTCACACACAAATGGCTTTTAGTATAGGATATAGACTCATCGTGATATTACTGCTAATTGGGAAGCTGTGTTCAAATACAGTATCTTGATTTCAAGCTTGTTATTGTCCTGTATTTGTATTGGCCAGCTGTTGTGTTCCCTTAATGTAGAAAGATGATCTCAGCCCCTTGCTCTTTACTAGGCTAGCTACTGAATGTGCTTTACTGGTATCCCAGTAAAGCACTGGCGTCCGAGCAGATATCCTGAATTACTGTCTTGCCTGAAATCAATCTGTGTGTGTGTGTGTGTGTGTGTGTGTGTGTGTGTGTGTGCGTGTGCGTGTGCGCGCATGCTATCTAACCACCAGACCTCAGCTCTTAGCCATCACAATATAATACAATACAATACACTCTCCTTAAGGGCCCATATGAGCTCATCATTATGGACATGGCATTATAACAAGGCTAGTTTCCTTGTCTGTGTGCATGTGCGTTTGATAATGTGAGTTTAACATCATGTATCATCATGTTTAAATATTTTTATTGTGTGTTTTACATTCCTGGCATAAAATGCTTATATCCTTCCTCTATGAATCAGTCTTTGTGTGGGTTCTATTCCCCTGGCTAATGTATTCAATGCACTCTTCCCTTCTATCCCTTTATTTCCTGTCTATATACCTAAACCGGCTCTGTGCATGCGAGAGCTTCATTTACTTATTTTCATGTGACTATTTGTCATTGTCGTTGTTCATCGCTTATCGTGCGGTAAAGCCTTGCCTGGGGCAGTGTCTTCTGTCACTCCCTAAAGTAATCTCTCGTTGTTCGGCGTGCGCGGTGAGCTCCTGCCTGGCGGGCAGAGGAGGCAGCATCCAGATCCAGCGTGCGCAGTTGGTCCCAGGTGCTCCAGGGCACCAAGGCCAATGCATCTGGGCCCACGTGCTGCACAGGGTTGTTGTTGTTTTGGTTTTTGCCCACTGGTCCAGCCGTCTCCGTCTGTTGCTGAATACAGCGGGTGCTAAATAAAGAGAGCGTCTGTGCTGCATGCTGGTAGGAAGCGCTGCGGGTCGCCTCAAGGCTGACGTCCCCTTCTCCCCCCTTTTTTTTGTTTTTTTCTTGGTCCCTGGAGATGATCTTCTCGCTCTCGCTCCGTCCGCTGCACCTCTTCAGTGAGCGACGTCCGTTCTGTTCTCTCCCGTTGGCTGCATGGATTCTCCCGCCGCTGCCTGATTGGTGGAAGCGGCGCACGGACTCCCGGGGGGGGGGCGTATCCACGCGTCAGCATTTTCCCTCAAGCATCCCTCCTGTTCTGCATCGGTAGCGGCTGACAGGACTCCTCTGCCCCCCACCCCTATACCCCTATGCCCTACCCCGGCGCCATCCCAGCCTCTCCCGTTCAACCGTTCAACCACTGTTCTGCCTGTCTCCCGTCACGGAACGGCCAGTTGTTTAACTGCCTCGCCCCCCTCTTCCCCACCCTTCCCCACCCTTCACTGTCAAATGTTGAACTCCTCTCATTGCAACTGTGACATTTGACCGATAAGTAACGCATATAGCCCTATGTTTTACCAGTGCTTTATCGGGGGGAAGAAACCCGGCATACTGTACATGTTGCTGTAAAGGGTTAAGAGAAAAAACAATGTGTCCACCTGTACGCTGTGAGCATTACAGGCGGCCGTACCTCCCACTAGTCATGGAGACGGACCGAATGCATCTGCTTGAATCAGATGGGCAGTCGGGCGCGTGACAGACGCATAAGTAACTCCTTGTCGTGGGGGCTCACAGAGCGCATGTGCTCTGCTAATGAAGCCGGAACAGCAACTGCTAGGGTGTGCGTGGGGGGGATTTGCTCGGACTGCTCTCCGCTGTGATGTTCTCGCGAGCGTGCGCTGGTGCTGTTGGCAGGCCAGGGCTTCCCGTTGCAGCTCCATCTCCAAGCCGCTTCCTCATTAATCAGCTCCAAAGAACACTTAACAAATCACTCAGTGCTACAACTCCTCATCTCAGGCTTCACAGTCTTGATCTGTTGTCTCAGCTGCATGCTGCTAAGCCCTCGCGCATTGGAGCACAGGCCAAATGTCTCCTCATTATGCAGAGTAGGCTATCATGTTGGCTGATGCTAGCATAGTGTAGTCAATAATAATCTTGTCAGTGTACTGTAAGACCACTACACACACACACACACACGCACACCTGCATTGCCTCTGAAGGAGGGTGAATGTGCCAGGCTGCCAGTTCATGGTGAAAGGGTGTGCAAAGCATTGTGTCAACACTCGATAGGGCGTACCACGGCACTAAAAACACCTGAGTCATGGTGAGCGGCATGCAGCGGCTATTAGATTAGGACTCCTAACTATATTAAACCAACAGGAGGCCTTGAGACCAGCATTATTTATTTTGGGTCACATGAAACTTTTTAGCCTCTTTTGGTCACCGGGGTCATTTGGCTCGTGGTAGTTCTTAAATATAGAATGTCTACCAACATGCTGTTTCTATTTCCAAAGTCTCCAAGCAGCACTAATCCAGTCTGTGATTTAGCGGTATTTTCGTAACACCAGTTTCTGAGGTTGGTGTGGAATTTATTTGTAATGACAGACAGCAGTAATTGTATTAAAGTGTAAAAACCAATACCCCGCCACCCCCTGCCTATTGTAGCCCTGTGGGGTGGAGGGTTATGTCCCTGTTATTTAGTGTTTCACTACATTAATTCAGCCCATCTTGAGCCATTAGCACAAACACAATCCTCTTGTGGAACTAACAGCCAGCCAGCTAGCTAGCTAGCTAGCTAGCCATCTGGGAAATCAGTGCCTCTGATGTTTTAAGTGCTCTGACACATTATGGTCCTGAGCTTTGAGACTATATCAGATCTATATCAGATGAACCCTTCCCAGTGAGGTGGGGTCCAGACTTCATACTCAGAAGCCATTTACTCCAGTTTCCTCTGCCATGCCTCTTAACCCCTAACTGAGTTTATATTGAACAGATATGCTAGTTTTCAGACTGTATGGGATTCAGCCTGGGAACTGACAGCATATTGAATTGAATCATATGTACAGTACACACCCACGCTAAGGCTATGTTGACAACTGTCACACTGAGAATAGTATGCATGGAACAGCTACAGTATTGATGAATATGTTGCATTGCTGAATAATAGGAGATGAGGTTTCCTGTATACCCTAACCTTTTCAAGTATGCGTTTTACTCCATGGCTTTATGTAGCCCTTCTGTGTGTGTTGTAGAGGGTGTGAGAGCCTGGAGTTTTCGACAATGGCAGGGGTTTGTGTTCTTCCTCTTTCACAGCATCTGAGGAGCGAGAGGAAGGGGATGGGTTGAAGAAACGCATCACGCTATACAAAAGAACCGACTGAGGTATGGGGCGAGTCCCAGAGAGACTCAGAAATCCATGCCGAATGTAAGGCATCCTTCCTCGTTTGCCAGCAGAGAGAAGCTCAGAGAGAGAGAGAGAGTGTCAGGGAACATTGGAGGATTGTCAAGGACGAAGGAGGACGTTTGCTGAGAATAGATGGGATTGCGGGGAGTGAAATGCAGTGGTTGAGGTGGGAAAGGGTGGGTGGGGGGTAGAGGGGGGGTGTGTGACAAGGAGAGTACAACAGGACGGGCTGGTAATGCCGGTTATGGGCAGCTGTTTGACAGGAATATACAGCGTGTCATATAAAGGTGATCGTACCAGTTATGAACATCACTTCACCAAACTCGAAGATTAACTATCTTTTGCCTCCATTACCACAACATATCTGTAAATTACACACTACATTGCATTATAATATGACTACAGTGTGTCATTATTTATTCATACCTTTACATTGTCTGCACAGTGATCAGGGTTATTCTAGTATGCTAGAGTAGAGGCAAAAGAGAACAAATATTATGATATAACATTCTCAAAACACATTTTGAGGCCTGTACAGCATAAGTCTGCACCCTAACACACACTTCCAGAGGCTTAACTCTAAGCTATATTCCATTGGCTACATTTCTCCATGCCTTTTTTTATTTTCAGTACAGCACATATGTCAGCTTGTTATATGGAGTTGGGTGTTTACATGCTAAGTACCAGTTTCAAATATGTGTTTTTTAAGCATTATAGCTATGGTCTACCTCTTGTATGTTTTAATTGTGAGCATTGGATCTTCCAGAAGGAAATTAGGTGGTTTTATTTGCAAATTGTGTGTGCTTGATGTCAGTTTTCATTCAGGACATTCTCCATGGAAACAGATATGGCAGTAAAGGTGTGATTGGCAGCTTCTGTATATAACAATGAACTACACTGTGTCAACCTAACAAACTTGTCATTAGATATTGAATATATAGTAGGAATATTGATATCCTTGGTCCAGGTCAGTTGACTGCTGACCCACAGTTCACAACCATCTAACCTCACACAGAGGATCCCACTAGCTAGTACCAAAGCTTCCTTCTTTTCCACCTCACTTAACACCCTCTCTGTTCTGCCCGGTACCCAGCCAGCCAATCACAGAGCAAGGCTTGCTAACAAAGACACTTTCTCCTACAGCTGTGCTTTTTAGTAGGCTAGAAGCTCTTAAAAGTGGATTCTTACAGATGAAGCTGTTTGTGTGTGACTATTTATGCATTTTTGTGCCTGGTAATGAGGGAGGGAAATAAGGAAGGCAGAGGAATAAATGGGGAGATCAGACTATTGTCAGTTTCACACTGGGCAGTGGATTTGACCACAATGCTGGTCCACCGTACAAAGGGCTTCCCTGCAGCTCCTAATCTGTCATTATGGCTGCAGGCTTTTTCCTGAAATGCTTCTCTTTTTCTTTTCTTTTTTCCTCCACAGAGTTTACTGCACACACATACATTAGGATTACCTTTAAGCCCTCCATAGAGGACATTTATTAAAATAATATTCTCTCTCATTACACTAGCAATTGAACTTCTGTCACCTCATTCTGCCAGCGAAGTTATCTAATGTTGGCTAGCTTAACTGCTACCTATATCCCTACAGTTGTAGCACATTTAATACAGCTGTCCATTCTTTAATACACTATTGGGCTTATTTCACCATGGGCCAGGTTAATAGGAAAATACTGGCAATCATGGTCTTAGATTTCAGTTAAGATGCAACGTGACTAAATCCAATTATCTTTAAATGTGCACAGAATAATAACATTGATAATAATCAGAGTGTGGGGATACAGGTATACCAACTTATTATTGTACTTGTGCTTTTGAAAGTCTAAATAGGTCTCTCCAGCAAGTGATAAACGCTCTCATTACCCATGGTCATTTTGTGCTCATTGTCATCAGTTTCTTTAATGCAGTTTTTAACTGAACCCAATACAGTGTATGTTGCACCTGCAATAATGTACTCTGCAACCAATGGAGCTTGCTGTGTTGCATTGATTCCAAATTAGAAAGGGCTCATTTTAATGGCTCCTGCTCTCTGTTGATCAAAGAACCCTCCTTAACAGGAATTGTTCGTATCTACCGAGAATATAGCCTATATAGAGCTACACATTTGATATTTATTGGCGACAGTAGCACTGCTGAAACACTGAAAGTAGGGCAGCATCAGACACAGTGAACAGCAGAAAGCTCTTTACTTGTCTTCTAATCCTCCTGGCTGGCGGACGGCAGAGAAATCAGGCTTCTGGGCTGCTTTTGTCAGATTGTTGCTCACAGTTTTAAAGATGCACTTTGTGAGCGTTCTTAAATGTTAAAGTGTATGTCTGTTTATCTCAGTAAATAATAACCAGTGGCAAGGACGCTCAAAACACCCAACACACCGAAATGCCTCCTAAAAAGTAGCATGTGGAAATAGAGAGTGACAAACGAGCAGAACATGATGCAAATGTGCAGGTATAACATGTCATTGTTGGGCTGTCGGTTGCTATTTGAAATGGCTTTCTGTGTGCGTTTTATTTATTTTTTATTTATTTATGTTTCCCCCTGGTGTTACAGCAGTCTGCAGTGAAATCTCTCCATTCAGGATCTGTGACACATGGTTGTCAATGAAAACGCGCGGAGCATAAATTAGCGTGCGCAGCGCGCTAGGGTGACAGGGGAGAGTTTCCCGCTCGCAGCGAGCCTCCGCTCCTCGCTCTCCTCACACGTTCTCTGGCGCCCTCGACGTGATCCTTCGCTAATGCGCGTGACGCATATGCTCCCGCGCTCTCGCCCTCCTTCCAACTTGCCTGCCTACGCGCTGGTGATTCAACCCTCTCTCTCTCTCTCTCTCTTTCTCTCTCTCTCTCTCCCTCTCCCTCTCCCTCCCTCCCTCCCTCCCTCCCAGATCTCATCTGATGCCGAGGCTGACGGAGTCTCGCTCGCACGAGTCGTTGCTCAGCCCCAGCAGTGCTGTGGCCGCTCTGGACCTCAGCATGGAGGACGAGGTCGTAATCAAGCCGGTTCACTGCAGCATCCTTGGACAGGATTACTGTTTTGAGGTGCGTTTTGTAGACACACACACACACACACACACACACTTCCCAAACCACACACGCTGAATACTGCTGTACTGTACTAAGATGATAACATCTTACTACTAAGTAAGTACTAAGATTTACTAAAGCGATAATAAAAAGTTGCATGCATTCATGACTAAGGTCAAACACCCCTCATCATGTTCCCTGGTTACGACTATTATTAGTTTTGAAAAATGCCATTTAAAACTAAGACACATTCTGGAAAAAAGACACTCTAAAACTGGAATAATATTGACACAGCCCACGTCTTGATCAGCAAATGATTCAAGTGAAATATGTAAAGAGCTTGGTAAGAGGACTTTTTTAGCTGCTCTGCTCCCTCCACCTGGAATAGACTTCAGACTGACAGCTGAGAAATCAGATTTTCTTTTGTGAAAATGTAATCCTATAAGAAATACTGTTAAAGAATTATAAACAATGTGTTGTTGTCATTGTTTATAACTAAATTCTTAAATTCATTATTAGGTCATATTCCTTTTTAAACATTTTGTAAAAATGCATTTAGTTTAATGTCTTATTGTTATCCTATTGTGTATCATAGACCTAGAGTATTTTGAATGTGTGTGTTTTTCGTTGTGTTTTGTTTCATGGCTATTTTAGCCATGTCTGTCTTGAACAAGAGGTTTAAATCATCTCAATAAATTAATCTGGTTCAATAATGGTTTGTGAAAAATAATGAATTAAAAAATGGAATAAACCCATATACTGTACAGTCTAAATATAAACATAAAAGACGGATATGGCTTATTGTCATATTATGTCATTCAGGTGTCAAATGGTTTGGTCTTAGTCTTGAACTGTTGCACAAGCTGGTTCTATGTCCTAAAGTCAACTACAGTGCATTAATTTTCCATTTAAAAACACAAAAGGTAAGCATGGGTCAAATGTGCATACTGGTGTATATGTTAATGCTTAAGCAAGGTTGCTTCTGGTACAATCTCCAAATATTTCCAGCACTAAACGTCAGCATTTCCCTACGTGTGTTCTCGGTCACTGACATTATTTAAGTGCAACATGAATAAACACAAGCGTACAATGGGACATGCTAGCGCTACGCACTCTTAGACTCCCAGTAGGAATGCTGTCTCGCAGGCTAGCGGGAGTTAGCGTAGACACACAGTGGGCAGGACAGCGGCGCTGCTAATATGCCTGGGAGCAGTAGGCACAGCAGAGAGGGAGAGAGAGAGAGAAGTGGCTAAACGGTACAAGCGTTCCCTCGACACCCAGGTAAAAATATCCAGCCGTAGTCAGTCTGCCGCCGCCGACAAGAAGCTCTCAGATCTTTGTCATCTACTCGGTATCCTGCGTCATTGGTTTAACGCAGACTTTGATGCTTATTTCTCTTTCGCTCTGTCTTGTTATTATCCAGCCTGGCCGGCACTCATCTCTTTTAATTCCCGTCCAATCACATCCATCGGTTATTTCCTGAGCACCGCCAAGTCATCATTAGGCGCTGCATCCCTGCTGTGCGTTCACATTTCTTCTTAAGCTTCTGTGCTTGTGTTTGCTCTTCCATGTTATCCCCAGATGGTCTCCCTGCATCTGTTTGATATGCGTGCGGTCTAGGGTTGGACAACACGATGAAAATGTCTGTCTGTCATCGTTGCCTAGACCACTGCATGGTAACTCTGTTAGAAGACACGTGAACTTGAGACGAGATAGTTAGGCTACAGTGAGAAGCGCTGACCCTGATGTGACAGTCAGAATAGATGCAGTGATTGCCGTTCTGCCTTCACAGGTTACCACGTCCACAGGGAGCAAATGTTTCTCCTGTCGTTCGTCAGCGGAGCGGGACAAATGGATGGAGAACCTGAGGAGAGCGGTGCACCCCAACAAGGTAACACATCTGGGACAGCAGTAGTGTTTATAAGGCAAACTATAAATGTGTGTGCTGTCATTTAATAATACGTGGAAGCTTTTGTTATCCAGCGTGCAATATAATAATGGGTAAAGCTGCGTTCATAGTGTTGAGAGATTTAATTCACTAAATTAGCCAGATTACATTCCGGTAGTTTGATATTCTTAATTTAATTTCCATAAAAAGTAATATATACTGTTACAAAATTGCATACTCTATAGGTGATAGAAAAACTCACTGAATACATGAATGATGCGGAAATTACATTTTGCTAGGAAAAATCTCTGATGGTTTTTAACGGTGATGGAAGTTAATGGCGATGGTAATATCAGGGAATATTACTTTTTAAGGAGGGAAGCCTGAGCTGAAGTCCTCCTTGCTTTCTCCATTCTCCCTACAATGGTTTCACCAGAGTGGATAAGCAGATGTGAAGACGACAAATTCTCTAATCTACCTCCTATCATATCTCATTATTTAGTGATTTACTCTCTAATTAAAAACTTGCCTAATAATGCTCCAAGTTTGTATTTCTCCCTGGTTTTCTGTGCAGGAGAGCAGCTTTGCAGTTTTTAATTATTTTATGATTTAGATGGATTGGATGCAATGCAAGCTGTTGTGTTGTATTCCTTTCTCTGAAACATGGAATCTAGGAACAGATGCTGGATCATTTTTAAATTAAAAGGGGTCTTTGTGATATCTTTAAATAACATTTTAGATGCTGTTTCTTTTTTATTTACATTTAGCTGATGTGATTATTTCTGCCCAATTAACTACTGTATTTACAAATGAAAATTAAAAAAGTATCTACTACTATTGTACTGTAAAGCACAGTAAAACTCAATGTTATATAATTTAGAAGTCAAACAGTCATGACATTGAGTTCATTGATTGTTTGAGCTGGGCAGTATGCTGCTGTGGGCGGTGGAGTAATACACACGGCAAATTTTCCCCTATCGAAATTATAATATTATAGCTGGAATTCACTCTGGAATAATTTAAAAGCAGTGTGTGCAGCCAGCCTAAATTGGGCACAGGTGCAGGACTGAACAACAACTGCAGATAAACTAAGAAAAGTCCACACGCCTGTCTGAAGAAGCCTAAACATTGTAATAATACATTTTAGAGATATTATAATCGCTCTGCGGACCTCTCTTCCTTTATCTGGAATTCACTCTGTGCCATTATGAGACACAGTCACATATATCTACAACATCAATGAGGTGAGTCGAATATCTGGCAGGGTTCCCACTGGCTATTGAATTTATGGAATATCATGGAATTTTAAAAAGTCAGGGAATTAAATATATTTTGGGGTCAAAACATGGATTATCAGGGAATTCTTTCTGCAGCATGTTTAACTTTTAGTTTCCATTCATCAAAATGTTACTGGACGTGGCAATACATTTTGAGATATCTCAACAAACAAACGTTGTGAACGTTTACATGAGTATTAGCTACGCAAAATATCACCAAATGGATTTTCAATGTGTATATTGTTGCCATGCTGGCTGTGCCTGTTACATAGACGCTATTCTGGTGTTTAGTTGGTACGTTCCCTTCATACAAACAATTATTTACATACATTTGTATGTAAATTCCATGACTTTCATGACCTACTTCAACCCTCCTGCTGACCTCAGGTTTCAAACTAACACCTTGTTGTGCCAGCAGTGCACATCATATGTGTGTGTAAGATGTAGAATTATGTTTAGCGCCTTCTATCTGCCACAAAGAGCTAGTGATTTGGGTCATTTTGACCTGAAGGACATCAAAAAAGATAATAAAAGTCAGGGAATTTCACATTTGACTTAGAGTGGGAACGCTGATTTAGCTTTAACTCTCTTGTTGTCCTCTGGACTGACCCAACGCACTACCTCTTCTGTGAGATAGAAAGCGCCAATCCTACTTCTACAGCTTAAACAGACTTATGATGTGCACTGCTGGCAAAAGAAGGTAGTGCGTTTGAAACCTGAGGACAGCAGGAGGGTTAACAGGCATGAAAAAACGAACCACACATACATAATTAAATACACACAGCACTGACACTAAAGAGAACTACACAATCAGACCCAATCAAGTGACACCATCTTCTGGCATTACACGGTAGTGCGTTTCAAACCTGAGGACGATAGGAGGATAAAGGTTGAGTCACTTAACCGTTTCCTCAATTTTGTGTGTGTCCAGGACAACAGCCGACGGGTGGAGAACATGCTGAGGCTGTGGATCATCGAAGCCAAGGACCTTCCGGCCAAAAAGAAGTACTTCTGTGAGCTGTGTCTGGATGAGACGCTGTACGCCCGCACCACCTGCAAGCTGAAGACGGACAACGTGTTCTGGGGGGAGCACTTTGAGTTCAACAACCTGCCCTCGGTCAAGAGCATCACGGCTCACCTCTACAAAGACACGGACAAGAAGAAGAAGAAAGACAAGAGCAGCTACATCGGACTGGTGAGCATCCCCGTGGCGGCCGTGACGGGGAGGCAGTTTGTGGAGAAGTGGTACCCCGTCAGCACGCCCAACCCCGCCAAGGGGAAAGCGGCCGGGCCCATGATCCGCATCAAGGCGCGCTACCAGAGCATGAGCATCCTGCCCATGGAGATGTACAAGGAGTTTGCGGAGTACACCACCAACAGCTACATGCTGCTGTGCTCCGTGCTGGAGCCCGGCATCAGCGTGAAGAACAAGGAGGAGATGGCGTGCGCGCTGGTGCACATTCTGCAGAGCACCGGCAAGGCCAAGGTGAGCAGCACTGGTCCACTGCCCTGTAGGTCCACCATGTAGAGGGCTGACCCAGAATATTTACCGGTGTGAACCCCAAAGTTTCCCCCCCGACCCTAGGAACGTGGTGTTTAAACGTGCATACGTGTGTAAAAAAAGCATGGGGCAGGAGGGGCATGCCAAACCAAAACAACAATGTATACACAAGGGGAATTCTGGACAGTACCGAGGAGCGTACTTTTTATATGTCAGAATTTTACCCCGTTGTTATTTTGAGGTTCAACAGTCGGGTGACGATGTGAAACACACTGAGGTGAACTACCACCTGCTGAACTCCGGCAGCTATCTCGGCGTGCAGACAGGTGATTTCCTGCTCTGCCGGTAGGTAACCGGTACTATGTTTTGAGGCGAGGTTAATCCGGTCCATGTATCCCCTGCAGCAGTACATAGCGTACAGATGGTACTAGACAGAGGAGAGGAGAAGTATCCACGGCTGGGGAAGTGCAACCACGGTGAGCTTAGTCATACAAGGAAGGAGACTCCCACAGCTAAAAAAAAGAAGGTTTAATATAGGGTTGGGCACAAGTAATCGAGTACTTATGTAACCACCACCTATTTTTTGGGGAGTTTTTTTTTTAACAGCAAATTCCATTTCTGAATATTGCACCCCTTTAATGATCTTACTGACAAATGTGTTAATATAGAAACGAAAAGTTTCAAACATGATCGGTAGCCTAGAAGCCCAGTGTTTAATAGGTGCTTATATGTTGTTAGTTGTATGTTCTTTTATAGGCTGATAATGGTACTGATGACAAAAAGAAAGGGATACCCTTTTCTTATTAATAAAGAAGTTGGTGGCTTGAATCAAGCTGATACTTTAGAAAGTGACAAGGTTCATCTTAATTTTCTGACATGATGGACAGTAACTTAATTTACTTACTGTACTGTGAGACCCAACTAATGAATAACCAAATATGTACACTGTGCATATTTGGTTATGTATAGTACATCCCGAGTCAAGAGGGGTGCCTGCAGCAGTGCGATGAGAGCACTGTTGCTGTATATCTAAATTATTGTTTACAATGTAGTAATTAGTAATATACTGTAGGTGCCATGTACCACGCCATAAACTCAAGCATCAAATAAATGAAGAAATATTTTGTTAGGGACTTTTGGGAACCACCAGCTAAATAAGGTTATGTTTGCAACACCATTCTGGAAGACCTCTTGACACAGGATTGTAGAAGGACAATTTTTAAAGTGCTGTTACAGCGCTGCATTGTTAAGACCTTTGTCTCCTTCACTGGTTGTCAGGGACATCTTGAGCCTCAGCGCCTCTGTTTGACAATATCTCATCAACAGAGCTTTGAGGCCTGCCTCTGGCTTTAGCATGGCTCAGTGGAATGATGAATGATTAGTGCTTAAGAAGTGCTGTCTTTCCGCAGTGCCCTGTCACTCCTCTGGTTTAGGCCAGCCAAAGATAACTGCTGATGGATCGGAGGACCATGGGTCTCCAGAGAGGCGGGCACATTTTTAATTACTTTCAATTAAACACCAGCGTCCCTGGGAAGAACTAAATCTTTCCCTTCCTTCTCACCTCTATTTCTTCCTTCTGTCCTACTTTTAAGCCCGCTACACACCGGAGACAATGACTGTGTTTACATAAACACTCATATTCTACTATGATCCTCTATGCTACAGGTTGTCTAAACAGCATATTTTGTTTGGCTGTCCTGAATAATTCCTTGTTACAAATGCGGTACTTTCCATTTAGTTGCTATGCATTAACATCGTGGAAAGAATATTGTCTTCTGAAAGTGCAGAAATGTTACAATACGTGTTAGGGTTAAAAATGTGAGATGCCGTTCTGTTGACGTGGAGTGGAACTCACAGCTGAGGCAATCCATTTAATTTCCAGTGCATGCATGTTAATGGTGAGTGAAGATATAATTGCTTTCCGAAGAAGGAGTAGTTAGACTAAAGCCTTTAGACAGGGCAAAGAGGAGCTGAGTAATTTAATTAATGCTGTTGTCGATATGTTGTACTGTCAGACTTTCATTTGTGTACTGCTTTGCTTACTCAAGTGGATTAAGTTTATACACGCCACAAATATAGACACATACATACCATCTGACCAGTCCCCCAATATAGAGGAAATATGCTCTATCTAGGTCGGAAAATACTATTCGTAGCTGCATCCAATATTCCCAACTTAGCCTTGGCTCTCCTGTTTGTTTATTCACGATCTACACTCTAATCCCTTGGATCGGGTTCTGTTTTGGGTGTGGTCCTTCCTTAATTTGGCAAAAACATTTTTGTACTTTTTTAGACCAAAGATAATATCTGGAAATGCCTGTGAGACTTGGCCCATGTGTTTTCCTGACCATGGTTAAAATGATCTGTCTCTCATAGCCAGTGTTCACCACATCGGACACATGTGGTAGAATAGGTAGGCATAACAGAAACGTATGTTTTTATTTTAAACTCCCCAACTCTTAGTTGTGCTAAACCAATATAAACAGTGAGCAAACAAGAGATTTTTTTTTCACTATAACACAAACCTTTTAAACCTTTACAAATAGCATGGTGGGCTAATGTGCTACTGAGTGGTACAGGGACCCTCTGTATCTCTACCATGCAAGAGACATTGGAGTTTTTACTGAAGGCTACTGTCAGTGGTGTACAGGTGGTAAACACGTTATCAGTGGCCATTGTTAAGATACACGGATAGCAATTCGTATTGGCCAATATGAGTCCACACTCCCAATACTTTGTTTCTATGCGTGTCATTTTTGCACCCATCACAGATAATTATATCCTGCTGTGCTGCTTCACTGCCTCTGTCTCTCTGTCCATCCCACAGTTATCTGTGCCTTTGTCTTCCCTCGCTCCTCTGTGTACGCTTCATTGCGTCTTTGGCCAGAGTTCTCTGAGATGCCATCACTGTTGCCATATTAAAAGCACACCAACACTGTGCACACGGTCGCCCACTACTGATCACGCAACATCTTTTAAAGCACCGTTTAAGCATGCAGTTATCTCCATGGAAGGTCTGTCTGATACTAGGACATCTGCACAAAGTCTCACCTGGTGTTCTTTCCTCCAAGGGTTACACGAGGTGTACAATTACGTATTTGAGTAAATGGAGAGAAATGGAGAGATTTGAAACTACAAAATGTCACAAAGTCAAAATGATGCAACTTTTTCATTTGTTTATTGTCATTAAAAAAATAATACCATATACAATTTTAATTGGCAGTTTTATACTGTACAGAGGGGGGGAAAGGCAGTTGCGAATGCAATCTGGCCGAGCTAGAGATGAATTGTAGTTTATGTAAATAAGCAGTTTATGTAAATAAGCAGCGCAGAATTGTTCATCCCAAACACTGTCGGCTCTTTGACCTTACAACTGCCCTATCATTACACACAAACAGCTGTGTTAACAGCAACACGGGGACAATAACAAGCCTGCCTGTGTGCTAGAATTGCATGCCTGGAGTGCTGGAATCCCTGTTACATCTGAAAACGTCCCTTCGTGGTGGGAATGTGGTGATTTGTTGTCTTGCTAGCAGTGCTAGCCAGGGAAGATGAGGAGTAATGTTATGTGCTAACCGGTGGGAAAGAGGGGGAAGTAGGATTTACCCATATGACAGCTGGTCAGGGCATTGGCGGTAATATCAGTGCAGAATTCTGTGCCTCTGGGTTCGTCTTCAGCAGCAACGCGATGGGAGTTGATTACCTCCTCAATGTTAGACTGAATGTGCCAACAGCACAGTTCCTCTTACAGATAAAGTGCAAATTAGCGGTGCGTTCGTTTATCTGGTCCCAGTGCAGTAATGCCCTTTTTCATACGTCCATGGGCGCTGTATGTGATATCACTCTTCAGTAAAGAGTTCTCATAGATCTTTTCTCATGTCTTTTCTTTTTTTAAGGAATGAAATCGCTCATAGGAAATGAAGAGATAAAAGACTGACAGGCAGAGAAAGATGTGTCATCCTGTAAACAGGTGGCATTGATCACCCCTATAAAGCTTGCGGGATGAAGGCAGGTATCTGGAGATATCACTGCCTCGACTTGCCTCTGAAGTTCAAAGGCTTCGTAATGTTTACTATCCCTCGACAATCACTCTTGTTGTAGAGGGGAGATCAAATACAGTAGGTCCGAAATGAGAGGACAGCATACTGTAGAGTGGGTACCTGTGCCACTGTCATGCGGATGTACTGTAGTAGACACAGGTCACAGACAGACACAGAAGTGGCCCCAGACTATTGCATAATACAGTACATTCATCTGGAAACCTCTTTTATAGTGATCACTGTTAGGCTTATAGATTCTCTGTCTCTCTCTCTCTCTCTCTCTCTCTCTCTCTCTCTCTCTCTCTCTTCTCTCTCTCCCTTTTCTCTCTCTCATTCTTAACAGTGTCATTCCTCTCT
>JAODUG010000004.1:937810-949386 GCA_027564795.1 Aphredoderus sayanus | reverse complement strand
TCTCTCTCTCTCTCTCTCTCTCTCTCTCTCTCTCTCTCTCTCTCTCTCTCTCTCTCTCTCTCTCTCTCTCTCAGCATCTAAGCACAGCTTTTCAAACAGTCAGAGGTCTTTGGTTTAGGGCCAAGGCAGCAACAAGGTTAGATTTATTGAGTGCAGCAGTTCTTGTATCAAAGAAAGTTGTATGCAAGAATATATGGGGTAACAAGCTGCTTACATAACTCGAGTGAAGATGCTATACTAGGCATATGACAGACACTGTTGGTGCTCCTGTATGTTTACAGCAACGTACAGGTATGAGCCCTGTACGTAAATGTGCCGGTTGTAGCCGGTCGGCTAGCTTTCACCTGTATTCTCCGGGTAAACTGGTAGAAACCATTGAGGAACTCGTGTGTGTGTGTGTGTGTGTGCGTGTGTGTGCAGTACCAGCAGGAAATTGCCGTGCTGCAAGAGAAGCTGCGTGCCTCGGTGCAGAAGCTGGAGGAGTACGAGGCCCGCTTGAAAGGGCAGGACGAACAGGCCCACAAGGTCCTCATGGAGTACCAGGCCCGCCTGGAGGAGTCTGAGGAACGTCTACGGCGACAGCAGGACGACAAGGACCTCCAGATGAAGGGCATCATTAGCAGGTCCCTGCAGGATTGCCCATAGAATTACTAAGATGCACTGTTTTATCTAAATGATGTTTTCATGCTGTTTTTCACTACATACATTTACGTACCATGTCATGTGTGCTTGTATACAGAAACCTGTAAACCTGTGCTTGTATACAGAAAACTGAATCATGTCAAAATGTTGGTTTCTAACCCTTTGTCCTGTTGATTTTTTTAGGTTAATGTCGGTGGAGGATGAGCTTAAGAAAGACCATTCAGACATGCAGGCAGTTGTAGACTCCAAACAGAAGATTATTGATGCACAGGTAGACTGGTCATGTTATTTAAATCTCAACTAAATGAGCTGTTTTCATGAAGAGATAGCACATTGGTTCTAATGTAAAAAAGTAGTGCTTTTAAGCAAAGAGCATCCACAATGTAAAATTTGGCTGCTGGAAGCTTACCGTTATTTGCTCTGGTATGACCAATGAAGACCAAAGAAGTGAGGTGAAGACCATATCTGTGCTATGTTTGACTATAATGTAGAGACTGTGGATACTATAGCAGCCAGATACTGTGCAAGTGTGTGCCACTCATGCCAAAGGGTGGTAATACAGAAAACATGTTTAATGCATGACTTGTACATCTCTGACAAGGTTGAATGACCAAGAATTGCCAAGATTTCCTCCAGTTTTGTTATTCAAACTAAATCATTTTCATTGTCTTATTTTTTCATTCAATCTCCTGTTTTCCCTGTGGTTTTCATTTATTCAGCTGAGTTTAGGATCCCTGTCAGAAAAGGTCTCTTTATCAATTTAGAGTGTTAAAAAAATATAAAACTAGAGATACAGCCTATGAAGGATTCTACTCAACAACTGAAATATCAGAAACCGTTCTCCCCACAATCCGTGTGACAACACAAACCTCTGGAGAGTTAATGTCGAAGTCTGAAAAGTCTTCACGAAGAAAGTTGCAGACAAGACAGAACAGACACGCATTATTTCAACACTCAAGTAATGACACTTTGCGTCTGCAAACAACCATGCAAGCGGGGAGGCAATGAGCTGTCCCACATAGTAAACAGACCGAGCGAATGAATATGAAAAGCTCATTATGAACGTTAGCGGACAAGAAAGTCAAATAGGGAATTAGACACTGTACACGAAACATTGCATAGAGAGCGCACTAGAGGGGCAGAATAGTCTAGCAGATTGCGTCTTCAATTCCCCGCCAAAAGGTCATAGGTTCAAGCCCCTGAGTCAGCCTACTTGAGCAGAAAGCCTCTTGTAATTTATTGCCTCAAGTCTCTTGGGATAAAAGCATCTGCTAAATGACATCGACTGTTACTGAGGAGATAGATGACGTAGCTGCCTGCTAGAGCTCACCGGTGCCAATTCCCTTTGTGTGTCCCTGGCGCTCGCTAGCCGTCATTAGCCCCTGTGCCCCAACTGCCCACGTAGTGTCAAGGCAGGCAGCAGCACACCGTCCATTCCTCCCATTCTGGGCCTCATCTGTAGCAGCGCACATCGCGTCAACGCCTCTGACGGCGGCTCTTATTTATGACACAACACGCTAGCTTGTCCCACTTATTAAGATTCCTACATTGCTAGCTTGGACTTGTTTTCGCTATTAGGCCCGTTGACATATTAGGACAGCTGTTACAGCGCGACGCTGGGAATTACACTCGGCGGTGGCAGTTTGGAGGCGGCGGTTGTCCATATTTCAGTAGAAAAGTGGATTGTGTGTGTGTGTTGTCAGCACGTGTACAGTATCTTAACTGCGTGTGTGTGCATGTGTGTGTGTAGGAGAAGCGCATTGCGTCGCTGGACGCGGCCAACGCGCGCCTGATGAGCGCGCTGACACAGCTGAAGGAGCGCTACGGCATGCAGTCCCGCAACGGCATCTCGCCCACCAACCCCACCAAGCTGCAGATCACGGAGAACGGAGAGTTCCGGAACAGCAGCAACTGCTAGGAGACCTCCACCGCCCCCCCTTTCCCCCAGCCGTGTGCATGTGAATGTGGAATGAACGTATGCGTATGTGCATGCACGGATGCATGTCTGTTGGGGGAGACGGTGCACTTCCGGGGGGGGGGAGTCAACCTGCTCCGTTGGAAGGCACTTCCTGTTGAGGACACTTTAAATTGGAGGAGCAAGGACTTCACCCTGAATAGGAGGGGGACTGACCACCAGGGGGCCTATTGGGTAAAGAGGGTGGTGGCCAGTGGAGGTGGCGTATAGCTTGTAGATAATGAACTCTAAGCTCTCTGTCAATCCACCGATTCGGATATTTCCGTTGGATGTATGCTACAGAAACTCAAGACTCCGCCCACACCTGGGACAAACCACTATACATTCCCACACAGTACAACCCCCCCTTCTCGATTTCCTTATTCTTGGTAACAAAATGGACACAGGAACATCAACCAACATACTCACTGACTTAAGAACACTATTTGTCTTGAGAGAATTATTTTCCAGTGTTATATTTCAACATCCTTGGTTTTTTGTTTTGTTGGTTTTTTTAAACCAAATATGAGCTTCAAAATCTATTTTTAGTCCAAAATGGTGGTGTCTCTGTACCCTTTTCAATCCTAGGGGGTGCGTCCCAAAGTGCCCCCTCAGCCCTGTTCCCTTTACCATCCCTATGTAGTGCACTTTGTGAAAGCTATTGGTACATGAAACGCCTTAAGTAAGGGACAACCCCTCCCCACCTTTACCCTACAGAGACCTTATTCCTGAACGATAGAAAAAAAAGGCACAAGTTATACTGTGGATTTGTAAAGTAGAAAATAGAATTGTACAAATTCTAACAAACACTAAAGTAAATTATACTATATTAATGAGATTTAATTTAGATGGATGCATTTCATTTTCTGCGATAGAATATACACCTATATTTGATAGTATCAAATGTAAAAAGCAGCCCTTTATTTGGGATTGCTTACATTTATTTGTATATTTTATTTCATATTTCTTCTGATTGAGACTAAGCTTTAGGGTGGTGTTTATTGTGGCGAGACTGCACACAGCAGTGATTGTTAATGGCAGAACATTCTTACAGATCCATAACATAAGTCCTTTTTTTTGCACGCTTTAACTTGGGAGTGAAAACTGTTAGGAAGGCACAGCTTCTGTTTTCAAGTCACTTCCGTCAAACAAGTCCTGTGTAAACTGCTATTTACTTTGAGATCGTTTCTCTAGTCCAGCTCTTACTGCAATTGCATTGTGCTTCCATGTTTGTATTCCATGTTCTCCAGTAGCAGAAGAAATGCTAGTGTAGTTTCTTTTTTTTGTAACACATGCTATACACTGGATGGGTGGGTCATTGAAGAAATGGCCACTTAAGTTAGACCTTTTGTTTTCTCTCTCAACGTTTGTGTCCATGGTAATGCTGCATTCAAACTGTGACTCCACGAACCTCAGTGGCATCATATTTCATTTGTAGTGTTAATCCCTCCTTCCCCTGTGTTTTGTCCATTATCTTCTGAATGTGAAGACGTTAACTTACAGTTGGTCCTTCCCGGGGTGTAAACCCTTTTTGTGACCTTGACATCCTATAAGACAATGCCATTTCAGCATCAGTATTTTCTATATTTTTGTATTCATTTTTCATAACTTTTAACAGATCATATAAAGTGTGAGAATCTGCATGCATTCTGGCATCCACATAGCCAACTTGTCACCATTTGTTTTCAATGCCAGTGGGAAGGCTATGCGTACAAGGAATACATGAAGACGTGAGCGTGTTAAAGCGGCTAACAGCCTGGGAGCATGTAAATAAAATGTTCACATTATTTTATACCTAATATAAAATGGAGCTTTCTTATTGTAAATGTACCTTGTGCTCAATTCTGCTGTATCAATATGACATGGATATTGTAAATATTAAATAACTCAATCAGTTCTATGTCCTCAGATAGACCTACAGTATACATGCCACATTTTAATCAGTATTCTTCTTGCTAAATCTCTTGTTTTGTATCAGCTTAAACAGTAATCACTTAAGTAATACCAGTAGCAAAAACTGATCATTCATTTTTGACTGTGCGGTGTCCTAATTTGTCAGGTTAGACCTGGTGAGAGCAACTGCAGTCTACAATGAAATCACTCTGCGAGAATCTTAAGCACAATCCAGTCTAGTTTTCAGTCTAGTTCTATGCACGTTCATGTTGAATGGTTGATGATATCTTCCTCTAATCCAAAATCCATCACCAGTGTTTAGAGGTTGCAAGGTTATGTGGCACAAGAGAGGTAATTTAATCAGATTAGCCCAGTCACAGATTCATACCAATCATACAGATGTCAGAAATCACTTGGTTCAATTCCAGATCTTGTCTTACGAGGCATCCAGCTGTAAATTCTCACTGCTGTGACAAACTGTGTACGAAGGAGCTATCCCGCATCTGGATGTCATATTTGCAACATTGTATAAAATGGAGAAAACAAAAAACAACAAACATGGAAAAAGCACTGTTATCATCTTTGGCTTCCTCGTTTGAATTTCAAGTTGGGTTTTTTGTGTGTTTTAATTGACCCTATGTTCCTCTTCCGTTCTATCACTCTTAAGAACATGACAGAACCATTATGGGTCAATCTCTGTTGCTGCATCAACTCACTTAATCCTACAGTGCAAGAAAATAAGATTCATAAAAATATAAATCTATAAAAGTAAATATGTTGTATGTTTTTTAAAAACTTGTAGAAAATACTTTTGTAAGTATGTTGAAAGTAAAGTATTTGCTGAATTCTGCTTCCTTCGACAGTGATAAAACAATAATGTACAGAGGAATTTGTGTTGACAAAATGTGGCTGTGCAATTTATGTACATTTGCGACTAGACCTATTAAAGTTTTATTTAGCTATTTTACATATTGGCCTAGTGTGTTTCTTATGACGTGACTGTGATATTTTGTTTTCAGTGCACATCTAATGACTACAATTATCATTTGCGTTAGCCTATCTTCTGAAAAGTCCTTAACCTAAAAATATTTAAACTAATCTTTCCAAAATATATTGGCATTTCCTGAACCAAAGCAGTATAAATGATGATAATGTCAAAGTGTAACTAAACCGTGTCTGATAGTATAGTACTGATGCTAGTGTATAACAATAGTTATTGCTACAGTACAATTGTATTTACTGTACTTAACTCATACTACTTTTACATGTAATCAGATTTCTTACTTTTCATATTACCGTAGACATCCTGTTGAGCTTAAAATTATTATTTAGGTCATGTTTCAACTCAATAATGATGTTCAGTAGGCCTAGGTACTGTATTGAACTGTATTTAAATAAGTGTATAAAATACTACAAGAGCAAATTGGTTAGACTTCGATAATCACTAGGCCATGTGCAAAAGAAGCCTACATAACAGATTTGCACTTGGGAGTAGCAGATAGTACGTGAACATATGTTCTGACTGAATCAGTGTCCAAAGGCAGAAAACGGAACGATAAAGGCTTATAAAGGATGGATGGTGAGCATTGCTGTGCAAAGACTGACCTACATACTTGCCTGCTGCATTGTTATTGTATTAATTAAGCAGGCAAAATATGGCTCTTAATATCCTAAACAGTGGAGGGTCCTGTACTACAGCACAAAACGTACATCTCAAATTACAACTGGAATACTAAAATGATATTCTACTGCTGTCACGCCATGACAGATGAACACTGATGCGAAGATACAGCATACACAGACTGTGCGTGAGTCGATTCATGTATTTTTCACTGGCTGTGCCTTATTCATGCAAAAGTACGCCTCATTATCAGTGGAGCTTCATCCGCTATAATTACTCCCTATGAGATCCACTCATGCCTTTGGTAGCTTGAAACAGCTCCCACCCCACCACCAAAAGCAGGACATAAGAATACACGCTTGGCGGTGACAAGGTCACTGCACACTGTACTGATGGAAGTCTGAATAATTGTTTTTTAATGCACAACTAAAGAGGTGTATACATTAAAGAGGCACTGTGCATTAGTGTATCATTACACGGCTGCTGCTTTGGACAGGGTATTCCCGTATGTAGGTTAATAATACATAGCCTCAGCAAAATTAGCATTTTCCCCTCCATGCAATGTGATACAAGAAGCACCCCTTTCTCCAATCTGCCTCCCTCCCCTGGCAATAGCACACTACACACTCTTTAAATATGCCCTCGAACCTCACCGGCTCAAAAGAGGTCTAGGGGGCTATAGAGCAAAAAAAAAAAAAAAAAAAGCTTGTGTCAGCACAGCCAAGAACATAAGAAGCCTGCACTGGCCCACAGATAACAGATAAGCACCGGCTTGCTTCATTACGATACTGAAGATTACTGCTTGGTCCTTCAGGGTTGCAGTACAATGGATTTGCAGTTATGAGAAGGATAGCTGTACACAGGCACATCTCCAATACCCAGCCTCTTACTTCATTGGCAGCAGACATCAAGGCGAAGGCTGGTGGTCAAGGTGACTGTCAGACATAATCAGCATCCCATTTCATAGTGAAGTCAGGCAGAGTTTAGCTTTGATTGATCTATATGAGTGCTTGTGTGATACGTACTGGTTGACAAAGTGGATCAATCGGCTGTCGGAATCACAGTATTATTGAAAGATGATCTTAAAATAAAGAAGATAAAACTCTCTCCAGTGCTCCCGCTGAAGGTGAAAGGAACAATGAAGGGAAAGAATGAGTAATGAAGCAGTGCGTCAACAAACAGATACGCCATGTAAACCTAAAAACTAAGAAAATACAACAGTTCAGTATAGTGTAAACCAAAAGTGTTTAATTCTCTATTTCACTGTTAATAGATGAACAGAGCTGCATTTACCATTCATTTGTAATTTATTATTCTGTAGATCTTTGTCTGATACTACAGCAAGAAGATTTCTGTACTAAGCATTTACATAGCTATGTGTGTATGCGGTTTGCAAAGCAGCTGCCCATATGACACATAAAGTAGTACAATTGGGGAAAGGTTTATGAACCACCGAAATAACTGAGTTTTGAATTACTTGCTCCTGAAATGTAGTGTGAAACAGTATTTCGGGGTATACAAATAAATGCAAAACACAGCATAACACCATACAGTATTATGGTAGTTATTTTGGCAATTGTACAGTATGATTGTCAGTTATTACAGTTGAAAATAACAATTGAGTATTTTGCAAAATATTAGGAATTGAAAGGTTATCAGCATAATAGCCTCCTGTATAAGTCAGTCAAGCCCAATGTGTTAAAAAATATAAATATGACTTTGTATTTCAGCATCTACTGCTACATTTCTCTCTATAAAAAAAAAATCTAAAATAAAGAAATCACAGAAAACATAATTCTTAAGTATGTTCTTATACTGGCAAACATTTTAAATAACTCTAAATAACTCATGCTTGGTCGTAAAGCGTGTGTGAAATGGTAAATGTGCAGGCTTGATAGCTTCTATAGGTGACATCCCTCTATAATGGTGTTTTGATTCCGTCTACTCAGGTTACAATACTGCACTTGACAAGCAAATCCCCAAACGCCTGGATAAGTATTACAAAACTGAATTAAATCACTTTAAAAAAAAAAAAGGCATGTGTCTGAATGTGGCCCATGTAGTCTGTGCAGTATAGCAAAAGGCTGTTGCCTGGATACTAACACCTAGCAGAGCTTTCAACACGGCTGACTGGAATATAGCTGGTGAACTCAAAGGTTGGAAAAGTGCTGTTGAATTTCCCTTTAGATGCCTATTCTGTTCACCTGTCACCAGTTGGCTCACCAAGCTAAGACATACTGTACCACTTTATATTGCCCTTAGGTTACAGTACGCTGAACAAACAAATAAATGTATACATACGTTAATAAATACACTATACAAACGCTCACTCACTTACACCCAAATATGTGCAAATGTTATTGTTGAAAAAGGTCACAAATGCTCAAAAGAAATGCAATACAGTAATTTAAGACTGACTTTCCATGACCCATTTCAATGTGTGTACAGTGCCATAAAGTATGTGGATATGTGCTGTAGTGCATGCATGTCTTTCAGCAGTAATGTTAGAGCCTCAGTCAGAATAGACTGTATACCTGAAGTGTGCCAACATGTAGTGTGGTGTTGTGTGTGTTTGGGGGGGGGGATCTTTTTCTTAACCCTGTAAGACCCAATTTTGTAAAATTTCATCACTTTAACCTCTCCAACAAATACATTTGCAAATGTTTTTTTTGTGTGTTTTTTTTTTTTTTTTAAAGACCACATTTACTTAGTCAAGAGTTTATTGTATGCCACTGGACAGTAAATGTGTATATAGCTCTGCCCATAAGGCCATGAAAGTTTTTGGAGAACTAAAAGTGATGTTGTAATTTTATAATGTTGGGTCTTAAAACTGTCCTTTGACCTGTCTCATTTACCTTACTTTGCCCTTAAGATTAGTGTGTTTTTCCCTTAACATCAAGAATATGGCTAGGGTTTGCAACCAGGTGTGTCTACTGATTTAACCATAGTTATCTTGATGACCATGCACAACTGCTCTTTCGCCTAAACAAACAGATGCAACTTGCATTCACCTGAAGTATACTGTGGGCTTCAGTCTCATAAAACCTGCCTTGTCTGAAGCCTTGAACTTGAGATAGCACTGCCGTTGAGAAAGTGCCAAAAAGTAACAGCAGTAAGAACAGAGAATAACGCGCTCACCGGCTCGGAGGTGATAATGCCGCAAGAACCGTGGCATGAAATTACAGAGGCTGTGAATGCACCACCGCCTGAGACCTGCAGTTGATCAACTCAAAATAAATAAATAATAGGTGAAATATGAGCCACAGCATCAAAACAACAGATACGGACATTGGTAAGCGGTCACAGTGTGACTGGCACTTTTCTGATATTGTGCCAGTAAACAGCTGCAGGGTTTGTGCCCAACACCCGACAGAGGGCTAATAATGCATATTCTCCAATAATTCCCCCCCATTTGCAGGTAGCTTTCAGTTCCGGGGTGACCTGCTTGGGACCTGCTTGCAACCTGTAGCGTAGAAAAAACACTGTGTACATTTTGGTTAAATGTGCTCTCTTGTTTTCAGAAGGTTTTTTCTTGGCACTTTCTCGGCAGATAACTAACTAGGCATCCCTGAAGTGAGGACACATTTGAGCGTAGCCCATCTCTACTTTGCATATACACAAGAACAAAATATGATTTGTGAATTGATTTTTAACAAAACCTAAATTAAAAAAAAGAAGGAAAAAAAGCCTTGTGAATGAAGCCCACCAGGATATAAAGTATTGCCTCCCTTCCTTCTTTAACCCCTTCAGTAGGATTGTTCAGGGGACGACCAATCCAGCTCACCGATCAAGCCCACCCCTCCACCACCATACCAGGGGGGCTGACCTGCCCCATGATGCGGTGGTGCTTGTGGGGCAGGTCAGTTCTCCATGCTGGCCCTGAGCGCGCTGGGCCTGGACCTGTGCTGGAGCCTGCAGTCCTGACTAGCAGCCCTGCGCTGGGCGGGAGGCGAGCACAGCAGAGGGTGGGCCAGGCCGGTGGCGGGCGTGCGGGCCCCGCGCGGCCCCGCCCTGCTGCAGCTCAGGGAGCGCCGCTCCTCTGCGGGGCCCCCGCCGCACGGCTGGGCCTCCAGCTGGGCCTCGCACAGGTCCAGCAGGGCGGCCACCTGCTCACGCAGCGACAGGGACTTGAACCTGCGGACGGCCAGCTGGAAGAAGGCCTCCACGAAGGCCTGGAGACCCATTCCTGAGGCAGAGAGACCGAGAGAGACACAGAGAGACAGACAGCCAGCCAGACACAGAGAGTGAGAGGGGGAGAGAGAGACACAGAGAGACAGAGAGACAGAGACAGAGACCGAGACAGAGACAGAGAGAGAGAGAGAGAGAGAGAGAGAGAGACAGAGACAGAGACAGAGAGAGAGAGAGAGAGAGAAGAAGAAGAGAAAGCAAAGAACATTCAAAATGTTAAGTATAAACCAAGCCATGCTATAACTGGTATCTGACATGGATAGCAAAATATCCCATTAGTACACACTCCCGCCCTCCCTCCCTCCCTCCCTTTCTCCCTTTAGTTGTGATCTGCCTTCCGGTGTTCCCTGAAATGTCTTCTTCCTCCTGGGTGATGATGAAAAATAACATCAACCCACACAGCAGCAACAATATTGTCTGTAACAGAAGCTGCGGATCTGGAATATGTAGGCGCTCCCTCTAGTTTAACAGCGGAAGGGTAGTTACAGTAAACATGTTGTGCTGCAGCCTTTCTATTTAAACATCAATAGCAGCATTTAAACATAACCCGTCAGCACAGACACACTACTGTCACATCCTCAAGTCCTTACCAGCTTCAGGGGGGCTGTTCTGCAGCTGACCCTGTGCTCTGACCTCCCTGAAGGGGGGCCAACGAACAGACAACTTCCCTACAGGAATCAATAACGCATCACATTATCACAGTATTAACTGTCACATTATTGCATTGCTAAGTTACTGTATGAACTATGTTTCTGGCTAGAGTCATTCACAAAGAATTGTATTGCCAAAACTAGCTCCTCATCCATGGGAATGTCAGTGGTTCAGAATACTAACCACATCCTAATACAGTACGTGCCTTTTAGAAAGATTATTATAGAATTGAGGTATCACCTCAATCTCAAGAGGATTTTTAGGGATGGAAGAGCTAAAACACAACTTAACCAACCAAATAACAATAGAGGCCTAGGTTTAACTTTGATAGCTCTGTCAGCTGGCCATGCTGACGAATGGGAGTACATTTAACAAAATTGGATGATTAAGAACACCTTATATTTCCATTACCCTTACAATTATGATGAATGACAACCATTTCCTTTAGCCTGCTACACTATAACTGATGCTACCGATGCTCATCTCATTAAACCCCATTCAACAAAAGGTTGAATGAGTCACTGGATCATACGAATGAGTCACTGGATTCTTAACCCTTGTGATGTCCTCCAGGTCAAACTGACCCAAATCACTAGCTCTTTGTGGCAGATAGAAGGCGCTAAACCT
>JAODUG010000004.1:899989-911088 GCA_027564795.1 Aphredoderus sayanus | reverse complement strand
GAGCCACACAGCACCCAGGAGAATGGTGTGAGCCCAGGAGTTAGTCAGAGCCACACAGCACCCAGAAGAATGGTGTGAGCCCAGGAGTTAGTCAGAGCCACACAGCACCCAGAAGAATGGTGTGTGCCCAGGAGTTAGTCAGAGCCACACAGCACCCAGGAGAATGGTGTGAGCCCAGGAGTTAGTCAGAGCCACACAGCACCCAGAAGAATGGTGTGTGTCCAGGAGTTAGTCAGGGCCACACAGCACCCAGGAGCATGGTGTGAGCCCAGGAGTTAGTCAGAGCCACACAGCACACAGGAGAATGGTGTGAGCCCAGGAGTTAGTCAGAGCCACACAGCACCCAGGTGTGGGAGGTGTACTGTATATGCTTTCAACATTTCGAACCAGAGCAACATTTTTGTAATACCAAATTCAAATGAAAAAAACAAGAAATGGAGAAGTGTGCCTTTTAAGATTTTGAATCTTTACGACATAGTTTCTATTGACCATTGAGTCCTACTAAAGTGCCTGTCAACATATTCTAAAGCCATACAGGGTTTACAGTAATCCTGGCCATTCTCCCCATACACAGCCAGGAGCACTGCTAGCTCCCAGCAGCGCATCCAGTATTGACCTAATAAGGACGAGCAGCAGGCTAGCTTGGAGCTCCCTACGCAAAGCAGTGTCATTATTTACCGTCTCACATTAACCAAACACCATGGCATCGCCAACACTAACAGCTCAAAGCAAGGAGAGACGGGAACTGACTCACCTCAAACTTCTGAACTTCAAACTGGAACTTCTCAATGTTCTGCCCTATCTCTGCTAGCTTTGGGTCCACACTGGAGGGGTCTCCCATTGCGGGGTTTTTCAAGTACACGTCTTTCATTTTTGCCAGGGCATCCCTAGGAGAGCAACAGTGTTAAAGGGCTATCTGGAAATGAATGTGTATCATTATTTCATCATGTTTACGTTAAAATGGTGGATTACATTCTGGTCAGAAAGGTGATCGCTATGATGAACATGTTAAAGGTGACATATATGAAATATTCTACACATTAATATAGAAGAAAATATAGAAAATAAAGAATTTCTATGTAAATATATAGTGGGGTCATTGTGTCCTGACAGTTATATCACACTCCCTCTCAGTTTTGTAATGCAAGCTCCTGTGTTCTTTGCTTTCGTGTGTGTGTGTGTGTGTGTGCATGTGCAGCATGTTTTAGTCTGAGATGCTGGTAGTATGACATCTAGTGTCAGAAAGTCATATTTAACATCCAGACTGTACACAAACAATAAGTCAGGCATATTCTGACACAGCGGCTCCACATACCTCTGGTCCATCTCCTTTTGGATGTCCTTGTTCATCTCATCTATCTTGCCTTGGAGCTTCTTCCTCCTCTGCTCCGGGGGCAGGTGGCTGAAGTCCTCTGGCCCAGAGCCCTGACAAGAGAGAGGGATACACAGAGGTGGACAGAAAGGAGAACAAAACACAGAAGAAGCATTTAACCATCAGGATGAAGGAGGTACTGACTTCGATATGGAGGGACAAGCTCCGAATCTCTGGGGAAAAAAGGTTATATTGTGCAGTGTTTATGTTACTGGAAAGTTACTATGACTAGTAGTACTACTAGGTGCAGTATCTATACTACATCCTGTGTAGTGTTATGTACAGTACATTTTTTATGGCTGGTAGATTAACTGCATATTTAAGAGAATTGTGTATGAGCTTTGCACCAATACAGTCCCAAGCCTAATCCAGCACTTCTATATTAATGTTATAAGACTATGATGACTAATGCAGTGTTTGACTATATGCTGGCTGAGGGTAAGAGGCTAAGAGGTCTGCATTCTTGTGAGGGAGAGGTATTTGCAAGGCCAGACAGGATCCTGTTTCCAGACATTTAAGGGATCATTAATGAGTCATATTACTGACTCAGCCAAGGTTACAAACTCAGCCAATGTTTTTATAAGATTCTTGTAGTACCTGGTAGTACCAGCAAGTGTTTTATTCTATTTAGTCTTTAGCCTTTTGTATTAGGTTAAGGGTTGAATGGTCATATCTGGTGATACATGGCTTTAAAACATGGATAGCTGCAAAATACTGTACAATCACCAAAGGATGTATTGTAGGCATCACTGCACATAATTACTGCCAGTAAGGGATTACAGTAGCAACCATGCAGAACAATAAACATCTCTCAAACATCATGCACTGACGCATGCACCTCCAGCAATGACGTGCACACTATGAATAAGTGATCGCATTAATATGGTTAATAATGCATTGCAATACAGTATATCAATATAATGTTATTATCTACTGTATGTCTAATGTTATATTCATGATATACTGACAACTGTTGGCTACTTGAATTTATTTTGGTTTTACAATTGGTTAGAAATTCAACAAATACATTATACTGTATGTTCTAAAATTGCATTGATATGAAGTTTATTTTTAAAAAAGTAAACGGTTTTTAAATTGTTTTAAAAACTACATTATTCACAAAGTAGAAACACATTTATCAAAGTGTGACTCATGTTATGTAATGGCATGGGCTATAAAGAAAATCAATCACTCATTCTTCAGAGGAAGACATTGTTAGTTAACCCCAGTGCATTGTTAGTCCCTCTAAAAAACGACAACTATAAAGAACGTTAGTTGTCCATCTTGTATTTCAAGGAAAAGACCATCTAATAGCTACATGCAGTTTGAAGACATCTGAACACACGAGCTGAAGAGCAGCCCATGGAATATCCACCGTTAAAATCATCAGTTGCAAAACAATGGCGACAGGAGGGACTACAAGACAGACGAGACAGATATAAATAAGTGATCACCTCAATGAGATTCCGGACGTGGGAATTTAGAGTGATCTGTAGCACACAGACCCGACAGTGGGCGACACACACACAAATATAAACACAAGCACAAATAAATAAAAATGGTATTAAATAATAAAATTAAAATCCACATTTTAATTGTCACGAGGGGATGGGGGTGGGGGGTGGGTGGGAGATACACACAAATTAAAGTGCAGGACCAAAACCAACTGCGTACAATGTAAACCTTATGGACAGTGTTACTGGGGAGGACCAGGTATCATGCATGCTACGGTCATGCCTCTACAATCATGGTGGTTACACGGTCATGCTTACCAGCTTGAGAGAAAGCTTCATGGAGAGGAGGCAAGAGAGAAATGGTTGGGTGCAGGAAAGAGAAAGAGAGAGAGACACAGGTCAACATTAGGGCACATTCGGAGCATTCTGTCATTGTCCAGGTACACAGTTCCTTCGAACGTTTGTCTTTGTCAAACTTCACCAAAAGTGTGGAAGAAAGCTGTGTGGAAAGCCGCTTGGAAATGTAGCACATAAAACAGCTGAAAAACTGCTAATTGTACCTCCACTCTTTTCTGACGGGGTGAAGTTCAACATTTTAGATGGGATGGATTAATGAAAAAAAGTGATGCAATGTTGGCTAGTCCATTGCCAAGCATGAAGTCAATAGTGAGAGAAGGACAGCAGGAAGAGAGAAGAATGAGACAGAAAGAAACAGGTGGAGAGGTTGTGTGGCAGGGATGGAGACCTTCCGTTTTTATTTTGATCCCTCTTCTGCATTCCAAAAAAGACAGCAGGGGGCAGTATAAGCATGTTTTACAAGAAGCAGATGTTCCACAAGTAAACAATGAGTCATACAGTTTACACAGACAGATGTATTGTTCCCTGATTCCAAATAATATTACATTTCACATGTCAACAGATTAAACAGTAAAATGGGCAAAAGAACAAAGTAACAATTCTAAATTCTGTAAAATGCAGTTGTGGGGAAAAATAGCAAAAGGAGCAACTTAAAAAATGGTTCTGCAGATTTTCATATTAAAGCAACAAATTTGATAGCTCAGGTTTCCTGGAAGGACATCGTATCCTTTAGCAGAGTAGGATAGCAGTCATTCTGTGGCCAAAAACCCACAGGCCTAATCCTGTTAGAAGCTCACTGGCTGCTGCACTGAAGAACGTGCCTCACTTTGTGTTTGGCATAATAAAATCATCCACCTGGAATGGCCTTCTATGGGCCTCCTTACAGCACTGCCCATGCCCTCTTAAACATGTTTAACTGGCTCTCACCTTTCCAGTGAGATTTACAGAGCACTATTATTAAAGAAACTTCTGTGAATTACAATGAAATGTCTTTACTGATAGGAAGTGGGGTCATTTCCTTGGGCGAGCATATTTTATAAACCTAGTTGTCATGGCAATACTCAAAGTGAGAGGTCTGAATGTAAAGCATAGGTCTGTTGACTAGCCTTTTACTGACATGCTGACTCTCAGACAAACAGAAATATACGAGCATATGATCCTTACAGACAGCTAGCTTGCGCAGCTACAAAACTGTACGTACTGTAACAACATCACAGACAAAGCCTAGCAGGGGTGAATTCAGGGTTTAGTTAAGATGAGCCCCATTCCAAAGTGTAACCAACACCACTCCGAATGTGTGTCCCACATAGCAGGCTGACTAACACAACGTGCTAGCGTGATTTCTGGGGTGTTTGCGACACTTTGTGAATTAACCCCTACAGCAGTTGCTCAGCATTGGGACATGGTGAGGAAGAGGCAGCCTGCAGCTGATATGTGGGGTATGCAATGAGCTGGTAATCTGCTCCGACCATCTGACTGGTGTGCACATGCGTCAGAGACATGTGATGCACAGACACTTGGCTCTATGGTGGAGAAGAGAAAACCCCCCAGGGACTCCAGGTAGCAGCTACCAACAGAGGACCTGTGTGTCAGAAGATGCACTCTTCTTTTGAATGTCTGCTTTGTAGAGACTATGGTCTGTGCTGCACATGGGCTGGCCTTTACTAATCACACAGGCACACACACGCACACACACGCGCACACACACCCACATAAACACACATACTAATTCTGTACGCACGCACACATAAACATAGTCACATGCACACAAATATACACACACGCACACTTACAGTCAATTCGCCACACCCCCCACTTTCACATCCACAGTCACGCACAGAAGCACACGCACGTCCACGCAGTCATAAGTAAATCACACACACACACACACACACACACACGTTTGTCACACACACACACCACACACACACACACACACACACACACACAGACACACACACATTCGTCACACACACACACTTACAACATATTGCCTGGCCTCGAAAGCATACGTGGGCCGGCCCAGAGTCCTCTTCATGAGTTCTTTGTGATATATGAGCGAGCGCGGGGACGGGGGCTGCAGTGATCATCACAGAGAACACAGCTCCGTCAATTAGTAACCGTGGCAACTAATGACACCACAGTGCGGTAGCCTGGAGCGACTGTGCTCATCTACAGTGTTTATGATTCTAGTGTCACTGTCAAAGCCCCATCCTCACACCTTGCCGAATCTTTAACTTAAAAGTTCAAACAGAAATGCGTGTACAGTAAACACACAGAAGACACAAGAGAGCCCCTTCAGCATTAGACATGCTACAACAACATATTATTTTAAGTGTAACCTAGTATATATTATGGCATAAACACAGTGAACTAAATCAGTGACTTGTCTTCATACAGTATATCAGCTGGGACAACTTGGAGCTCTCCTCTTGCACAAACTCGATACAATAATAGTAATAATAACAGGCTTTCTGCAACTACAGTTATACAAGTGATGCATTTGTTCCCAAGCAAAACAAAAACATACATAAAACAAATGTGAAGTTGTTGTGCAACTGTACTGTGCATGAAACACAAAACATAAATAGGTTTCATTGGACATGAAAAGAAGTACAAATCAATTCAAATGAAGTCTATTATTTCCAACGGGATTAGATGTCAACAACATGAGATATAGTCATATGAGGCAAGCTTCTAAAACAAAGCCTTCATTTATCTGATGTTTACCCCTGGCCATTGAACAATATAGTAATGCTAAACTGAAATATTTGAAGTTGTAGATTTTTCTCTATCTTTGAAGGCTGTTTCTACATTTTCCTCTTTCATAACATTCACTTCCTGCAAGATCTGTTGAGCTTTCAAATATGCACTTCCTTCTTTCTAATGACCTTAAATTCACACATCTCACCATTGCAACGTGGTGTTAATTGCTTTTCAACTGTTGCCTTGGCATTAACAAATGTTTACCAGGAGGAACACAACATTTGTATGTTTCAGGGTGTTTTTCTATGCTTTCTATTGTTTTTCATATACGCTCATTTGGACACAGGCATGTACTAGTCTCCCTTTGCTCCCAGCTTTGTAATTTTTGAAAGGTATAGTTATTCTTAGTTAAATACATCAAACAGACAGAACATTCCATCTTTACAGTAAGTGTGCGGACATACTATAAATTGAGGCTCATTTCAGTATTCCGTCATTTTACAGGCCATCTCAGACTCTATCAGCCTGCATCACTCACACACACAAAGAAAATACCCTGGGTTTACACTGCCAAGCTTTTAACTTTCTCTTTCAAGCCCAAGAGGCAACACTTGTGTAGACGTGTATTTAAGATTAAGTGCTTCATCCCTGCTACTGTCCAGCCTGCACAGGCACCTTGTTCTTTTCAGTTAGGGGAAGGGGGAGTTGATGAGCAGGACCATGAGTATAGTGCAGTGGAAAAAGGAGAGTGGTGAGACAGACAGGTGCCGTGGATTCATACTGCTACAGTGCGCTATGGAAGCATGCCAGGCAGAGCACTGTATGAGTGAAGACTAGAGGCTTCTAAGGGGGGGCTGAAACTGCATTACACCTGTCAGTAATAATAACACATGGTAATTTAGTCCTTTAGAAGGAAAATGTAGTGTTAAAATACAGTGTATAATCCCCAGTAAGGAAAACTATTGCAATGTTTACGACCAATCTTCAGGCCTATATTGCCATTAGCTGAGGTCACATTGCTATTCATACAGTGGCGGGTAATGAAGAAAGTATTAATGAAGCGTCACTGATGTCTCCTGCTGTGACAGTGTGACCTTCAAAGGACCTTCACACATACAGTGGTGCCGCTACAGAGCTCAGACGGGCCGACACACACACACACACACACACACACACACACGCACGCGCGCACGCGCACACGCACACACTTACCCCTCGCCTCAGGCTACGGAGGCAGTGCATTTTGGGTTTGGAGGTCATGAAGTCGTTGAGGCGGTGGGCTAGTGGCTCCTTGTGCTGCTGGGGAGACTGGGGGTCGTTGGGAACAGCAGAGGGTGAGGGTGGGGAGGAGGCTGGGGGGGCAGGAGGGGGCTGGTGGGGGGACGTTAACAGGGACATAAGCTACCGGTAAGAGAGGGAGCCGTGGCCATGAGGAGGAAGAGGAGGAGGAGGAGGAGGAGGACATTGTGGAGGAATAAGATAATAGGAGCAGAAGAGAGGGGACGAGAATCAAACATAAAAGACAACAGAAGAAGAAGAAAAAAAAAGGAGGGAACACAAAATGAAATAAATAAGCCTCCGACAAATATTAGAAATTAATACATTTAACAGAAATAATTCAGAATGGAGTGCAAAGAGAAAACCAAACAAAGGAGTGTAAAAAAAACTAACTGTTTTAGTTGCTCGAGACGTTGTTTGAGCATACGGCAACACCAACAACAATTGCTAAAAGACGAAAACAGCGTGAGCGGGAAGCGTAAAAGACGGGGAAAGCAAGCAAGTTGCAATAAAGCGAGTTTCTCTAAAAGCTCATGCCATTATCCATTTTAGGTATGTTTGTTTGTCATTTATATCAAACTGACCACATGCAAGCTACGACTGTTACACCTTTCCTCAAAGGCGCCCCCAAAATCACCATATTGTCAAAGAAACGCAATTTCTTAAAAAATACCGTTTTCGCTTGATCAAATTCACCAGCAGGTGGCGTGTGAGTCAAAGAATGAGAAAGGGATGCATTGGAACGTGCCACTGAGTGAGCATGCAGCTTGAGAAGTTCAAAAATCTTTCTTTTGAACCAAAGACATTGAGAGATGGTTAATAAATCAACCGGTTGCACTGCTACTGATCGATTAAGGAGTTCTGTTTGGACCTTTGGGGTAGGGGGAATAAAGGTAATAATACAATGCTAATTGCAACAGCTTCTTCTCAAACAATAATCTGTAAAGATAGAGTTATTTCAGATATATTATATACCACCATTTGCTAGATATGTAAACAAGCTGCTTGGTGAGGCCATCCCTAGTACCTCACATCTCACACCTGTTGGGTGGGGCTACTGATACCTTTAGGATTGGTTAATTAGTGTTGTGACATACAGTTACAACCAGCAACAGCAATTGCAGCATAGGACTGCCTCCATTGAACCTATGGAGCCAGTTATCTTAATACCTGCCTGGTCCTTACAGTCCAGTTATACAGACAATAAACCAAGAAAATGTAGTACATTGTGCATGTTTCTGTAGCATGTGTATTTAGTATTACTTATGTAGCATAAGTAATCATTTTGCAAAAGGACCAGCTGTTTCAAACAACTATCACCTATTGCATAACACAGACCAAAACAATAATCACAGTATTACTGCATAACATTTTTCTCTTATCTCACTAACCACTCCTTCAACTCCTTCAACTTCTAATCGTACAGTATTCAGTATAAGTCATGCCATCCTCCCACCTCAGGCTATAAGAGTGGCCATTTGTTCGGAGGCAGGATATTGAGACCATTCCAGGCTGATCACCGGGGTTATGTTAGCTCTGCTGTCAGTTGAGGCCATGGCCAGAATGGTGGTATAAATGTATTAGTGTGTTAACATTAGAGATAAAAGGCTCCACATTAGTGGGGGTAAATACCAGTGATGGCCAGCAGGGGAAAGGAAACAGGTGGCAAATAAAAACAAAACTGGCAATACACATGTGACCTTGAAGTACTTAAAACTTAAGAGAACTGAATATGAAGAAAATAAAAAAACATTTTGGACAAAAGTAGAGTGAAATGAAATCAATACCAGAACATTAACATAACATTCTGACAACGATTACAAATAAAACGTTTTGTAACATTTACTCCATCTTAACAACATGAAGACAATACAGCCTACAGATAAAAACAAACTACACGATTACTAAACCAAGGCCTCACTCAATCCATGTTACTCTGACAGAGTTACAATGAAATGAATAATCCCTAAACTAAAGACAAGCAGCATAGCTGTCACCTGGAGCGTACATGTCAGCGTGAATTACTGGTGCGTTCATGTGTTACCTTGTTCTTGTTCTTGATGAAAGGCCACAGCTTGCCCTTGCTCTTGCCACCAGGCTTCTCTTTGCTCTCTTTGGAGTTGGACAGGCTGGTTTCAGACACTGTTCTCTTCATGGCCTGGCCATAGTCCTCAAACTCCACATCTCCTGGGGGCTCGAATCCAGACTTGTACGACTCCACCACCAGTTTTGAGTCCTAGTGCAGAAACACGCCCATAAATGATACCACCATAACAGTCTTATTCAAATAAGTTAGTATGTGCTAAAATGTGACCCTTTCAAACACACGTGTTTTTGACAAAAATCGATAAAATTTTAGATAATTGGAAGCTTACAGTTTGCTGTATATTTGTTTGACTATGATTTCCATACCCCTTAAAATAATCTTTTATAGTCTGTATCTCCTACAGACCAGCTTTGATTACTATCACGCCACAAACTACAGTCGCTTGTTACTGTGTTTACACTGTTCTTTTTTTGTCCAGTTCTTCAGCCTGTCTGCCATGTGTGGCTGGACATGGATAAGGCCTGTCCCTGCTCTGTGTGGACAACGCTGGGAAGAGGAAAGACCTCAATCTGTCAGGCAGCAGCTACGATAAAGCTGTGCAGGTCAGCATGGTCACCTCGCCACACGAAAAGCACTTGTCACCGAGCAGTTTCTGTCTGCCACACTGAACTGATAAAAGCAGAGGCCAACATCCAAAGCCTTTGTTTTTGCATAGAATGTTCTACAGGAAAAATAACTGATGGATGGATATAGTGTAAGTGTGAGAGAGAGAGAGGGAGAGGGAGAGAGAGAGAGAGAGAGAGAGAGAGAGAGAGAGAAAGAGAGAGAGAGAGAGAGAGAGAGAGAGAGAGAGAGAGAGAGAGAGAGAGAGAGAGAGAGAGAGAGAGAGACTATTCCTCATTTATGTTTACTGCAGATAGGAGTCAGACTTAAATCATCTCCTTGGAGCTAGGCTTGACACAGACACACACACACATACATAGTCCCAGGGGATAGCGCATTTGGCAGCGGCAGACATTCAACATGAGGAATGCATCACACTGCTCATTTGCGCTTACAAGTGCTAAGCTAGTTTATGTCACCTATTCTGGTATTCACGTAAACAACGCAGGATAGAGCAGATGATAAATGCACACTGGATTAGGAAATAAGGTCATACTTGGAGTATAAAGTCTGTCTTTGGGATCTCACAGTGTTCTCTACATTTAGCCTAGGCGGTGTGTGCTACAGCAGATATTTATTCACCAAGTTCCAGAACAGGTATTTTATTGTAGCGATCAGCTTTTCACCACGGCGGTGAAAAGTCACTTAGCAACACTAAGAATGCCGGAGGAGTGGGGAGGAGGGGGCAACTGGCACAGCTTGAATTTGTATTTTGTCTATGTGTAATTCACCCCTCCCCCCAACAAACCCACACACCCCTCCCTCCCCCACCCTTTCACCCTTTTATCTTTTTCAATAAGCATTCTTTGAGCTTCCACTAAGGGTCCGGAGAGAGGCCGCTATTGTTGGTACAATGAGTTATACGCTACAGTGGAGGTGACTCGGCACTGAATCAGTGTCAGTGAGTGAAGCTGTGAGTAACTGAGTCACTGGTTTCATCGCAGAGCCAGCCTTTACTGCTGTAAAGTCTGGGACCGCGCTGGCTTGGCTAACTGAGTCAAGACCCGCCTACTTAGACAGGAGATGTATTTTGATTGACATACACAACAATCAATTATATAACTCATTGACCAAAGCATTGACTAAATCTAAAGAACATGTTTACAGGTCTTGTAAAAATCTGGTAAATAGCCTAAGTAAGCTACTGATTAACCCTTGTAATGTACTCCGGGTCAGAATGACCCAAATCACTAGCTTTTGTGGCAGATAGAAGGCGCTAAAC
>JAODUG010000004.1:875606-892962 GCA_027564795.1 Aphredoderus sayanus | reverse complement strand
ATAAATCCATAACTTAGCTGAAGGAGATACAGTAACTCGGGGTATGGGAACAGTCCATAGAGACGGCACTATTAATAAACAAACCCGTGCATCACCTCTTTGCTAAACGTGTTGTTGTGGGCAACATGGCCAGGATACCAGCAGGCCACCTATAATTGTCTGTCTCTAGGTCAGGATACAAGACTGTAGGACCCGACACACAGCCCTCCACGGCCCTGTGTTCAGGCCCAACAGAGAACTCAATCTGTCCCAGATGTGCTCCATTACTGAGACAAGTCAGTTGATAAACAGGGTGAGAAAGACGAGTGAGTGTGTGTGTGTGTGTGCGGTGGCGGGGGGGGGCGATGACCCCCAGCAGACAGGGTTGATGAGATAGGAATGAGAACACACACCGTAGCCAAGAGTTGAATGGGAAAAGAGCAACAGTGGAAGAAAGAGTGAAGGAGATTGGAGGGAGACACTGGAGAGAGAATCCAGGCCAAAATTCCTCCAGGCCAGGGGTCATATGGAGAACTCCTACAGTCGGGCTGAACAGAGAATGTATGTCCACGTATGTAATACAGGTCAACTTCATGCATGTTGCAAATGGCATGTTACTGGCATGCTGCCCGAATCAACACACCTCTGCTAACCTCTAAGTTTCACATTTTAAGAGCTAAAGGTAAGAGCTAAACATGGGGCTAAGCCCACCTCACTTTTATCAAGCGCAGATTCTTCATCTTATAATGTTTTCCTTGCACTTTCTGCTGATTGGGCAATATGCAGGCAATCAAAGACACATGGGATCCTGGGATATCCGGTTCAGCTGTTTGATTTTAACTCCCTCTACACATAAATACTGACAAGCAAAGATGAAGGGTACATTGACTTAAAACCCAGGAAGCTTAGCAATGTGACGTATACTTATATACCAGACCAGACAGTCCCCACAGGAAGATGGGATTGAAGAAACCCCCTAGTAAATCTTCTGAAAGCTTCTGAGTTAGTGCACATTCAGTTCTCAAGAGTGTGCTTAGGCTGACAGAAAAAGGAATTAAAGAGAATTTCCTTGGGTCAACTACAGCACTTAAAGAGATGGGATTTGTTTAATCTTGTTGCTTAGATACTGCAAACAGAAATATGATAGACTATGGTTCTCCAAACAGTTGGAGAGGAGGGAATGATTGTTTGTAGAAGTTATTAATAGAAGGTACTAGTGCGAGGGTTTTACTCCTCTGGAAAAATGAGAATTTCCAGTATAACATTGGTCCATCATCTACTGTCATTGCAGGAATAACCTTGTTCTGTCCAACAGTTCAACAGATGGGTCAGCAGGTGGCGCCAGTCGCAGTGCATTATTACTCACGGTACGAGTTGAGAGTGGCATAGCGCGTACCAAAAGTAATAATGGACCGCGCAGCTGGCTAGTTCGCTCTCTTCTGTGCTCCAAACCTTTTGGCTGCAAAACACCAATACACACGTGCACAAAGACGGGCAGGCTCCGCGTTCTACCTGCATCGGCCAGGAGCTCGCGGCCGTTTTCTGCCGTCTGCCCGTTGCTGGTGGAAGACGTGGGCGTGGGAAGCGGAGCGCCCGGCGCAGAGAGCCCTTGGCAGGAGTGTCCATCTGCGGCCAGCCCCAAGCCCTCCCTGCACACGCAGCGATAGCTGCCAGCTGTGTTCACACACTCGTGGGAGCATGGGTGCTGCTCTCCACACTCATCTACATCTGAGGGGGGGAATATGTAAAGCATAAATGTGCAGTGCAGTGATTCTAATCTGGGGTCTGCTAAACTGCAGGGTTCTGTGGCTTGCATTCAGAAGGGTCTGCTAAATATTATCGGAATTGAGGGGGGGGTACTTCTTACAGTGTTCTACAGAGCAGACGTGTTTGTGGTTGTGTGTTATGTAGCCACATGGTGCATGAAACAAAGCATGTTTCATGTAAAGGCAGACAGGAGTAAAGTTTGAATGCATGGAAGATGTGTGAGTGACTAATACTGTACGTTTTGCAAAACAGCACTGTGTGTGTGTGTGCGCGTATGAGCATGTGCGTGTTTGTGAATATGTGTGTGTATGCGTGTTTGTGCGCATGTGTGTGTGTGTGTGTGTGCCTGCGTGTTTGTCAATATCTGTGCGTACTGTATGTGTGTTTGTGCGCGTGTGTGTGTGTGTGTGTCAATATATGTGCGTCTGTGTACTTCTATGTGTGTGTGTGTGTGTGTGTGTGTGCGTATTTGTCAATATCTGTGCGTGTGTGTGTGCTTGTGTGCATGTGTGTGTGTGAGCGTGCGTGTTTGTGAATATGTGTGCGTGTGTGTACGTGTGTTTGTGCGCATGTGTGCGTATGTGCATTGTGTTTGTGTGTGTGTGTGTGAGTATGTACCTGTTTGACACTGTCTCCCCGTCCAGCCCAGGGGACAAGCACATTGGTTGGGTCTCAAGCAGGTTCCCCCATTGACACAGCTGTGGCTGCACAGCGCTGAGTGGGACAGGTGACGTGCATGAAAGGTCTCATACAGGCAACCGGGAACATCTACACCAACATGAGGGAAACTGAAATGTTCATCCGCCAGTTACCTTGGTTACAGTGGTGAGAGTGAAACCGCCGCCATCCCGGGCAGCACTCTGGGAAGGGGTGAGAGAAGGGCAAAGCCCGGCTTGCCTGGCGATATGCCACCCGGTACACAGTCCTGATGACCCAGCACAGAGGCAGTTAACGCAGCAAGGCATCAGAGCACTACCCAACATTCACTGTGGCAGGACAGCAGGGCTGGGTGGGTACTGAACCACTCTTGTGTGCATGAGATGTTGTTTTAATGCAAGGGTGGGAGTCTACATATTCCGGAGATAGCAATTAGTATTTCCAGCAGTACGCTAACCGGAGGCCAAAACTAAGCATGCGCTTTAAGGGGCCAATTCAAAAAGGAAAGAATGAACTAACGAGCGTACAACATTGAAATGGAGAAAATGAATGACAAATGGAGTGAGAGAATGAGAGAGAAAGCAATAGAAATGGCGGGGGAACGAGAGTGCCTGTGTGTGACGGCAGGGCTGTCCAAGATAAACATGGCTATGTTCCCCGCGGGCCGCCACTTCATTTCCCGTAGTTATACAAAGTACCCAATATTTACGTTCCACCCAAATATGTGCCAGCGTGACCCACTTGTGTATTGATGTGTATGTATGTGTAGTGTACGTCTGATAAGGTCTACCAACGTTTAACACATGTTGTAATGTGTAACGCCTCCCTAACGCCTCCAAAACATGCTAAATAAACATTGTCTAACGAGTGCTATTCTAACAATACAGCACCTGTATTAGCATGTTGTTTAGACTGTGTTATATGGACTAGTACAGAATGGAATAGATTACAATAGGATGTGTCTTGTTGTGTCTCTTACTTGTATGTGCTGCAGAGGCGATGGCCCTGACATAGCGTGATGTAGGGCTTGTGCACCGTCTGAACATACGACTCTGTTACCATGACAACACCGGGACGGATGTCTTTGCCACCGCACACCCTCCTGCTGCAAAGGAAGACATTACATCAATATCGTATCCCGACCTACAAATGTGTGCATTTTATATGGCACTACCATTTAACATACATGTCTGGGACTCTAATTTTGTAAATAGGATCATCCATAAACCTTTGTTATTACATCTGCTCTAAAGGGTCTCTGTGTTTCCTTGTGTCACTAGACTGGTGTATAGTCACGAGCTGCTGGCCCATGCATGTATAATGACTGGATATTGACCTATGCCTGGATGTGTCAGAGTTAAGACCTCAAGCTCTCTCATGAGACCCACCAGTCAGAATCTAGACCACGAGCACACAGGATGCCTAACACTCTCCAGTGGCCGGTGTGTGAAGTGAACTGTTACCCATAGTGACCGGAGAGCTGGGGCGTGGCCGTCACATGAAAGAGGAAGAGACAGGAAGACAAGAGGAGTGGTCTGTGCATATCTTCCTCTTTCCCACGTTCCCAGACTGTGTCCTCTCTCTCTCTCTCTCTCTCTCTCTCTCTCTCTCTCTCTCGCTCGCTCTCTGCTACTGGTGCCAGCTGGGTGGGAGAAGAGAGCGGGTGTAGGGGGAAGGGGTCTCCTTACACCGCTGTATGTGTGTGTTGGTTTTCGTTCCTCCACCGGGACCACTCCAACTACCTGTGACGGACAGACATGCACAAGGCTTTGGTTAGCAAGCTGCTTATTAAGACAGATTTCCATACGTTCATCTCAAAATGGCTCCAAATAACTCCAGCGGTGCATGCCCATCCTGATTGGTTGGCTGTATAAGCCGAAGTAGACCTATGCTGAACCCCATTCATTACATACACAATGGTTTCTAGAAAAACAAGTGCAATGTAATAGAATCCACGTTAAACATAGGTCCAAGATCCTTTCAAAAGAGAAGGCTTCCAGAGACAGACCAGACAAATGGTCTCAGTGTCAGCTGTCTCATGTCTAACTGAATACACTCTAACGGGACCTCGACTGCAGTTCAAATCAAAACATTTCCCCGTTTTAAAAGCTGCGGCGGACGTCAAATGCGGACTGGTGTTGGGAGGTCTGAAATGAAAGCATCACACATAATCTGAACCACTAAAATAATCTACAAAGCTCTGTGAAATACCATTAACTTAAACACACGCCGCAGTGAATTCCACAACAAAACACAGAAGTCATGAGATACCATACAACGTGTCGGAAATCTGCACTTTTTGTGTCAGAGGTTAACTTGGATTGAGCAACTTTGGGTCAAGTTCAGCTGACTGGAGAGCAGTGTTGCACTTGCAAATATTTAAAAACTGCTCAGAATGTGACTCGTGCTGATGTTTGTCAAATCGTCCGTGAAAACAGCAACGGGGAAGGTTTCCCATCGATCTGTTTAACAAGCAGAATGTAATGTGCGCAGGGTTAAAAGAGATTTCACCCTGCTCCCCTGGTGTGTGATTTTAAAGACGGAAGGCTGTTAAACGCGTTACGCTGGAGAGGAGAATCTAGCACTTCAGGCGTTCTGCTTCCTCTATTTTAAGATGCCTTTATTATCCGTCATAAAAGTGCCTTAAGCTATGTTTATGCTCCGTAACTTCACACTCTGTTTGTCATCACTGTAGGTTTTTTATTTATCTATGTGTGTGTGTGTGTGTGTGTGTGTGTGTGTTTGTGTTGTTATCTCAGCATCAAACCTTGACTCTCTGTGTGGTAAATAAACCCTAGAATCCAGAAAGCATTATTGTTGAAAAGCAGTGTTAGCCCCGCTCCCTGTACAGGGCCCCTCGCTCTCCTCAGTGGTGGGGTGAAGATGAATTGTTAGACACCCCTTTAATAGTTACAATGGTTACCGTCAGCCAAGACCACATACGTTCACTTGTCCCATACAAGATGACATACTTCCCGTATTACCATTAAGTACTTCACTATTCTTTCGAGGCTGTCATGGCTCACCATACGCTGTCGCACCAATGAGATCACTGGGAAATCATCTTGGAGCTGTTCCTATAGCCTGACGCTATGCTAACAGAGACACATTAACATGGTTCATAAGCCCCTGAGAAAGCAACAACAGAGTATTATATCTATAGCCCGGGGTGATCGCCTGCAGTGTTGCTTTGCCCTGGAGGTGATGCTAAGCTTCAGCTGACAGCTTGCATGCTTGTTTGATCCCGTGCTGGCCCTGGGCCCAGAGGCAGGACCTGCATGGCTAAGCCTGAGCTTCACAAATCACCACTGCTAGTGTGACTTTCTGCACCATGGGGGGCACTTTAAACACTGTGTGTATGTGCAGCTACACTTACTTGAAAGTAGTCTCCTAGAGAGCTCTCTATGAGAGAAGGATAAAGGATAATAAAGCCACAAGAATCGACCACACAGTTAAGATGAGTGACACTTGGTAGACAGGGCATTTAGGCTTCAAAGCTAAATGTGATAATAGCTTCCCTTCCAAATCCCATTTAATTGGATAATTTGTAGTAAAGTAATTTGTATACAACTGCCAATAAATTGAGTGAGTCAAAAAGTAGCATGAGTGGTTAGGTAGTGTGAACTGTCTTTTAAAAGTGCCGTTTGTAAATGATAAATGTATGAGCTGGACACAGGGCAAGTGGACACATTATTTTATAATAGCCACTAGGCGTCGCTGTTTTACAGTTGTGCTATATATGAACATACAGTCTATGATCCATTCCACACCACAAGTTTTAACGTTATTACTACCACCATTACACAAATAATTAAGACAATAAATATATGCTGTGGTTTTATATTTGAAATATTGTCTTGGAGGTAGACCAAAAAACAACCCATACAAATGCGTTGGGCGTATACACTGGAATATTTACAGCACAACTAAAACAGTACAATCACCTCTATGAATTATTCCACTTGGGAGGTGGTCCTATATTGTTCGATGCTCAGCAAAAGCGTGGTGTTGTTAAGAAGAATGGCCAATTGCACTCGATTTGAAGTCTGTCCTGTTATAATATGCTATCCAAAATCTCGTTAAATCCAGTGATAATACTCCGTTGTGTCCACACGCAGGTTAGGTCTCGTTGAACGCAAACTGTCAAGAGCAACGCATGGGGGTAACGGGACCTCCTCCAGCTGGGAGTCCCGCACAGTAGATGGTGACGTCATTAAATAGCCATTCTTCAAGGATAACCAATGGTATACTTTTCAAACGAAAGTTATCTGGAGACATAACCTTATTTTGAAGGTGTGTCGTAATAAGAAATGAAGGTATGAGTTAAAAACAGCATTATTTCTGATTTAAACCAATGGGTTATATGACCATAATATGTTAATATTTGCTATGTCTGTTATACTAAATGCACGTAATAGCGGAGTGCATCTATTGAAATTAATATGCTTTTAAAAAAATTACTAATTACTTCTAATTACATAATAATAATAACTACATTTTCAACAGGTATATTAAATAGGCTGTATTAAGTAGCCTATGTCAGATTTAAACAAAACTAGTTTAAAGCAAATTGCGGACAACATTTTAGTGATAGAGCACGGATATAATGTAATGATAGTTAATTTAGTTGTTGGAATCAAAGAAGATCAATCGATCAATAGGATCAACATTATAAACAACATAAACTGACAGCAAACGAAATTAGAGCATGTATCACGTGATTATAGATTAAAATTAAATTAATACCTTGCCTTCGAAGTATGAGGTCATCAGGTGCGTCTTTGTCTTGTCGCGCAGGCTCAATGGAAGCAGAGCCCAGACGTGACCGCGGGTGCAGTAGAGTAGAGAACTCTTCCATGGTGCCAATGACTTTTAAAGTTCGTAACACTGTTTATTGGAATAAAACCTCAGTGTTTGAATTTCAGTGTACCCTGTGAGCCGACTGAAGCGAAATGAAATGTCTTTGGGCGTAATTCAGTTGCTTTTTATGCAGGGCTTCCTGTGGAACGCAGGAATTGGATGGACAATCCCAAACCGGAATTCCTGTGAATGTTTCGCGCTGATAAAAACCCTCTCCTGCACAAACACTCTCCATCCTGCTAAAACCGCTTGCGAATCTGATTTTGAAGCATTTTTCTGTCCCTATTATAGGGCAGACATCTTTAAGGGCTGCTAGTTTTGTGAGGCCCTCTGTCGTTTGCACACTAGGAGATATGCTGCTCCTTGGTACGCCTAAGCAGCAGTGTATGTAGACTTCGTCGTTGCTCCAATAAAACTGTGTAGAACACTATAAACAACACGTTTTTTCCAATAATAGATTAACTGATTACAATGTAAACCCATGTATCGCAGTGTTTATACTTAGATTAAAATAATTATGAGATAGAAATCAGTTAAATTGCTGCTCACTAAAGCCAAGTACCAATATTTTATTTAGGATGAAAGTTTCTGCCTATTCTTTATTTGTGTTCAGTCTCTGTCTTGATTGTTTGACACTGTAACCTGATTCAGATTTCCTTGAAAGTATTTTCAAATATTATTGTAATGATACTGTATAGAGACATGCAAAGTGTTTTTCCTGAGACTTCTGTACTGTATGTAGCACTCACTTTAATCACAGTATATATATTTTATTATATCCAGTTTTCTGCTGTTCAACATATACTTAAAGCTGTAAACGAAATGCCATGGATAAACTTAACCATATGTTTCATTGTAAGCTTTCAAGTTTTGTTGCCCATTCTCCGAGAAAAAGCATTTTCCACCACTACAGAAAAATGCCTACGTGCTGAGAGACAATGGGACTGTAGACCTCACACCAACACACACACCTTCAAGGTTGAGCTTCCACTGCAATATAAGATATGAAATAGTTGTGTGTGTATGTTAATGCGTTTGTGTCTGTGTGAGTGAGAAAGGGACATGGGAGGGTATGTCTATTCATTCTTTGAAATCAAGTCTTGGACCGGCTAAAGCTCAGTCTTGTTGTCCGTGTTCCAGATTTGGCCTAGAAAAGACGCAGGACGGGGGGTGAAACTGAAGCATAGCAGCACTTCCTCATCCAGAGGAAGCAGGAAAAGGCTGGGGGAGAGAGATTCTGGAGTCTGCTCCCTTGGAACAATAAAAATCTCACTTGGACAGGAAACGGAAATGCGTCAAAGAGGTCCGGACAGATTTGACTAAAGGGCAGAAGCAGTGACCCTGATGCTGGCATGAGCAGAGGGCAGCCATGCCCAATTGCTACTCTGAAAGATGTCTGAACGACTCACAAACGATAGGTATCACATTTTTGCTGCATAGAAGATTAGCTAATTATTGAGCAAGTTTAGTTAAGCCAAAGAAACTAAGCGGAGCGGCAATCGCAGAAACAAGGGAAATGTATGAAAAGAAGTGAGAGGGTTAGATGGGACAGAGGAGGACGTACCACGAAGTAAATATTATTGTCACTTGCAAACGCACTGGACTAAAGCCCACTGCTTATTTATTGTCTGCACACACAATAGACTTGGAGTGTAGCAGGCATTTGTTGTTGCCCACTGTCTGTGTATTGTATGTGTAGTGGAGATGGCGGTGCCATTGTCAGTGTTAAAAATGTCATGACTTTAGCCAGAGGCTCTGAGATTCGACACAGGAACGCATTCTTAAAATGCGCTGTGGAATGAATTCATGAAATCAAATAATTAGAAATGTAGACAACATCTCGCTCTGGCCTTCATCTCATGTCTCTCAGTCTGGACTCTTGAGCCCGTCATCCATAGCCATGGAAGAATTTCTCAAAGTCAGAAAGTATTTAACATTTCTGCCACATGTTGATATTTGATACTTTAATATGATTACAGAACTTGCATCATCTGTCTGCATGCACATTGAAAGAGAATTGAAGCAGGACCGAGGGTTTGTGGGATTGTTTTTGAGGTTCAGACTTACTCCAGCTTGCATTCATCTTCACACACTACTTAGACACACAGATAGAAGGGAAAAGCCTATGGACGCATGTTGGTCAGTTTGGTTATATGATAAATGGTGAAAAGACTTTGTATGCATGTGTTACTGCATTGTTATGTTTCACTGTTGACTGGTTAAACAGGACATCCTTAACTGTCCCCAATTTACATTAGACAAAAGCAATAGCACTAGGCTACATCCAGAATGTAAATAAAAGCATGAAAAAAAATTCAATTTCACAATTCCTTTCCATAGTGGAAGCCAGTGTTACGCAGTGGAAAGCATGGAAGAATTCTTCCTTACAGATATATGCATATTTTATGTGTTTTCTTTCTTTCTCTCTCAGTTGCCAATATTCCTTGTTGGATATGTGGTGAAAGCTGGGACTTCTACACAATCCAGAGAACCCCAAGGCTTAGAAACACAAGTGACAGCGATTGTCTTATTTACCAAATAGGCTAATGTTATGTTGCTACAGTATGAGGCTAATGTCTAGATTAGAACAATGGCTTTGTTGACTTTTGTCCCATGTTTTCCCACAATTGTGTTTGGGTGCTGCAAGGGTGTCAGGTTTGGCCGCAACCAACATTATTCAATGATTATTTCTCAGATAAACATACAGCAGGGGTACAGCATATTGCTACTGTAGATGCTGAGCTATTACAGCCAGAAAAACTATTATATAGGGAAATCCATTGTTTTTTTTGCTATTAAATTGCACAAGTAATGCCAACTTTAGAGACAACTTGTTGACAGTAGCATTTGGCATTAAGCAGCATGTGATATTTCCATAGGAGTATTCTAGGTTTTCTGAAATAGAACTATCCAGCCAATATAATCAGACATGTCAGTCTGTGACGAAATTAGACTAAACTTGATGGTTATGATCTGTTAACTTACACAACACATGCCGGTATATGTTTTCATAGATATGCTAGACTTCCATTAGGCAATCAGGTGTGTGTTCTGCATAAAAGCACTACAGTAATGATGCATGGCTTTAAAAAAACAGTGCCGATGACACTTTTAATTCCACCTCAAAAGGTGTCATCCTAATGAGCTAATGCATTCATCCTCACCCTTTGCAAACCCTCATAATCCACCACCTTAGTATTGCTGTATTTGCAGAATGTTTAACCAGACTCTCACTTTCATTTGCTGCACAAATATCTTTGACACAGTTTCCCCCAGGGATGGATGTTCCTCAGATGCTCATAATTTATTTCAGGCACTCAATGTTTTCAATTAAACTACTTTATGGTACACTGGATAAATTTGATATGTTACACTCACTGTGTGTCCCACCATCTACTCTGCTACTCAGATGCACATTGATAATGAACAGCATATTTAAATTAACACATTGTTAAGTTTAACCAAACCAAGTAAATGTTTGAACAACTATATTTTGTTATTGAAAATGTTAATAGATTGATGGATGGATTGATTCACTGATATGTTTGGCATGTGCATATTGAACTGATTAAATTCCATGCTGAGAACAGGAAATATACCATTGTTGCCAGTTCACATTTGGTACAATCACTCAAGCGGTATAGAAATATAAACTCCTCATGTCTTAAAACACCTGAAGATGTAGAGAGGAGGACATTTATTAAAGTCTCCAGGATGTACAGTATGTTATGAGAAAGCAGCAAGATTCTGTCTGGTGAATACTGCTTTACACATTTCACACTCTGTTTCTATTATATGTCATTTCTGTTTGTGTGTGTCTGTTATCATTTCTGTGTTTATAGACACGTGTGTTTGTGTATGTGTGTGAGACTGGGTTCACACGACGAGTATAGGACACCCTCAGTAATATTTTCTCCCCTCTCATATGAACATTACATAAAATACTAACAAATGTATTTAACAGAAGAGGTGGTATAATATGATTCTCATATGTGGTGAATTGATTCGCATTGGCCCAGCAGGTCTCGTGCAGAAAGCACAGTCTGGCAATAGTATTTTAATAGAGTACAGCTGTGGCATTGATTACGTAGACTGTAAAGATATATAATCTATATACATTTATCGTCAATGCTATGTTTACAGTATTGGAGACATTAGAAATGGAATACCTACACAATATTATTTTTTGTAATGTCTTAATAATGGGGTTCATTAAAAAGTTTTTTCACTCTGTTCAGTAACTAAGCACAGATGGCTGAGAGGCAGTTAGGGTATCAGACAGCGTTTCTGGAGAAGATTTACTCGAAACCACAGCTGAACCTCAAGCAACAGCTTCAACATCAGGACTGTTTGATCTGCTGCCGGCTTACGTTTTTACACGAGACCCAAAGTTCTGTGGTCCAGGCATCCATAAAATGGAATTGGGAGCATTAACTGTAGCTACAGAGACATATACTGACAGACTGTCCCGCATTCCTAGAAAAACTGCCCCTACAAATGATTCATATACTTGTACTACACTCCTCTATAGGAGAGCAAATTACAGAAATGCATTTAATAAAAATAATCACAAAAACTTAAAATCAGCCCATGGGGTATATTTACAGCTGAAACTGAAAAGATTGTATCTAAATTGTGTAAAGATGTTACCTTTACCTGAGCAGAAAACAAATGTGTTATTTCATTATGCTGCATATTTATTTTTTAAGTCTACATTAGTTCTACAACAGTCACTCATTGTGACCCAAACTCACAGGCCAGACTCTATGGTTCCTATCCTAGAACCGCAGAGAGATTATATGCACCCACGGTGTGTAACAGAAAAGCTTCACTTGCTCGATGCTCATGCTGAGAAACATTTTCTCGAAATTGAACCAAGTCCTAGAAACCTTTTTCATTTCATATTTTATTTTTTCATTTAGTCTTGAACTAGGATCCATGTCTGGGAAACTGTCTGAAAAACACACAGAAACATCAATTTGTGTCATTCTGTACCAGGCAAAATGCAATTTTTGAAATATATCATGTTGAGTTATGAATTTACAGTTACTAACATGAAAGTGCACATTGTTTAGTGGTCCTTATAATGGACCACATTCACCACATTCCCCTTCAAATCCCATAGCAGCTAGCAGGAGATCCCAAAGGGCCATTACTGAGACAGCAGCCTTTTCTGGAGAACAACAGGGAATTAAGGAGCCCTGGGTCTTACCATGGCAACAGACCATTCTACTTGCAAAACCCTCTCATTATAATGTGTATGTAAACATTAGTTCCTTGTGTGGAATGATAGAAATATGTATATGTTAGGTGTAGGTTAGAAGAAAGTGGATGCATTGCTTTTCATTACAGATAAATCCATTTTTCACAGTTAGCAACTAATGGCATTGAGTTCCGTGAACACACACTCACACACACACACATCCACCCTTCTAGGGGGTGGTTTTTGTGTGTGCATGTTTTGGGCCAGCGGGACTGGTTTGCTGCAGGACCCTGGCCTGAGACACAAGGACATGTTTTCTACAGGATATGAGGTGGGTGTGGTACCAGAGGCGTCATCCTTCTCCCACAGAGCAGACGATACACACACACGCACACACACATGCACACACGTGCACACACACACACACACACTCTCTACAGTAAGGCTTGTGCTGAAGTTGGACCCTATGTCAGGTGTTGGGATTAAATAACCCATTTCACATCCACCTTAATTCATGCTCACATTAACAGACACACAAACACACATACCTTCACAATCAGCGAACGCACACATTTGAAACCCCTTTGCCATTTCGTTGGCCCCCTCCCCTCCCCAGACAGGGGTTAATGAACTTGTTTTGAATTCCTTCACCGCTTGACAGGAACTACATTCCAAGCCTTGAAAATAGCGGCTAAAACAAAGGGAGGAAGTGATGTGAGAGCACTTCCCTTATACTCCCTTCTGAATTTATCTCAATCCTGCAGACCGGTTAACCCTCAAATCCCTGTAAGCCCCACCCTATAAGGCTCACAGAGAAAGGCACAGCATACTGCCACCAAGTTAATTTTAGTTTGTATTTATTGGCCACTTGTGATTCACACTACCTTTAGCAGCTACCAGACTGGATGTAGTTACCCACCTTTCCTGTAACTGACTTGAATTATTTTCATCGGCGGTCTTGCTCTGTCCTTTGACATAGACGTAGATGTACAGTGATAACATCTCTGAGTTACACTTTGTTTGTTTCAATGCAAACCTGCTGTGACCTGTAACCCCAGATTCATTTGACATTCCTATGGGGACCATGTTACAGCACGGCCAAAAGACTACGATTTCTGTGACAGAGGGGAATGTGGTCATCTGAACTGTTAACCATTCATAATGTCTGATCCTTCTATTTCACTGTTCGGTCATGTTTCATGGACGTATGACCTATATAGGCCTAAGAAACTCTGGGATTACTGGGATGCATATATGTAGGTAGGCTACCACTGTGATCCATAGCTCAAGCAGAGTTGAATTCATTCGGACGTGTGTTAATGTTGATGTAAGGGATCTGTAGGCAACATTAGAAGGAGGATAGGGCTGGGACTCAGGAAGGGTCATTCAGTTTGCCGGCTCAATCTCCAGGAGCAGATCTTCCGGTCGACGGGTGCTTCCCTGTGTTAACACTATAATAACATTTGACAGTGCAGGGAGATAGGTGGATTGACACAAGGATAAAAGTGTATAAAATAATATTGTGCAGTGGTAAGGGAATTAAAAAAGGACTTCGTTTTGAGAAATTAGGTGCCAAATAACATGACTGCCATTGAAGTTTCCAAGGGGCTGAACATCCTAATCTGACACGACGGTTCGAGAATGCCCGACATGGTGTAGGCTACTGGCAGCTTGCGTGCTGCTCCACCGCGGCCAGCTTTATTATGTTTTAACTGTCTTAAATTAAACAAAAGCCGTTCTTCGCCGACCACACTGGGTCTGGTTTGAGTTGCGTTCAAGGATACCGAACCGAAGCCTGATGAATGCGTTTCCTGTTCCACAGGTGCAGACCTTGGGGTCGAACATTCAGATGACTGTCCCACCACATGCCCTCTTCTGCTGCTCGCTGACATCAGAACCACCTGGAGCTTTTGCCGGAATGTCATGGATATGCTAAGAAAAATACATTTCCCCCCACCTCAGTGAAACGGTCATTGAAGAAGTGTTGACATATCTCACGCCGAGAAACCCATTCTCACTCTGTCACTCTGCGTCCACAGGGCGAATACTCAGGTTCCCCGCTAAGAGTCAATGTGTCCGTGTGTGATGTGGGAAGACACTGGAAGGCTGCTAACATGAAGTTCAGAGACCCTCCAGACCAACTCCTCTTTCTAATGTTTCGCAGCCAGATCCATCCTGCCAGAGTGATTCTCACAGAGATTTGTCATGTTGATACCTGGAGGCATTGTCATGGCCATCAGGATAGGATCCTTACGTAGTTTAAGACCTATAATGGCTTACAACTCCTTACTCCTTACCTTATAATTGAAACAGGAGTCATGGCAGTCATGGAGATGTCAATCAAGTGGGGTCTTGACACGCCCGCACAGTCAGTACATCTGTGTTGGTGGAGGAGCTCATATTGTCCACAGGTGGCTCTCATAACATGGGATGGCTTCTTTCAAGAGAATATACATGTTACTCATATGTGGAGTAACTTGTTGAGTGTTACAGAATTGTAACAATCATAACAAATTGTTAAAGAAAGTTTTAATTTGGAATGAGCAGCCATCAGATTCATGTTAAGAAATATCGCAAGAGAAAATACCAATTGGATCGCTGTGGAACAAAATTCTGACACTTTTTCTAATGATTTTCCGTTTAGAGTAATTGCTAACGGTCTTACACATAATAAACAATCTTTTAATTAATAAAACGTTTTATTTACAATTGGTAGCACTGTGTCTTGCCCTATAGCCACATCATATGGTAACCGGCAGGCTACATGTGAGTATGATAGCCTGTTGTTTGTTTCAACATCCCACTGCGGTTCCCTGCTTTCACTTACTTTCTGGGGTTTCTTTTCACCCTTTATTTTTGTTCCCTCTTCTTGACTGGTTGCTCTCAAGACCCTCTCACACATGGAGGGACTGTCTGCGACAACAAAAAACAAAGACCGGCCCAGGCCAACCGCTGCAGGCTATTGAAAATGTTGTCTCCGAGTGCTATCCATCGCTATTAGACACACTGGAGCTAGTGATAGACTGATGCTCACTGTACATTCAGTGTGTGATCACTTTATCTTTCTTGACCCCAGCACCTGCTTGATATTAGAATAAACCTCAGAAATAATGGAGTAATGGAATAAGTGATGACAGCATCAATTAGCGGCCAGGCAGATCGCAGCTGCAGCATAATGCAACCAATATCTGACTACAGTATAGCTCCATCTGGCTGACCTGGGTTTACACTAGGATACAGGGCATATGGGCTGTGATAAGGACTGACTACATCATGCTGTTGTTCCTACTTGACATTAAGTCCATAATCTAATTCTCTAAACTGGTTATTGTGTAGCTGAATAAATACAGAAGGATAAATTATCACTGCACATTTTGTGAGCTTGTACAGCATTGATGTATGTTTGTCATGTATATCTGTCACTCAGACTTTAACCCTCCCACTGTCCTGTGGGTCAAAATGACCCCGTCACTACTGTTTTGTGCCAGCAGAAGGCGCCAACCACCACACGGACATGATGTGCTGTGGTCGGCGCCATCTGCTGGTAGTGCGTTTGAAACCCAAGGAGGGTTAAACAGACTGTGAGCCTACAAGGTTATGGAAGAAATCACTGTACAACAGGTGTATGTGTATATGGTTCTTGACAGATTTACGAACAATAAGCAGAACAGAATGACAATACATGGACCATGGACCTGTATACCCATCACAAAACACACTCAGAAAACAAAAACTTTGTCTATTTGGCCCTGGCTCTCCGTAGTTTTCCTAAGCACTCTCCTCAGCCCAACAGCTCCTCTGTGGGTTGCTGCTTCAAGTGCTCACCACCTGAGAGAAGGAGGACTGAGCAGGATGTGGAATAAAATCACTTCCTGCTTGTCATCTGATTTTAGACATGGAGAGGATGTTTACATAATTACTGACACAATAGGGACGCTTAGGCATGTTTGCTAAATGGTACGGCGCTAATTGTATTTTAAGGATGCATTCTACCTCATTTAGGTCTTTCTCAAGCTGTCTAGGTGGTGCTGATCTAGTATCTGATCTAGTCTAAGTTGGTAAACATGCAGAATTTAAAAATGTGTTTGAATTATTATTAATTATGTTTGAAAGGTAAACCAAAGCAGCATAATATGTACAACAAAAAGCCTTGCAGCAGAAAATTATTTCCAGTAGACTTCTTGGGAGAAAACATCGATGTAGTCTTCTCTGTGTCCTATAGGTAGGTTTACTATTCCTGCACTTCCCTTTCAAACCTGTGGATGTCGCCGTTTTCTCCCCTGCTCCATTTGGTTTTTGCCTCATCTGTTCCTAATCAGCCACACGCGCTATTTAAATAACGTGTATGTCTGCTCACTCAGTAGAAGTATACCTCATGTTTAGTCATTTAATGCTCCCTCCCTCTGGAACATGTTAGTCTGCCGTTGCAGAGCCCATTGACAAACCTGTTGTAGCTGTGTGTGTGTTCATTCATGTGATTGACAAACAAGATAAAATTATTACCGGGGCCAATCAAGGAAAAGAGGCACCGATTGGTCAGAATCTTTGGGCGTAAATCAACACACAAAGGCTGGGGCTATAAGCAAATATTCTCACAGAGAATGTCACTCATTGATAGCTGACCGTCTAAGGCACTTCTAAGAAATTACACCACATTTATAGCTCTAAACTCCTATATACAGAAAGTTTTAAGAAAAAGCTTTCGTTCACAAATTGGATGCATCAGATTGATGAGAGATTAAATAAAGCATTCAGTGAAAAGTAATTGAATTGAATTGAAATTAATTCTATCAGTAAAGGCTATGTGATGGCAATGAAGAGTGACCTCAACTTTTAAACAAATATTATGTTTATTTGAATAAACATCTGATAACAAGGCCCAAGGAAGAC
>JAODUG010000004.1:861398-875506 GCA_027564795.1 Aphredoderus sayanus | reverse complement strand
CATTTGGTAACATCACATTACTTTGCATACCACTCCCACATGTTCCTCCCATTTGATCGTTGTAAACACCCCCGTTGAGACCAGAGTGAAGATCCACAACGCTGGAGTCTGGTCGCCAGTGATCGCTGGTATAGCGATAGAACCACATCGCGTTCTTCAAACCCGTCAGTTAATGAGCTAACTACACGTTTGTTTAAAAATAAGACCATTTTGGCGATAGCCTGTTGTGGAGATTATTATCTTCATTTAGCATTTTCTGGCTGTTCGGAAATACACACTGGGTTGTATTCTCAAGCGAAAGGTTTTATCGAACCAGCATCGTGGCGCTGTCGGAGGTGGCATGTTCGAGGGATAAAGCGGGCAAGATTGAACTCCTACTTTCACCAAAAGAGGTAGGTAGGCAACCAGTGATGCACAACATTGGCGATCTGTGGTCCATAGTGTTTTCATGTATTTATCAGAATCGCTAGTATGGGTGCTCCTCTGGTTAATGTACGCATTTCTACGTCGAAATGTGTTTGAAATTGGCTATCAGTATGACAGATGGTGAAACCGCTCCTCAAATGTCTTAATGCATTTTTATTGATTTTTGCACATTATCATTTTAAGTGTCTTGACTTGAACTAACACTAGTAGATAATGCCTCGCCATTCGTGGTGCATTCTGTTCCTGTATTCTGTAGACTTCATTGTCCTCTGCAAAGAATCTAGACGCTTAAGATGTTATAAATGGATTAAACGTTGACATCAGGTGTGAGCAGTCTGCCTTGCTGACGTCCCATTAATGTACTTAATTGGATAAAAGACAAATGTTTAGTGGCAGGCTTTTGGTTTAAACACGATTAACCTCACCCCTAGAGATGTTGAGAGTTGATTTGGGAATATGAGCTTGAATCTGTTACATGGGAATTAAGGCTGATTCAATGAGAAATTCAAATATACAGCTGGCTTGAAATGTCCAGCTGTTGTATAAAACAATGCATACAATTGGTCTTGGCTTTGCATCTTGGTGTTTACTTTGGAAAGCCTCTCCCTCCCATCTCTCTTCCTGTATCCATGGTCAAATCTGAAAAAATCTGAACACCTGGCAATAATTTAGAGGAGATTCCATTCAGCCAGACTTCAGACACAGTCCAGTAGCGCTATTCTTTTGTCTGTTTGTTATGTGCCTTTGTAAACTTGAGTGCGTTAATTAGTCTGGATGAGAAGGATACATATGAGTCCTGATATAAAAAAAAAAAAAATTAGAATTGGTGTACATCAGCTACATTAAATACCCCAAAATATAAACTGGATAGTGAACTGATAACATTGTATTATTAGTTCACTATCTTAAAAAGTGAATACCATTGTTAAGGGCCAACGTGTGATTGACTTTGATTTTGGACAGTCTAACATTGACCTTTACTTTTATAAATGCATGTATTATTTACTTTAGAAACATTCTAGGGTTGTAGTAGATGGCATTAGATTACTTTTCTTTTGCCTTCATTGTCTGGATTAACGTGGTAGATCCTATGCATAAAATGTGTAAAAACTCAAATTTTCTGTGTGGAATCAGATAAACCAGAAAAACGTGTAACATAGCAATTTATTGTACAGTGTCTAACAATGCTCAACCAATTTAGACTATGAAACTTTTAGACTATAGATGTATCTGTCAAAAAATAGGCCCATTTAGTTTTAGGAATTAACAAGCTTTCAGGATGTGAGATTTGTTAACTATAATATGCACAAAAATCAAGAATATCACTTCCTCGCCACTCTACAGTCTATTTCCCATTTTCAGTATCCATTGGCCTAGGCCTGAAAATATGACTTTTAAAACAATGAATCTGATGAATCTAAAGATGGTCTACTTTGTTTTCTCAACTAAATTTAATTAAGTAAATGTTGGAATTGTGCTATACTTGTTTTTTATTAGAAAGCTATTTGTAAAAAAAACATTTATCCACATTTTGATTCAATAACAACTAGGCCAAACAATTTTCTTGATTCAAAATCTTCCACAGAAACTTTGGTCTTACACCTGAGACAATTGGAAATATATTTTGGAACATTGTTGTAATTGCTGTCATGGATGTTACTGATGTTACTGTTACTAGGCAACACTAATAAGCCAGAGAGCAGTCATGGATACCAGAGCTTTATTCAAGTATAGGATATACTGTAAGTTGGCAATCATACAATAGTCAATTATATTTGTTAAAGCATTCAGTAGCCTGGCTATGATAATACAGAATGTTGCAAATGCAAAGACTTTGGGGAAGCAGTGGTACACTCTAAAACTACATTTCATTTCATTGAGGCATATTCTGGTAGGAATTTGACAGCACATAAAATTGCTCAAGGGATCAGGAATTTCAAGAGGGGGTGGAGAGTACAGCATGTACCTACAGTATCCTTAAAACACCTGGGTGATAAACACCTAGGTGAATGAATATAGGACTGGCTATTGACATCACATGAATACAGCCAGAATATAGATAACATTAACATAGAGGGGTGAAATGGAGACCATTTTCTTCTGAGAGGTTCTGTAATTGTATACATTATTAAAAACAATTCTCTAGAGAGGGAACTACCAAAGGAAAAGCTACTTTTGACACATGTCAAACTTTTTGTAATGTATCCACATTGTTTTGGAACACTTAAACGCATTTGATGTTTGATTGGAAACGTAGATTGTTTTTGTGGAAGAATTAGACTCTGGAATAAAGGGACTTCTCGTTGGTTGTTTCAGGATTCAATGAAAATGTCTGTCTGCGTCCATGAAAACCGAAAGTCCCGAGCCAGCACCGGCTCCATGAACATCTACCTGTTCCACAAGTCCTCCTACGCCGACAGTGTCCTCATGCACCTCAACACGCTGCGGCAACAGCGGCTCTTCACCGACGTCCTCCTCCACGCCGGCAGCCGCTCCTTCCCGTGCCACCGCGCCGTCCTGGCCGCCTGCAGCCGCTACTTTGAGGCCATGTTCAGCGGCGGCCTGCGGGAGTCCCAGGCCAGCGAGGTGGACTTCCGCGACTCCATTCACCCCGAGGTGCTGGAGCTCCTGCTGGACTACGCCTACTCCTCGCGCGTGGTCATCAGCCAGGAGAACGCCGAGTCCCTGCTGGAGGCCGGCGACATGCTGGAGTTCCAGGACATCCGCGACGCCTGCGCCGAGTTCCTGGAGCGCAACCTGCACCCGTCCAACTGCCTGGGCATGCTGCTGCTCTCGGACGCCCACCAGTGCACCAAGCTGTCGGAGCTCTCCTGGGGCATGTGCCTGAGCAACTTCCCCGCCATCTGCAAGACGGAGGACTTCCTCCAGCTGCCCAAGGACATGGTGGTGCAGCTGCTGTCCCACGAGGAGCTGGAGACGGAGGACGAGCGGCTGGTGTACGAGGCGGCCCTCAGCTGGCTGAGCTACGACCTGGAGGGGCGACACCGCCACCTGCCCGCGCTCCTGCGTACGGTGCGCCTGGCGCTGCTGCCCGCCGTCTTCCTGATGGAGAACGTGTCCACGGAGGAGCTGATCAACGCCCAGGTCGAGGGCAAGGAGCTGGTGGACGAGGCCATCCGCTGCAAGCTCCAGATCCTGCAGAACGACGGCGTGGTGACCAGCGCGTGCGCCCGGCCGCGCAAGACCAGCCACGCCCTGTTCCTGCTGGGCGGCCAGACCTTCATGTGCGACAAGCTGTACCTGGTGGACCAGAAGGCCAAGGAGATCATCCCCAAGGCGGACATCCCCAGCCCCCGCAAGGAGTTCAGCGCGTGCGCCATCGGCTGCCGGGTGTACATCACCGGCGGGCGCGGCTCGGAGAACGGCGTCTCCAAGGACGTGTGGGTGTACGACACGGTGCACGAGGAGTGGTCCAAGGCGGCGCCCATGCTCATCGCCAGGTTCGGCCACGGCTCGGCCGAGCTGAAGCACTGCCTCTACGCGGTGGGCGGCCACACGGCCGCCACGGGCTGCCTCCCGGCCTCGCCCTCGGTGTCCCTCAAGCAGGTGGAGCAGTTTGACCCGGTGGCCAACAAGTGGACCATGGTGGCCCCGCTGAGGGAGGGCGTCAGCAACGCGGCGGTGGTCAGCGTCAAGCTCAAGCTGTTCGCCTTCGGCGGCACCGGCGTGACGCACGACAAGCTGCCCAAGGTGCAGTGCTACGACCCGCAGGACAACCGCTGGACGGTGCCGGCGGCGTGCCCGCAGCCGTGGCGCTACACGGCCGCCGCCGTCCTCGGCAGCCAGATCTTCGTCATGGGCGGCGACACGGAGTTCTCGGCGTGCTCGGCGTACAAGTTCAGCAGCGAGACGTACCAGTGGACCAAGGTGGGCGACGTCACCGCCAAGCGCATGAGCTGCCAGGCGGTGGCGTCGGGGAACAAGCTGTACGTGGTGGGCGGCTACTTTGGCACGCAGCGGTGCAAGACGCTGGACTGCTACGACCCCACGCTGGACGCGTGGAACAGCATAACCACCGTGCCGTATTCCCTCATCCCGACGGCCTTCGTCAGCACCTGGAAGCACCTTCCAGCCTGATGCTGGCAGCCGCCACCCTTCCTGCAGGTAAGGAGAACCTCGTGCCTTTTCCGTTGCCCCCCCCCCCCCGGCGTATTACAGTGTGAGTGGCACATAAAACACTCCTCTTCTGCCAAGCCATCTGTTTGCACACAGCATATTATTGAGCATAGCAGTTGATGTTCAGCGAAGATGGCAAGTGGAGAGAAAAACTAGTGGTGGTTTTAAGGCTCCTCAGCTTCCGTTCTAGATATTTGTGTTGTTGTTGTTGTTCTAATAAAGGTGGAATCTAGAAGGAACTAATTTATTAGACTTTCCGTGAATTTGTAGATATTCAAATAATGAACCGTGTGTGTGTGTGTGTGGACTCGGTGAGTTATTTTGCCGTGGGTTTGGTTGAAGGACAGAGAGGTAATTGAAACAGAATAGAATACATTTATTGTCCCCGTGGGGCAAATTCTTCTCCGAGACGAATGGTTTGACCAATTAGCCCCCCTCCTCCTCCCCCCGACTACCAGAAGGCCACAGCTTCCTGGCGGAGCTAATCCACTCTAAATCGCCTCTTTTTGATGAGGTTAGGGTCCCGCACGGCATGAGGGGCTAGCAGCCGGCAGATCATGCCATGCGGGACACCATTGATGGCCAGTTAACATTTTGGGGATACTAAGTAGAGGCCTGGCTGGAGGACGTTTTTTTTTTTATTTTTTTTTACGGTGAGCCACTAACTCCCGTCATCCGTAGACGGAACACAAATATGTCCCACGCCAAGCCACACAGGAAATGTACTGCAGGGCAGTCTTCCTCATCTACCTGGCCTTATTCTAACCCTGCGCTCCTTCCCTGATGATGAGCAGGTCAGACGTATATGGAGCATGTGCAGTCAGCTGGCTGGCCTCATTCTGTACGCTGAGGCCTGTCGTGACTATAAAAATTCAAATAAAAAAAATGTTAAGACCCTGCTGGGAGCGAATGCACACTTAAGCACACATGGAAGTTTCCATTGGCCCTTAGCTCTTTGGTGGAGAGAGAGGCCCCATCCCGGGGCCCTAGAGCAGTCTCCTGTTTACTAATGGCAGCTCGGAGGAGCTCCCACTCCTCAGTGTTGCTCTACATTCTGCCATGAACTATTTCAGACTTGGAATTCCCTTTCTTTATTTTTTTTCTTCTTCCTGTGAGTCAGTGATGTCTGAGAGGGGGGCTAGAATGTGTTTGCTCTTACTAAGCCAAGGCAACACCGCGTCCGGCCATGTCTTAAGTCCTGGAACTAATTAGGCTCACAAGTGGTTTTGTGACTGCCGGCCTGTCGAGGCAGCTGACAGTCTACTCATTGAATGCTGAGTGAGTCAGAGAGGAGAGGTGGAGCACTGATAGGTGGTTGGTGAAGAAAATGCATGCTAAATGGTGCTGTAGTACAGTATGTTTAGAATGTAAAGTGGCAACCATGATTTCGTCCTTAGTTTGTGCTTTTCTTGTTGTGTTTTTGTGTGTACAGTATACATATTTATTTCTGTATGTATATATTTATTTATAACCCCTATATTCTAAAAGTAATTTTTTCCTTTTTCTTTTTTCAGATTTCCTTGTTTTGCGTTGTCCACTGGATTCCAACTGTGAAGCAGCACACCATTACACCTCCTGAGCAATCGTACATGCACATTTTTGTCATTCAAGACTTTGGAGGGAAATTGAACAATGATGTACAGACACTTAATTATGATGCAAATGTATGGACATTGGAACACAAGTCTTGTTCCTGAAAGAATGATGTAATTTCCCCTTTCTGCCTGGGATAAAACTGGGACATTAATGCAAACAAACCAAACGACATGCTGCTTGTTGTATCAGATTCAAAATATATACAGTTGGCAAATTTAGCGTGAGCTTTTCAACCCGCCATGTAAGTCACAGCAAACACGAAGCTTCCTGCAGCTTTCCTATTGAATCATAAATGGTTTGTGAGGATTTCTGTTATATTGTCTATAATGTAAAAATGAGGAAAACAGTAGCCTCTGCACAGAGACTGTATTGTGTAGCATGAAGTGTCTTTAATTTGCTCTCTAGGGAGAGAGGATGCCATAGTTAAAGGTACATTCCTTGATTTGGGTCCCAAATTTCTCTTGGTAGGAACCACATCATTGTTTTGGTTTGAATATGTTTGTGCACCTCTTTACTCTTCCCCCTACAGAGCACATAGGATTACACCCCCACAATTACAACCATACATCTTCAAGCTACTCAAACCTTAAAACCTAAAGGCCTTTTTTTTCTCCTTTGGTAAGGGACAAAGTAATAAGAAAAGATGTTGCTATAACTGTGATTTCTGACACGGTAGAAATGTTTTGTTGTCGAGCAGGCTTTGGTTTGCTGTCACAACAAGCCATGTGGTGTGGCTGGCTAGTGCCGTGTGTGTGTACCTGACATGTCTGCTATGGCAGCCACCATCCTGCCTGACCACCAGTTTGATAACGTTATGCTCATGTGGGCAGCGTTCACACTTTGCTCCAACGGAACTGCACGATACACTGTTAACATTCTGGCTTTTATTGTTCCATGGGGGGTTGGGGGGGCTGTGTTGCTGAGTCATTGCCTTTTGTAGAGCATGTCCTGGCATAGTAATGCATAGTAATGTCCTGGCCCAGAACTGGCATGTGTACCATCATCTTTGGTTCTACAAACCATGTCACCTTAACGTTAACTGGTAATTCTTATTACTTTTAAACATGCTGCCATGTATCTCCCACGTCTTAATTTATGTCAATGATTATGTCTGTTAAGATGTTAAATCCTATTTATTGTTTCTCTGCATTCATATAAGTGAATGTGTTTGGGTCATGCATGGCCACTTGTTATGTCTTTTATTTTCTCAGTCGGGCTGCATTTTGCACAGTCCAGTCTTTCCGACGGGAAACGGGCTCTCGGTTTGTTTTTGTTTTTTAAGGGACAGAGGTTGAGCAACTCTTGACCAGTGACAATTTTGGGGTAGAGAGTGTGGTGGGACCATGAAGTAGGCCTACGTCATTGCTCAGATTAACATGGTCTGGCAGCAGCCACAGGAATACAGAAAGGTGAACTCCTATAGTTTTAAAGGTGAAATCCTCAATTTGGTCAAGAACCCTTGTGGCTGAAACCAGCATTTACAAAACGTTTTCCTAGGGCGCCTGCTGTTTGCTGCCACTCTTTTCCATACAACACACCTAGGAGTACGCAACTCTCTACCCCATGTCACACACCCGCTCACCCTTTCGCAGTTCTGTTTCAGGATATTAACAGTGAGCTAGGGAGAAGAGTGTACCTTCTTTAAACAAGACTGGTGCTTAACCAGAGGGCTTGGCGTGTCCCGACCCAGGATCTGTCAGGGACACTGCCATTCAAGTATGCAGAGTGACGCTGGAATGGGTAGGACTGCCTGTGCAGCTGTCCTCAGGCCAGCTGGGAGAATGTGTCACTAGGCCTTTTGTTGTAGCTCTAAAGGGTGTCACCCTGCAATCTGAAGGCTGAGAAAGAGCATTATTTGAGAGCGGTAAGGCGAGGGTTGATAAGGGCAGACACCGCAGTGCTTTTCACCATAGTGTCACTGATGCATTAAAAGAAGCAAGCTCATTATTACCAAAAAATGACTAAATAAGAGAGGAAATGTCTTTTTAAAAACGTGCATCTGAAATACTTGGTGTTTTATTGTCTACATGTCTGTGTGACCTGAATAGTTATGTTTACAATTGAACAGTAATGAAAAACAATTGTTTCAATGTAAAAGCAGATGTTTGTGTTTTTTAATTTACATTTTGTTTGTAGTTGTTCATCTTGGGGGTTGGGGTTAATACATTGCCAACCCTTAAAGGTAAAAGGGTAAAGACCCTCAACATTCCTGCTCAATTGTGGAAGCAAGCCAGAGTTCACCATTACAAAGGCATGGCAATTTTGGGATTTCTATAGAGACCTCATTGGCTCTCCTATGTCGACCCTTAGCCACTGTTCACAGAACACTGAACCTCTGGCCTCGCCAATCAGATAAGAGGGCTTCCTCCTCAGAACACAAGTTGCCATGGCAACAGTCGGTAATGAATGCCCTTTCAATTTACAGCTAATTGCTGCGAAGCATACCCCATTCCTGGTCTAACCCTCATCCTACCTGTGTTATATTTGGGATCCAACTGGATTTGGATTTCAGTCTCTGAGATTTGCTTCACCTAAATGAAAATTCGGACAGAAAAAGACCATGTGCATAGGTTTAATTTTTGTGTCACATAAATTGTATTTTATTTCTATTTTTTTAACAGCATTATTTTGTACATGTGATTTCTTTTCTTTTTTCACAATGTGAAATTCATGGCTAATAAACAAGAGTTTTTCCTCTTGACTGTAAAGTTGTGTTTTTTTCTTCCTTTACTTTGATATTTGCCAATGGTGAGTCTGAATGGAGGTATAGCTGACTCATTTCATCACAGCCTGGGGTTCTTACACCATGTCTCACCTATTTAGGCAGCTTTGGAGCGAATGTTGGACCTGAAAGGTATCCAAGCTGGTATACCACACATACAGCTTTTGACGTGCAGAGGAATGACTGAAATCATCTTATCTTACGCCTCGGGCTCCTAGGCTTACTGCGACAGAACAGGCAAAAAGACTTCCAAATATTTTGCCTTTCTCAGCCGTGTCACCTTGGTAACTGCGACCTTTATCTGCAAACTGTGGGGGCCGAGGGAGAACATCTTAAAAAGCTTCCCCCGTCGCAACACACAAGCGCACACACCTACGTGTGTGTGTGTGTGTGTGTGTTCATTTCCATCAGTGAAATATGTGGCAGCGCTGCTTGTCAACAGCGGACTCCCCAGTTTGATGCTGCTTGGCTTCTAACAAGTCCAGCAGTGCGTTAGCGCAGAGCTAGCTGCATTCCGCAGTTTCTGAAGAGTCCAGCTCTGTTCATTGTTTACATTCCTTCCCTTCCCCCGTAGCAGCTCCTGATCAGTGACACGAGGTTGAGAAACACCATGTTTTACTGGCTCCCTACCCTCGTGCTACGCAAACAAAAGTCATGTGTTGGGTGTTAGGGAGAGACGTTTAGTAAATGCAGCCCCTTTTCTAGATGTCCGTCACGGGAATGATGATTAGCAGAACTGTTTGTCTTAAGTTATGTGTGGGTCTCTTTGTTAGCAGGACCCCTCTGTGCCTCCACGTGACTTAACAGACCCTCATTAATCAAGACAGGATGTGGGATTTCCTGTTTAAGAAACCGGTCTTGCTCCCCCAAAGCAGACCACTGATGGTTCAGCCTCAAGGGCTGTAAATGCTTACACACACAAGCCCCTACTGAGTTTGCCGGTAGAGATTTTATGAGCCTACAAGAGATAAATAGTGTATTGTTTTATGTCTCTGTTGCATGGAAACACATATGCAGTCCTGATTCAGTCTTGCCTGATCTCTCTCATATGTGTAGAAATAACTAGAGCAATTAAACAGGCTACATATTCAATACTAAAATACAAGTAAACAAACATAATATACCCTAACAAAAACTCTAAATCTGTGTACAAAATAAAGTTTACCCGAGTATTGCTCAAATAATATATTTCCTATTATCCATGAGCGCATAGAGGTATCATCTAAATCTCTTAGAATCTATGTATAGAATGTAGAATCTAAATATGGACCATTTTCTTGATTAATCATGGTTTTTGAAATACACTAATCTAAAAGTAATAAACTAATTCTACTGTAAAGCAATGAGACATATTTTGTTAAATGAAATCAACATCACTCACTGTGGGGTCTATTAGGGGGTCTTTAGGGCCTTTTGCATAGGCAAATTAATGTGTTAGACTCGTGATGCCTTGTAAGTGCTTGCCTTCACTCATACATAAAATGATTAATAACTAGGCCTACACACATGTGCGCACACACAAACACACACTGCATGCTCTGGATGTGCCAGCTGTAAACATGCCATGTAGTGTCAGCATTCAGAGATATGCTTGAAGGAGACCACTGAGCTCCAGGCAGCAGACTGCAACTAATGTGTTTATGTCATATGCTTTACAAAATGCCTGTGCTTTGCAAAAATCCTCAATGTTAAGACATTCATTGTGTGTTTTATACCAGCCACACAGTTGCTCAATACATTGACATGTTATACAGTAGGTCAAAGATACTTGAAAGGTACACTCCATTATTGTGTTATAACGCTGTCAGTTCTCCAAAATGTGGGCTTTAAAGGGAAGTGTAGAGAATGCTGTGTGAATATACAGAGTGAGAGCAGTAGAGAATAAGCAGAGAAGAATTCCAGCCACTGTAGGTGCAGGAGGAGCATATGCTTGGGGAGATTAAAACTTGGGGGGTTGTTTCGTAATGCTGGTTTCACAAGGGTAGTTCCCTTCAAACCAGTTAGTTCTCAACCCTGATCCTGGGGGCTACCTGCCATGCAGGACAGTATAGGATCAAATATGAAGACCACTGCTTTAACTACCGGCCATTTAAAATGGTTATTGCACCGTCCACCATGCCGAGGTTCATGCTTTGAGTGCATCTACGACCCTGGCCAATGTTTCACAGATGTTATAAGATACAGTCGAAGTTGAAAAAACAACAGCAATAATAGATTCAGGTTCTTTTCATGAACGCGTGGACTCAATGTAAGGAATCTACATTTCAGTGCAAAAGGAAACTGCGCGTTCAGATCTTCTTAACCTGATGTCATTGTAAAACACAACCTTAAGCTCCGGTTTCCAATGATCCTTGGTCACTTTAATAATGCAAGTTGTTCCAAGGCCTCCAGCAGACGTCTTTGCTGAAATCACAAGGCTGACTGCGCAGATAACGCACTGAAGAAAAACATCTGGATGTGGAGGGTGGGAATCTGTTATGTAGTTCCACGTTGCTATGCAAGCCTAACAATGATTGTATTTGCAAGAGATATATTTCCCAGAAACTGTATAGTTGTTGCTAGCTTGATGTAGGAAATAGCTTGTGAAATCACTCACTCATCTTAAATTGCATCTCCTACTCTTACTATTATCAGTTGAATGACAATATACTGTATATATATATATATATATATAATTAAATATGTTGTGACTTTGTAGTCTGTACTGTATATTTCTTCAAGGATTTGCTAATAAAATCCTTAAAACATTTTAAAATCTTAACATTTACTCTAATATTGGCAAAGACATTCAAGATTTCCAGACCAGGGGAATTTACTGCTTGAATTTCATCTGTAGGTAGAAAACATGTGTCTGACTTTGACCCTGTTCCCCTGCAGCACATATATCTCTTTTGTAGTTTTAACACTCCTTTTAATGTAGCCACCATGCTTGAATAGGGCTGTTTTCCTTCTATGCAAATTGGATACAGTGTTAGTCGTGTAGAGGAACAAGAAGCAACAAAAGCAAAACTTCATGCATCTGCTTATCAGTGTCAGGGTTGATGCACCTTATCTGTGCAATAAGCACCAGTATCCTATACCTAATCCTTCTCAGCTACCACCCAGACACTTCCTGTGGCTTCTAAGAAGTAGACTACGTGATCCAAAAGCAAACTTAATAGAAAGCAAGGTCAATGCATCGCTTCAGATGAGATGAACATTGTGTAGACCAAAAGCTCTCAACAGACTACATCTTGTTTGTTGATGAGGCTTTGATGTCGAAATGTCCTTGGCCAAGGCCCGATGTTACATCAATGTCTGTCAAATAATGCCTTTACTACCAACTGCTTTGAATAAACAACAATAAAAAAAAACGATAATATCTGTGGCATTTCAAAGGGATAGTTCTTTCATAGTGGTCTCTCCTGAAATGATTTGATATATTTATACAATATGGCACTGTAGCCACACCATGTCATTCCCAGGACATAATGAAAAATTATGTCAAAATGACCCCATTTCCTTCAGTCAGTACAGTGGCACTAAGAATATCTGTTATAGTGCTTACACATATACCTTTTACCTTATAAAAGAATTTACACCAACATTTAATATGGTATAAAGGTTTAAACACTCCCATTCATCAGATCATATACTGTATTGCACCATTCCAATATGGATTTATTATAACAGCTGCAGATTTATAGCTGTTCTTGTGCTTGTATCCAAACACCTTTTAAATATGATACAGCATTATCAAACTCTTTCATGTTGATATGATGCATTCAGGGCCACAAGTAAAGTAATTATTAACCTCTTAAGCATGCTGTTAAGGCCATTTAGCTTACCTCAGTGCTCCAGGGCATATCTCACTAGTAAAAACCAAGAAAGATGAAACGCTGCTTGGCTTATAAGGTAGATGTAATGACAGTTTTGGTTGAGTCACTGCAGGCAGTGTGCTCATAACATTGTTTATACTCACTTTGAAATGTGACTGTTGGGTCTTTTAATCAGCGTCGCTCAAAGGCATTTGCCCTACAATTTCTACTTCAATATGGATTTTCACTTGGGTGTGGTTTGAGGTTGTATAAGGAGAGGGGGTTTGGTGGGTTAGACACACTTCACTTTATAGCATAGTTTGGGTATAGTCTGTCAAAGGGTAAACATTATTCTCACTTGAGGTGAAGGGGAACCCAAAACAACCCCTTAGATCGGGCCTTCTAATTACAGATAGGAATGCTACACAGTAATGGGTCTCTTACGTTGTTTTCTCTCCAGTCATTTGTGTGTCAGCTGCCCTTTTCAAACAGACAACAGAGGGAATTAGAATGATGAATCTGTAGACAGGATGTCACTACTGACCTATATCACTCCAGACTCTGAGACAGAGCTATTGCCTCTTGAGCCTCTGACTCACTCATGAAGAGGGATCACAAAGATGATTTCAGTCACTCACAACTTGCAAGCTTGAAGCAATAGCTTAATTCTCTCAGCGTTTTCTCATAATATGTGTCCTGTCCTGAATGCACGGCAAAAGAAATCCCCTACCTAAAGCGTAGAACTAGTATTACGTACTGTATATAGGGCTAGTGTCCTATATGCAGTGAAGTGAAGCATTGTGGAAGTGAGTCACTGTGGATGATGAGATGATGAAAACATCATGAGCCTTCTGCAGCCCCCTTAGGCCATAAAAACCAGCCGGCAGATGATCACCTCTGGCTCGCTTGTGCAATGGAAAGAGCCCAGCAAAGAACCCAATCTGCAAAGCAAAACAACCGTGCCCAGAAATAAATGAAGAAAACGAATGAGAGGAAAGCCTGTGTTTACTCAAGCATCCATACTATAGGACTGATTAATCAACACGTGCTCTAAGGTAGCCTCGTCTCAGCTATAATGAACTAGTGCAAGGAGTGTGAAAACCGCCTGTTTTCCTCAAACATTTTCATAGGCTCTTGAAGTTGGGCATTTTGTGGTTTTGTGCCTCACTCTCTTTCCCCAATTAAGAGAGACTACTCAATTCAACAGCATGCTTACAGATGGAGCAGAGAAGGGCTACGGTGGAGTTAAGAGGGGGCATCTGGCTGTGGAAGGGCGTGTTGCCGGGTGGAAGCTCGGCAACCGAGTTTGTAATTAGCTGTAAAATGGAGAATGTCACACAGATGGTTAGCTTTGAAAAAGAAGCGGTTTGTCAGCTGTGCACTCCAGCTTCCAATACATTCCATTCTGCTTGATGTTTCCAAGCCATGTC
>JAODUG010000004.1:851275-861298 GCA_027564795.1 Aphredoderus sayanus | reverse complement strand
GAAAAAGAAGCGGTTTGTCAGCTGTGCACTCCAGCTTCCAATACATTCCATTCTGCTTGATGTTTCCAAGCCATGTCACAAGAGGGAAGCTACTCAAATCTTTAAAAGTACACTCCTCGATTTGTGTCCAGCCTTCATGTCGTATCTGAATTATGTTTTTTAATTAAGCAGCTCTAGTTTCAGGTACCAAACACAGGTCTGAAACATGCATGGGTAATGGTAAGAAAATGAATCATAAATTCTAATGTGTGCATTACAAAGAATGAACATTGCGCTTTTATTTTGGAATAGCTCCGACAACAATGCTTGAACACGACGTACTCATTATGTCGACTTCACAAGTGGGACGTAGGAACCTTCGGCAATCACATGAAGGCAGCATCATACTCCTCTCTACCCCTCCCCGGCAGAACTCCTATAGGCACACACTGTTCTCTACCCCCCATTACAGTTCATCACACGTTTGGGGACAGCTATTTCAAAACCAACGAGTTAACCTTTACATTTTTACCAGGTTTGATTGACACTCAACATGCAAAGAGAGCTAAAATCAAACAAAAACAAGTCTGACTTTACCACCACAGAGCTAATTGGATTGCTACACACAGGCATCGGTAGTTTATTTACCATACTCAAAAGAATAAATGGAGTGAATTGGCTGGTTAACCAATCATTGCACCCATACAGTTAAATATGGACTATACATGAAGGTGAACATCCTACTTAGTATCCCTTTAAGCAGACATCCTGAAGATGGATGCTTCACTACACCCAGGCATGTGGTCTCCATAGGGTAGATAGCCTAGATGAAAGCCTATGAGTCTCAGCGTGGAATGTGCTGCGCACACGCCAGCCTTGCTGATCAATGTCCTGCCTTTGTTCTCCATCGGACCACACACGCTCGCATGTATACACACACACACACACACACAGGCAGCCAACCACACATGCGCCCAGCACACTTCCAAAAACCCACAGACACATTCATCCGACCGCAGTTGCTCACACTCAACTAGATGCGGCACCCCAATATGCTGCGAAACGCTTTTCCAGAACGGTGCCAGCACCCGTGAAAGTGGCCTGGGCTTGATAGGAACTCTGTCACTCAGTTATCATGGTGGTTTGGAGACCACATCACAGTTTGCTCTGGTCTCACAGACACTCCCAATGGGAGCTAGTTTATCTCTGGGAAATGAAGTGAGCGGGACTGATTGGAAGAGAACATTCAGTAAACCGCAATTTAGATTTGTGCTTAATTCACTGTTGGAACAGAAACCACATGAGGAAGCCCTCTCTTTACTGAATTATAATAGAAATACTGCAAATACATTGTATATAGATACAGTGTGGCCGCAGTGAGTTAATGTGTATCATAAGTCATCAATGCACAATGACAAGCATTTGGGTAGATACAATTAAAATGAAGAAAATACAAGCCTATTTGTAACAAAGAGGAAACCATGTGTAATGCATTAATTCAACCATTAACAAAGTGCAGTATTTACTTTTAAATAGACAGTGAAAACTGAATACATTGGCTAATGTAAGTGGAAACAGAATTAGCTAAATAACAGCACTAGTGACCTAATTAGCATAGCCCACTCTTTGGTAGGGCAATAATTATAATTGGCCGATGCTAGTTTCCCCTAAATCCTCCAACCCTGTCATCTTAATCTTGTCTTAATCCCCTTTTGTATTAGCAGAAATGACTTTGTGAAGAAGGACCAATCTGGGTCAATCCTAAAGGCCCCATTAAGGGTATTGTACCATTTGTGTGAGGGTGCAAGGAGGCAGTGAAGGAAAGCATAATGTATGCAAGCAGTGGTAGGTACTGGGTTATGCAAACACATATCATTATATAAATAGTTTAAATTGGAGATTAGTGAAAGGATCTGACCTCAGAAACAGCAGGGTGGCAGTTCTGGGCTACACTGCCTGGGTAGAACCTTATTTATTTCAACAAGTCTACCATGCAGGGTGTGTTTACGCACAGCAGACCAAGGAACTGAAAAGAAAGATACTTTGGTAGGATGAACAGCACACTCTGACACACTTTTTTCTTCACAATAGCTTGTACAAGATAGAATGAAATTGCCCACTATTTCCATTATGGTGGAAAATGGTTTTGCCCTTTCACAGTCACAGACAATATTCTTGCAAAAGATTCCTGAGGCAGAAAAATGGCTGTGACAATGGAGAGAAAAACAACTAATGGTGAAAATGGCCATTGACCACAAGAATGACCATACATAAAATATCTTTGCTCTGTGTGGCCTTTTCACAACTTTTCACTTTGAAACATTCAACACACAAAATATTATGCAATGTTAATTTGTTAATAGGTAAAGGTGGAGTCAGTGATTGAAAGCTACCGTAATACACGTTTTGTCAGATTTTGCGACTATCTCCTCACAGTCTGCTAGCTGTCCTTTCTGTGCCTGCTGACATAATAATAGGGTGTTTCTATACAGCCCTGTCTCTGTAAATGGGAACACAAACAAAGTGATGCTGACACAAAACTATACCACCCTTGGCAATGTGTATCCAATTTGGGGGCTTTTGATGGAGCACCCTGACATTAAATGGTTTTTTATCAAGTTTAAATATCAAAAATGTCTCCAGGATAGCTGAGTGTACCTTTAGGCCTGGGAAAACCATCCTGATCTGTTTGCACATCAGCCTGGACACTTTCCAATCATTTGTCATAGAAGCTGTGCCAACAGATCAATCAAACCTTCAAAGTTTTAGAAAAGACCCAATTTGCAGAATTCCCGCATTTAATTGCTGTCGGCAGTACCTTGCTTCCAATTGGCCGGTTGTTCTCTATCCGGCTGACAATTTCAAATTGAGAACTTACTGGTATGTATGGTGAAGAAAATAGTATAGGTGCCAAATCTGAATCAGAGCAGTATGTGTGTGTGTGTGTGGGTGTGTGTGTGTGTGTGTGTGTGTGTGTGTGTGTGTGTGTGTTCAGTGTGTGTATCCTTTGTTCAATCGTGTTCCTCAGGTTGGCATCCAAACAATGATGTTATATTGAAAGGGATTCCTCCTACCCAAGGACTTCCTGAGGCTTCACCCTGTCTAACACAGGAGGCTTCAACATACTTATGAACAGACGTAAAGTTACTAAATCTTCTTTGTGAAAGCAGATGAACAGACACAAATGATTAATATCCGCAATGCAAGCGATATTGTTAAATACTTTATCTTTCTGTTCTATCATATCTCTGCTATCTCATCCATGGGTGTTACCAATAACACTTAAGTTTGAATTGTAATCTCATGTTTAACCTGTTGAAAAGGCACCACTATAAACATAGAACAATACAAAGTTGGCAGAAGTCCATGCTGCAAATGTCAGCGTGTCAGAGTATGCTAACACTTGTAGCTCTTAAGTGCTTACAGCTAATGGGAGTGAAAGTAATAGGCATATATACTGATATGCTGTAGCTTACTGAGGTAAATGTACTTGAGAAAAGTTTGCTTTTATATTTATAATGTTTACCTACGCAATTCTATCCTTTTGCTTCCTCCCATTTTCACCTCTAACTGTCCTTTATAGCATCAATTTCTCAACTTTGTTATCTTCTGTTCCTTTATGTTTTTGCTGTTAAGGGGATTTCCAATGTCTGCAGGGAGGTGGTTAAATAGATCTCCCCTTGATATTCTTTAACATTTTCCAGTTGGAAGGGCTCTCCTGAGTGACGGTCACTTTATAGTCTTTTCTACTAGCCTCTATGTTTTTCTAGTATGTTCTTAATGTGTTAGGATTCTCACATGTGTAGCACTTATACATTTTGAATTACCTATGGTGATACATTACATTTTCTATTTTTCCTCAGGTGTTACATTTAAATTGGGAACCATAAGGACTGAGGAAAGTCTATCTATTTCAGTTCATAGAGTCAGGCAGAGGTGATATCTCCTGTATATTGCTTTTTCCTACAGACACCAGTTCAGTGCTTACTTCAACTGGTAAGACATTCCACTCATTTTCCACTCATTAAAATTCTGTTGAGAAATATCCAAAAGTACAGTATTATATTTTATTGCATCATTGGCTTTACTATTATTGGAATTTGTCTTCATGCTAACTGCACTTTATCTCTTGGTCTCTGAGCCATGAGACAGTGACCCAGTTTTCAACTTTCAACTCTTCCTGACTCCCAGACATTCTCCATCCATCAGATCTAATGTAGGGAGCACTTAATACTCCACTCCTCCCGTATGAATCATCCACTGGAACAGTTTTTCTTCCTAACCCCCCACCAAAAACAAAACATAACTAGTCTCCTTTCCTCACAGTCTTAGCAAATTGAATTTGTTTGAAATAGGCTTAACAAACGGCCTTCAGTGTGATGTAAATTTCATGAGTGTAGAAAAAAAAAAAAGTATGTTTGTCTATTGATGCTGGTTCTACTTTTTATATATTTTCCTCTTTCCCAGCCTTCCTCCCCTCTCCTCCCCTCTCCTCCCCTCTCCTCTCCAGCCGGGGGCAACTTTACAGCCTCTGCAGTGGTAACATTTCCATTTCCTTAGGCAGGCCATGTGCTTTGTTCAGCTTTTCATCGCCTGAAAAACAGAGCCCTGTTTCGCGTCTGCAAGTAAATTTTTAACATTTCTTTCCATATTTGTTTTTCGCATCATTAAAAGTCTGAGAAGTCTAAAGCCACTAAACAAGAAATAAATACAACATATAACCATTTAACCTACATTACCATGAGTTTCATATTCACCTCATGAGTGCAGCTTAAAGGGGATTTAAATGATAGGATGGCCATGTGTGTTCAGGAAACCTATACCTTCTGGAGCTTTATAGGTCAGTTGTGCTGCCACTCTCTGTGAAATGACACTGGAATGTTAATTGACCCAGAAAGCACTAGGTGTTTTTCTGCTGAAATCCCTGAGACCCTATAGTGACGCGCACACACACACACACACCTACCTCAGTGAAATAGGCTTCAGGCAATTGCCTCTCGAGATGGAAATTCCTCCAGTCACGTCTTAGATGCAAATCAGACTCTGTAAAGGCCATGACAAGGGGTCACAATAGCACCACAGGTTTACACTTTAACCCTGCTTAAAGCGGCCAGGTATGAGGCAGGGCTCTTTATCACATTGTTTAGCTCCCTGTGCTACATTTCCACAATAAAAACCTTAACCACCCTACACTGTGATTCAGGAGATCACTTTTAATTTGCCCTGGAAAGCAACTGGTTTATCTTTCCTGGATGCATTCACTTTAATGGGATTTCCCCTCATTTTGCAACCACTCTTAGTGCGTTCATAATGATGAGCACTGTGCTCTTAACTCAGGATAGCACTCAAACAAATACCAAAGGCAACAGCTCAGATCTTCTGTAGTGCGGCTGTTAAAAAGCACTGTTATTACTTCATTCTGAGTGGGTTTACAGTAATTGAAATGAAGAACATGGCTTAATGCTTGCTCAACAACATCATAAAACAAGCCACACTGCCCGGGTCTTTATTTGATAAAAAAAAAAAAAAGGCATGGCCCAATGAATAGTATAACGTTAAAACAGATATGAGCCATCTAAACAACATGTGTACACTTGGGTGGTCATAATGGAATGGCATGGGCACTCTGACTGGTCTGTGACTATGTGAGTGCAGCTAACTGTTATACATTCCTCCAGTAACCACTGCCATTAAAGGTTTCTTCGTGTGTGCCACAGAAGCCATTCTGTCGGCTCGTTGCCCCCTCACATCAACGAGCCTTGGGCACCCGTCATACCGTCGCCATTTTGTGGTCAACAACAAATCCACAGTTACCATTTGCAGCTTAAAGAACATGTGGAACAATGGCCATTTGAGGACAACTACAAAGGAATATTAAGTAGTGGCACATATTGTTCAGTATAACTACAAGCACTTTGCTGAATTAGTACTACCAATGCATCAGTTGCAGTAATGTGTCACAGTGCAAACCCCATCCTCTGGATCCTGCCCCTGTTGTGAGCCCCATAATGTGATAATCACTTGCATATGTTATAAGAGAAAAGCCTTCTGCCATGCACTATGCGCACCAAAACAAACTCCATTCTGTTGATTAATTTCCCATAACAGACACTTTCTCTGAAGCTTCACAGTCTGCTGATTATCCCTTCTCCACTCACCCATCCACTGACCCTTTGATTCATTCATAAAAATGCACAGGGACAAACACACAGGTTTTCTTTTAGCAGGCGTGTGTGCTATATAGGCTACAACATTGAACTTGACAGTGACAAACTGAATGATGGCCATCCCTTATGAAGCTGAAAGAGGGCTTCCATTCTGCTCTCTGTACTAAGGCCCTACAGTATGTGTTCCCTCAGCAAAATGTTCACTTAAGTATACTGGTATACAACCAGCCATGGGTCTAATCTCTTCATCCCCAGGTTCCTGGTCTTTTGTACCTCTATTCACCGTCATGCTGTCATCCATACTGTTAGCTTACTGATGCCCATATGGGGAAGGTTAGCTGGCTGAGTGTGGGAGATACAGGATTTCTTAGCATCTACAATTTGAATCATTTTTAACGTGAATATAGCCTATACTATGTTGTAACGTATTAGCTACATGTGACCTGCTTCAGGATGTACAGTAAGCACTGTCAATCAACTCTATGGACACACATGAAACACAGCTATTTTGGCTTAGTAAATAATTAACTAATTAATAAATAAGTAAATGCTGATGAACATCATATTGATGTTGGCCTTGTTAATAAATCCACCAAGGCTTATGGAAAATTACAGAAACAGAGTATGACCACGCTAGTTTAAGCATTTTCTAAACATTTTGGAACCAATTAGCCATTAAACCTCTATTACATTTATCTCTTTATTTAAAAAATGTATCATTTTTTTGCTTCGTTGATTAAAATATGAATCTGCATAACTGTATCTTAATTCGTAGTGCTCATTCATACAATTAAGATGGGCTCTCATGTAACAGAGTTGTGTTGACTTTTGTTAATATTTTGTGTCCTTCTTGCTGTCTGTGAATCAGTATAAAGCTGATAGATGACCCCTGATGTGTGGATGTGTCAGTGTTATTCATCAGACTGATGTAAGGTAGAGAGACAGAGCATTTTACTGCAGTTCTCAACCCTGAAAAACAGTAAATCCAAATCAACAGTAAAATAATGAAAGAGGAATACCACTTAAAAAAAAAGGTTTCATTGTGCACCAGAAACAAAAACAGCCTTGCTGATGGAGAGACAGTAGTCCTCATAGCTCATAGATATATACAGTGTGAGAGTGACAGAGAGGGTATAAAAATGGGTCTATATACTGTCCTGTATCAGTCATATTCCTAAAGTAATTTAGGAGCCAGGACTAAATGCACTCAACTGCAATGAAGGCTGTTTTCCTGACTAAGCCATGCCTGTTTTCTGCAGCATTGGATCCAGAACATCCCAGTGGGGATGAACCACCTCAACCTATCTGTCGACCCAGACTCAGTGTTGGTGGAGGAGGCTAATGCCCAACTTTGAAAATGTCATCTACCCTCAGAAAATGCTGCAGCTGCATAGATATCTCACAGTATGTGTGTGTGTGTGCATTCATCTCTAGAGAAATAGCAACACTGTTGAGTCTGGGCGGATAAACAATGTGCAATCAAGAATGTTGAAAAGTTCATCACATTCTTAACGTAATAAGGAACCTTCCCGAAGCTTCCACTTCCCTTGTCTACATGCCTTGATTACTGTACTGGGACATGTGTATGCTTGCGTGTGCATTGAAGCTTGGAGAAAATGAAAAATACTTGATAAAGGTATACACACAAAGATTAATGGACATCTCGGTATTACTGTTAGGATCTTCAGTTGCATATGTGGAAGGCTCTGTGTGTGTGCGAGCACGTGTGTGTGTGTGTGTGTTGAGTGAGGTATAGTAAATGAAGAGGCTGGTCATTTTTCCTGGAACTCCATTAAGATTTAATAGGTGTTTGCGCTAGTTTCCTTATGAGCTTTGGAGATAACAAACTCTTAATTCATCTTGACTAAATAGGTAAAATAAATCATACAATCATCAAAACGTTAAACCGTCCACAGCACGAGCAGTGAAAAGTCCTCCTACAGTATGTTCCTTGCTTTACTAGTCAGGCTGCTGAGAAAGCTTTTGGAACATGAGCTGTTCTTTGGCCCTTAGCAACAGTACAATAACCTGGGATGTAGACTCAGAAGACAGTTTACACAGAAGCACTGCATAATTTCACATAACAAACCTGTCCAAGTCAACTACCTGAGTGACCCATCCCCCAGTCATTATTTTGCTAGCAACAACACTATTGGGACTGGGAGACTGGGAGAGTTTCCTATGTGAGTCAAAGGCACTCTCCACTCCTTGATTGCATTATGGTACCTACAGAACCTCACATTACAGATGCAATCATTGTTTAAATTGTTAAGGGCTGTAAGAGGAGGGGTAGAGATGGGTGTAAAACACGCACCACTGTAGGGGAGAAGTCAAGGGTCACTGGGTGCGGGAGGGGCAATATTTCTCTGTGTTTCATATCTAAACAATGTTTTCATAATACGGGTTTCGACTACAGTGGGGATTCCGGGCAGACAACATGAAGGATAACATCTGTTTGTTGTCACTGGTGTGCTGGCCAACGATCAGCAGCCGATCACTCATCCAACATATTCAAGCTCTTTCTGTGCACCTGTGTGTGTGACTAGGCAAGGGTATGTGCTTTATTTTGGGGATTATGTTTTGTCTCTTGATTGCTCCCCAGTCGTTTGGTGTTGTGCATTCATTTAGGCAAAGAGTTCCCAGAGCCAGGGCTGCGTAGACTATTTTTCCAGCTTGCACGCAGGAACGGGCAGCCAACGGATTGTGAGCACATATTCGCTTAATTTGACAAAATCTGCGTTAGGTTACAATCGTTGACTCTACCTTTAATCCCAGCCTTTCGGTGAGGTTCCTTTGGTCTGCGCCTGCACTTACCACTCCAACTCATGACATGCTGTCCCTGCTCCACTTTAAACCATGCCACAGGAGGACAGTGTTGGCGGCTGATTTAATGTTCTACTGCCGGGGGTGGTAGGAGAAATTGATTGAAGAAGCTAGGGCCTACTGGTAACGGTTCATATATCAGCCCCATTGCCTGGAAGGAAATAATATAGATTTATACTCCAAAGCCTCTCAAGACAAAGCTTAAGGGATGATCAACATTTTATTATATGACACACCAGTGGTTCTGAATCTTTTTCATCCACTACCCCATAAATAAATAATGAATGCGTATACGTGTGGTTTCAGAAGCAAGGAACAACTGCTTTAAGACTGAAACGTATGATCAATGTGCAAAAGCAATCAATAGTAGGCAGTGCTTGACGAATCACATTGACTATCATAGTAAATTCCTAGCAGGGGACACCTCTGCTACAGATAACAGTCCCGACAAGATATTTGCTTACACTTATATGATAGCCTGCCAGAGCATTTTCATTAATTCAATTCGGAAACAATTCCATTATAACTAGGAAACCGATTACAAAGTTTAAAACACGGATAAATATCAACATTTTCAAAGTTTCACTTTAACCTTCCTTAATAAACAACAATACACTGTAAACAGCAGAAAGCTTCATTGGTTTGCGAGCTCCAGTTTGAATCACTTGAAACGGCATTGCGCTTTGTTTTGTTGCGTTTATATGCAGTCAGTATCACGTCCAGACGGGGGTTAATTAAAGTCTGTTTATTTGTCCTACACTGTCTCCATTGTTGCCTCTGTGCTCAGTTCCTGCAAAAGCACACCAGAAATGGCTACAGGAAGCGTGGCAACGTGTACTGAATCGAAGAAGTGAGAGATAATAGGGTCAGATAGACGGAATGAGGAATGTGCCGTGAGAAGCCAGGAGGGAGGTGACGAGAAGGAAGTGCCAGGCAGAGAGAGGGAGGGAGAGAGAGAGAGAGAGAGGGAGAGAGAGAGAGAGAGAGAGAGAGGGAGAGAGAGAGAGAGGGAGAGAGAGGGAGAGGGAGAGAGGGGGAGAGAGAGAGAGAGGGG
>JAODUG010000004.1:836278-851175 GCA_027564795.1 Aphredoderus sayanus | reverse complement strand
TTGTATTATGCTGCACTCTGTAACCGTATTAATTTAGCCACAATTAAGGCTAATTATATGTTTTTATTAGCCATGGCTAGAAAACCCCAATATATGCTATATTTAGTTAGTCCTTGAAAATGACAGCACCACAGCACCACAATAATAAGAAGGTCTGGAGGACATTTTAACTGATTATTATTTTATACAAAATGTCTTACAAAATATGTTATGCATTATGTTAATTTTCAGAAATCTGCAACGCCTCACTGGGTTAATTTACCCCGATTGTCGGAGTCGCACGTGATCCGTATTATTCACGTTCTGCTCCGTCAATGGGTGACATCTATGGGTTTTGGCAGGAAGGGCTTGCTTTCAAACAGCAAAGTGCTTTACCCGTGGCACGGAAACATCCTTCTCGCAGAGGGGAATCATGAAGTGGTTTACCACACATGCAAGTGCTGCTTTGAATGTCAGCTAGATAGTTCGACCTCTACAGTACAGAGTATAGCGCCTGCATATATGGCTACAGCAAGGCGCAGACACGCATCAAGACGATAGGCTAAACGTCTACAGTTCCAATTAATTAATTTGGGGTTTCAATTAAGCTGACAATTTTTATGTCAACATCCATATACATGAATCATTTGTTTTTTTAATCGAATAAAAAAACAGACCTTATAGTAGGCTGCATCGTCATATTAATTAATCGTAGCCTAATATTGTACATAATACATATTAAATATATCAAGTAAATTCTTACACGATTAACTAACGTTAAATACACTTTATTCATAGGTCTACTTCATAGCATGCGTGTTTGTTTGGACCAATGATCGCTTCATGTTTTGCACTATAAGCCATCACAAAATAAGGTTAGGCCGGAAACATGAGAAAAATTGACCATCAAATCTGATAGCCTACAACACTAGAACACTAGGTGGCGCTGGACAAAAAGAAACTTGAGAAGAAAACAACTTTGTGCAACTATAACCAAGGTGGTTAAAAGTTACCTCCTTGATTAAATACATTAATCAACTTTAATAAATGACTACGTATATGCTTTAATATTGGCAATAACAGATAAAGTAGATAATGTATGTGATTATAATGCTATAATTCCAAACACAAATATTGCTGTAATGCTGTATAGTGACATAGTATTTTATTTAGGAATACAAAAGCGTTAGAAATAGACAGAGAAACCACACCCATTTATGAAAATTATTGCAATAATTTGTCGACAGTATATGCTTACAAATAATGAAATTGCTGGAATTAACACAACTTGTCATTTGGACGATATGGGGCTACAATATGGCTATAAAGTCGATAGGCCTGCTATAAACTGTAAATATTTTTACATAACCTATACTTGTAACAAAGCCTATGATGTAAACTATCTGCCAACTATGGCCTATATGTGCCAATGAAGCAATGTTGCATTCGGCTAAATACAAACGAGTTACATCAAAACTGTCAAAAAAGAGGAACTTATTTCAGTCTCTCATGCTGTGTGACCCATGTGGGTCACGACTCCATCACAAATGACTGGTGGACAATACATAACGACCAGATAACGCCAACTGTGATGCAAGGATGTGGTGCATCATTCCCCGTAAACATTTCCTTAAGCTTTCGATATTATTATTGTAGGCTGCGTGCCTATTACCCGACGTATATTTTCGATCGGTGGGGATGGTGAAGGTTGCAAATTTAATATTGCAAATGTAATTTTTAATATAAAAAGAATATTAATGCAATATCTAAAAAAGTATCATATTATATAGATAATATGTTTGGGCATATATAGGCCTAAGTTTTGTTCTTAACGGTTGTACGTTCCGTGCCAGAAAAGATGGAAGGAAAGACTTGGATTGGCCATATGTGCACTATCCCAGCATGACCACAAAAAAGGAAAAGGCCACACCAAACTTTTCAAACCACTCACAATTCATTTTCAAAGCTCATTTCCCAGTATTTTTTTTCTCTTTTCATTTATGTCATTCGTGACGTCCCAAGCACGTGACCTTGCTGCTAGTATAAAGCGAGTTAGAAGATCCGCCCTTCATGTGAATAAGGTTTGGCCCTTTCCAAGTGTACCCCTGTTTCATCTCCCACAGTGTAGTGTAGCTAATATCCCGGGACGTTCATATAGACGCCCTATAAAACCCAAACATGTGGAAGTAGCGAGAAAACGGGGATATTTCTCACCGCTCACAACACGTGCACTCTTCTTCATCCCTTTCCTATGAGTTTTTAGAGGGCTTCGGGAGCGCTCGCCGCCGTGAACCATCATGACTTTGAGCTCAGAGATGTCGGATGCCTCCATCCTCTCGGAAGAGACCGATATCGACGTAGTCGGCGAGGGGGATGATGTGGACGGACACACGCGCTCTTACGTGGACGATGTGGGTCAGATGCGCGACAGCATCATACTCACAGGTTCTCCGCCGTGCGGGGACAGCTCATCTTCCAGGGATTCCTACAAACCAGCGGGTAAGAACACGCTGGTGAAGCCCCCTTACTCATACATTGCTTTGATCACGATGGCTATTCTTCAGAGCCCAAAGAAGCGGCTGACGCTCAGCGAGATCTGCGACTTCATCAGCAACCGTTTCCCGTACTACCGCGAGAAGTTCCCCGCCTGGCAGAACTCTATCAGACACAACTTGTCCCTGAACGATTGCTTCGTCAAAATCCCGCGCGAGCCCGGTAACCCCGGGAAGGGCAACTACTGGACCCTGGATCCAGAATCGGCCGATATGTTTGACAACGGCAGCTTTTTGAGACGGAGGAAACGCTTCAAGCGGCAGCAGACGCAGGACTTGCTGCGAGAACACAACAGTTTTCTCCCCGCCGCTGGCGCTTACGGCTACGGACCCTACGGCTGCGGATACGGGATCCAGCTGCAGTCTTACCACGCGCATTCGGCGCTGTTTGCGTTCCAACAGCAGCAGCAGCAGCAGTCCAGACATTCCCACGCAGGAACCCTTATACCCGCGCCGTCTTTGATGCCCACCACCACGGACTTGTCCAGGACTAGGTTTTATCCGCAGCTCAGCTCTGGGCTGCCCGCTATCCATAGCTCAGGGCCGGTCCACAAGGCCATCTCGCCCGCTCAGCGCTCTCCGTTCTCCATAGAGAGCATCATCGGGGGATCTTTGAGTCCTACGCACACGCACTGTGCCTCGCGGACTTCTCCTGCTGTGCCGTTGATACCCGCATCACTTGCCAGTGCATCTCCGAGCGGCCACGCGTCAGGAACTGTTTTACACACTGTTGAAAACTTCCCAACCAGAGTTGCCAACGGCACTAGTGGCTGTTAATTTCTTTAAAAATAAAAAATAAAAAAAGAAAGAAAAAGAAAGAAAGAAAGAAAGAAAGAAAGAAAGAAAAAAAATACTAAAAAGAAAAATAACTTTTCAAGCAGCAAAAACAAAAACGCCCCTTCCTCTTTGAAGGTAGGATACTTTTTGTATGTTTTTTTATAGCAAGCAGCTGAATGATGGACATAAAACACTATTCGTGCCTATATTCATGCTGTAAAAGGTAGGCTATTTATATTTTGGTGTGAATCAAAACAATTTTGATATGGAACTAGGCTACTTTTTCCAAAAGTGATTCGTCCCCGTCACTGTTTAGGGCGTCTCAGGTTAACGACCTTCCAAACAGGTTAATACAAATCACATGTTAAAAATAAAATAATGTATTTGTGTCAAACACATCCATGTTTTTTTAGTTTAACAAATCAAAACATTATGTAGTTTTGGTTTGAACAGTCATACATTTATATGCAGTGTGTGTTTATTTGATTAATTAAACATTGTAAATCTTTTGGCAAGTATTGTGTAATTGAAATGTGATATTTTTTACAGTTTGTTTTTCAATAAGAATAAATATCATTTTTCAAACAGCTAATTTGTTCTGAAAAAGTTTATTAAAAAGACCTGACCCAGGTTAATAACAAGTTCAGAAGCTGATGTTTATATTATTTATTTATATGTTATTGCATTTATCATGAAAAGTAAATACTTTCAATAGACCATTTTAAATTAGGCATTTGCTCAATCGACACACAATAACATACTATAATTCAAATTTAACAGCTGCTCCATGATCATGTTACATTTTATAGCATAATTGTCTTGTGTGTGTGTGTGTGTGTGCGTGTGCGCGCGCGCTTGTGTGAGTGTGCGCGTGGGTTTGTTTTTTGAACTCATAGATCATGACATCAGTAGTTTATGCAAATTAGGTGTATCATGAATTTGAATTCATTTTGAATTTTTTTGAGAATTAATTGTCCAAATATTATTCAACAATTAATCTAATATTTGTGTTTAATTTTCAATAGGGAGCAAGACGTTCACCTTTGTGCCCTGTAGCTGTAGGTCTACATTCAGTTATAACATTTTCCAGTAAGATATGTTCCATTTAGAGTTTTTGTATAGATTAATATTTTTATTATAAAGACAGGTTTGTTTCAATAGTAGGCTTTAGCCATATGTTTTAATGAGAAAATTATATAATTGTGTCTTCAACCCCAGAATCGTACACCCTAAGGATATAATAATTTATATCCTATAATCATGGTTGCACCTTTCCATAGTTTCCCGACATAACACGATGATTATGGAGACCAGTCATAAAACGACACAATGGTAGCCCAACTGAGATTATAGAATGTTTACAAACCAAAATATGACATTGTCACATTTACATTCAGTGTGGTTCTGATACTATATTGTATTGTATTGCATACTAGAGTATTCATGCAGTGCAATGCTGTACTTTTTCACAGTAGTCCTGTTTCCGTGACAAGGGGTGTACAGCAGTGCACCGAGTGTCTGCGTGCATCCTTGACAGGAGCGTGTGTAGGCTAAATTCGTGCAGCGCTTAGAGCCATGGTTCACTGGGCCACTGGAGGACAGATATTGCGTGATGATGTAACACGCAATGAGAGAGTATGGGTGAGAGAAGAGCACGAGGAAAAGAGGTCAAGTTACTGTATTGTTGACAAATACACACTGAGAAATATTTTAACAATTTCCAGTTGTACAACATAGCCTTTTGATTTTTAGTAGGCTATCTTACGCATATGATAATCAATGAATGTGACATTTCTGACTGGGCTGTTAATTGTTTATTTATTTATTATATTTAATGAATATAAAATATTTTTGAGAGTAACTGGAGAGTGTAGAAAAACGAATACTGAATAGGGCAGAATCTGCGCAATTTTTCCAATTGTAGGCCCAATTATCGCACAAAGCTGACATAGGTATATATGCTCTAATAATGTGATTACATTTTCCTGCGCACTCACTCAACAAATTGTCCAATATAACTAGGATATATATTATATATATTGCACTATATTTACATTTGAAATATTTTTATACATAGGCCTAATTTAAATGATATGGGAATAGGTCCATGTGTGCAAACGTATCTTTTGCTATAGACTATATGCCATTTTAGTTTGAGTTTTCACCAGCGATAGGCCACAGCTGTCAATCGATCTTTAGACGTTTACCAAGATTATTGAAAATATAAAGAATATCACGTTACTAACAACTATGCCTATACTGGCATAGGAGAAATCATATAAAATAAAGATAATATGTATAATAATAATTGCCAAGAAAATTCAATAGTAGCGTCTTGTTCATAGGCTACCTTTACTTCTACATCGTTTATCATATGGTACAGCAAAGCAACTTATAATAGGCATAAGTAAGGCATTTGGTTAATAAATAGGCAGAGCCGTCTATTATCAGAGATACCTTAGTTATTATTTTACTAAGTTATTTAAATAAGATAAAAACGTGTTAAACCGTTAAAAAATGTCTCCCAAATAGGCATAGCTGATTTATAATGTTATGGTGTATAGGCTATATCAACAAGAAAGTGGAAACCGTTATACGACACTATATTACGCTCTGTTTTTGGAATGTGACATATTCCACAGCATAAACATATAGTGTGGGCATCAGGCTGTTTGAGCATGACTGAAGCTCCTGTTAGCAGTTTATTCACGGTGGGTCACAGGTCACGAAGAGAGGGGCTAAACCATGAAGGACTTGGAGCAAATGTGTTAAGGCAAGGATAGCAATAACATTTCAAGAACGGTATCAGCCACTAGTGCTTCTTCATTTAAGACTTGATTGGGCTGTATTGTCCTTTAGCAACACTTCTAAAACTCGTGTTCTTATTTGGTTAATTTTTACAAGCATTTTTAAGTGCAGAATAATAAAAAATATGGGTGTTGTAATCGCAAAAAAACTATAGTATGGACAGTTTATTGGGACTTTCTCAATTGGGCAGTTGAACAATTTGGAAAGATAGATTGGTTATTTCACTTTCCTGTTTTTGTCTGTATTTTATTGGGTTCAGTAAACAGTATTACCATAATTTCTTTTAATATAGGTAGATTTTTATGCTACATTGTTAGCATGAAGTATAAAAAACGTCTTCCTCGATTTATTTGAAACGTAGGCTATTTATTAAATAAAAAACATATATTTTGATATAAGTAACAAATAAAAAAAGTTATGCTATAGTAAAACTCGTAATACATAATTTTACAATTGTATCAATTGCTATTAGAATGCTAGAAAATATAAGTAAAAACATTTATAGAAGTAGGAGGTATTTTTACAAACGGAGTGATTTTCAGTCTTATAGACCAACTGAGCAGCTAGCCTATTTTAATTCAGATTAAAATAATTAAACTTCATATATATATATATATATATATATATATATATATATAGAATATTATAATCACTGGGCATTTGATCTATATATCTGGTCAATGTTAGTTTGCACGTTTCTGAAATGTTTATTCATTCGTTTATATATGTGCTTATTTGGTCTGCTCACTATAGCGTCTGGTAATGGTATATGGTTTTCAGTGAAAAGGTACACTTTTTGCCTAGTTTAAACCAAAGAAGGATTGATTTGGACATTAAGTAAAAAGAGAGCAAAATAAAATGGGGGTTACGGAATGAGATAAAAAAGAGAGAAAGCATGAATACCTCCAAGGGTGGTGCAGAATCCCTCCATCTTCTATTCAGAGTATGGAACACTTGCTACACTTATCCCTTCTTTCTAAAAGGAGCTACGCTTTCTGCCCCATTAAAAAGTTTGGGAACTAATGCCACCCCTGAATACTAGCCTAATTAGAGAGCTGCTATACACAAGAGAGTGGCTTGGGATATATTCTGCCGTTTCCCTTTTGTGAACTCATTCTTTTTCTGAACCATTACATCTTTCTTTATTTCTTTCTTTCTTTTTCTTTCTTTCTGTCTTTTTGTCGGCTTGTGTCTATCTCAATTTCTTTCTTTCTTTCTTTCTTTCTTTCTTTCTTTCTTTCTTTCTTTCTTTTTTTCTCATTTTCTCATCCCATCATTTGTAGACTAGCTAGTGTCTCAGACTCATCGATATAGTTCTGTTAATCCAAGTACATAACTTTTCCCCTTCAGAAAGCAGTTATGAGGGGACACAGATAGACATATAGTTACATTAACCACTGTAGAAGAAGTCTTTTTTGACATTGAAATTAAAGAGTCTGTCTGGCTTCTGGCCACCTCCCTTCAGACAGTCCAGTGTGTGTGTGTGTGTGTGTGTGTGTGTGGTGGAAAGGGGGGGGGGGGGCACTAAGCCCTCACCACTTGTCGTTCGCTGGCAGACTCGTCTTTGCACATAATTTATTTAGTTGAAGAATTTCAGGGCTGTTTTTATTTGTTCTACATCCTGGCTGTCTCACCTCAGCATGAACTCACCGATCTGGGTTCTGCTGCAAAATTATGTTGCTGCCTCTCACTGCATTTTTCACTTTATTCACGGGGCCTGTTTGCTTTGGCATGCTAACTGCTCATACAAACAACCAGGGTCCGTAGCTTATCCATCACGCTTGTGCTGAATGTGATGATAAAATAACAGGCGGTTTGAAACAAACCATTTGTTAGAGCAGAATTTATTATTCTGTCCACTTGAAACACTGTACAGAGGTTACCTATGGCATCTCCTACTTAAGTTACAACAATAAATATAGAACGTAGTCACCACAGCCCTGCCAGCTGGAAAACCCCTGGTCCTGGTTGGACTGAAGACCCACTAGGGTCTGGCAGCTGTGTGGTGTCGCAGTGCTCTGCCTTGACCGTTTGGATCCTACACATCATTAAACATCACTGTATTATCTTGCCAAGGAAGCAGTTCGGCTGGCTAGCTAGCTTCGGACCTGATTAGCTACATGCTACAACGCCTTTTAGTCATAAACACTTCATCGTGTTCCAGCAGCCCGTTCATCATGGTGACACCCGCAGGTAATCCACACCAACAGGCACAAGCTATAACAGAAGGCAGAACCCAAAGATTTTCTCTGATCCTGCACTCAGGTCTGAATGCACAGAGGGACTAGGGGCGATTATGCTATATGGACCTTTATGCTTCTATGCAAATGCAACAGAATACATCCAAGGGATTGAATGTAATAAAAAAAAAAATGTTTTTGGTTCCACAAAAAGCAAACAAAATAGCTCCCTGTGAGGGTATACCGTATATGTTTGGGTTGGAGGCGTATGTGGGGGTTGGAGGGTTTGGGTAAACCTCTGACTTCCTCAGACTGCCGCTGAGTTTGAAATTTCACTCCATCGCCTGTGTTATGTCATCAGTTGCTCAGCGATGATGCCCCTGTCACTCAAAAGGGGGAAAAAACCATCAACAGGGGAAGCCACCCATGTAGGCCCGTTCACACAAACGTGCTACTCGCCTATCCATCCGCTTCACCCCTTTCCTTTGTGTTTCCCTCCTCTCAACTTCCTTCTCTCGCTCTCTGCCTCATTGACTCAACCGCACAGTGTTTATTGCGGAGGATTTGGATATCTTGGAGACATTTTATAGCAGTGCATTGAAGTGGGCCGATCAAGCTCGTCTGCCTCTGGCCTTGTGCCCGGAACTGTTTCGACTCAGGCCTCGCTGTTTGACACACGCGCTGTTCCCGTAGTGATAGATCAACCCACAATTGGATCCAGAGGCTTTGGGATATAGACAAGGTCCCAGTTGGTAGGTTTGCCCTTTGCCATAAAGGAAGCCATGTGGGATTCTGGAGGTGAGGGGACGCTGTCAGCCACCCTAAATAGTCTGACTTATGGCTGGCTAATGGAGGGTAAGTGGAGGATAAGGATACTCACGTGCATTTGTGATGCTTAGAAAAGACGGGGGGAAATGACAGTATTATGGAGTACATAAACAGACACATATAAATGGTTTTATGCGTGTGCTCATTTCTCACTATGGTTGGTTTCATGTGCTCACTGTGTCAAGGGTGTGTTACCTAAAACATGCCAGACTGGAATGATGGTCCTTTTTCCTTTTTACCATTACTCCCCTCTATGCACCCAGAGTAGTATATTATAAAAAAAGCCGTACATATAGTGCATTAACAATGGCTGCAAGGAAGGTAAGAAAGTGTAAACATATTATATGTCCTGCTGAAAGGCATTTGTTTTGAACGATGTCATTGTCCAATCTCTAAAGAGCGCTGTAAGACGCCACAGTAGTTGTTGAACCAGTGAGACCAAAGTGGAAAATGATGGTATTTGATTTGATACTTCCTCCCAAGGCGGTAGACACTTCCTGTAGCCAGTCACAACATCTTCAGGAGTGTAGGTTCAGGGCAGGGGGTGTCCACTGTGGCCCCTGCTTCAGGGTGGTCAGGCCAGAAGATTTTAAGCGGGTCTCTGTTGGAAATGTGAAGCAGCTATAGGAAAGTAACTAGATATATATAGAATGCACAGGGGTGCCGCCAACCTGCTGATATTCAACCCAATTCAGCTGTTAGCACAGGCTACATTAACCTGCTAAATAATAATGCAGTAAGCCTGCTAGAAACATTTACCTCTACATTGGGACGAAGAAGCTTTACTCCCATTTAATTCACAGTGCACAGAGTGGGAACAGGGGTCCATCTTGTATATTTACCAAATTACCATAAACTAAACCTACTCTGGTTCAGGGTTTCTCTGTACATTTGAGCTCACTGTTTTGAGTGCCTCACTTACGGCTCCATTTTGCCATGGAGAGGGCACCATGCAAAGATGGAAAAGAGGCTTTTCACACCCACATATCTTTAGCACACATGCTACCTCTGTCATAATGCAGTCAGACTTCTTTGAATGGCAAAATATATTGCATCTGTGTTGACTTTACTTCTATACAACAATGTAGCAGCTTCAATAGAATGTCATAGAATCTGTAACATACTATTGAAGCTAGTGTTGATTTTCATGTTTTTATTGGTATTGTACATATTCAAGTTTGGTCACAAACACAAATGACACTCTTGAGCCTCTGTTTTCAAAACCACTTAATAAATCCGGGCTGCTGCATATTTAATAGCTGTTTATACATTCTGGACAGTCTATTTCTGGATATTACATTGATATTTTATTTTTCAAGAGAACTAGCCATAAACAAAGGAAAAAATAACATTATCATTGAGAACCAAGACCAGAGGTCAACTCTTTTATGTTCAGTATTTGGTCAGGTGTTCACCCATCCCTCTCTAAACGTGCTCTTATTCTTGTATAATTATTGGTTTACAATCAACAGACAAACAAAAAATACAACTTGTAACAAATTTAAAATCATCAGCCATGACAATGTTTAGTTTCTATATTTAGTGGGTTCTGCTAAACATGCAGTGCTTGGCTAATTGTGGTCTTCTGTATCTGTAGCCTAAGACAACATTGTAGAAGTTTTCTTTAACTTTGAGACTTTGTTTCTTTAGCAATGGAAGCAAACCTCTGAAAACGCAACAGAGTACAGAGCTGGGGGCTCTGGTGATGGGCTATTTTTTACTGATTCATGTATTCCAATTCACTCTGCCAGTATAAACAACATAGAATAATCAATTTGGAATTAAACTTTCAACAATACATTTGATGGATTACAAATTAATTCCTAATAAAAAAAACATACACATACAAATACACACTGTACACACAAAACACACATGCACACATATGGACACACATAAACACAGACAAACAAATGCAATGTATACAAGCTTTGTTAAATTACAAATTGCAGTTGGAAGGATGGCAAGACCACAAAGGAAAAGGTTTACAAAATAATTACACCGGAGAGATGTGAAGCAAACGCACCGGTGCTTAGCCAGTGTATTTAAAGGAACATTAAAACATGGTGAGAGTTCAGGTACTTGTGGTTAGCCATAATGTATTTGAATCAAAGATGTCTGAGGGTGAACCGTGAACAAAGTTCATTGCTGGCTCCATTGTCATGATTTACAAGCTAAAGGAAAGCCCACATAATGATGGAATGATTTAAATTTCTTCATTGTGTGCATTATTGTAATATTAGCTGGATTTATTGTAATAGCATTGGGGCAAATTATTTCAGATAAATTGTGGAGCTGTTCAAAATTTTCCTCCACAATCTTAGGTGATTTCCTTTTTTTTGTTAAAGGTATAGTAAGACCTTCTGGAGAATGCATATTGGAAACTCAATCAAAACAAAAACACTCCCTTCAATGCCATAGGGTGCTCCCTCAGAAGCTCCGTCCCACACATTGGAAATACTTTGCGAAGGCAGACCACAGGGTTGTGTAGAAGTAGGCCTACCAGATTATTTACCGTGAGGAGATATTAGGTGAATTTGACAAAAAGTGAATTATCTTACAATCATTTACCATATCTTTGTTACAAAACAGTTTTCATTAAATAACTGAATAGGATTATTTTTTAATATAATTTCAAGTACATTCATTTCATATAAAGTGCATATGAACTCAATATGATTTTTACAGTTTATATACATTTTCCATATAGGCTAGTCATTTCGTTGTGTATTCATTTCATGTTAACTATAAAGCAGGAATCAAGATGGGAACCAAAGTATAAAATTAAGACAAAAGAGCAAGAAATGCAAGCCTCTGCTAACATCTTTTGATTCAGAGATGATACAGACATTCGCATCAACCCTGACACATTCTGTTGTGCTTGAGCTGTGTGCATTTTCAAAGCAGGGTAACTGATTCTGGGGCAGGTCAATTCTTTTCAACGTCTACTGTCATTCAAGTGGAACATGGCAGCAAAGGGGCCTAAATATTGCCTTAACCCAACATGGGTGTAAAATCCTACCCAGGTCAGTGAGTGACTCCATCTCTCCCCTATAGGGGAGATAAGGGTTACCATGTTTCGGCAAGGGAAGAGGATTGATATGCACTGCTGGCTGGGTGGTGTTAGGATGTCACTAGGTAAACACATAAATCTGTACATCTGAACGCTGTCTGTTTGTTAGCTGTGGGGGGTTAGCCTCCCCTTTATGTACCAAAATGTCTTCCTATGCATTTCAGAGACAGTCTGTTGGTTTCCGGACTCCGAGGCGAAACATATGAGGTCTGAAAAAGAGTTCAGTACATCGTTACGGCACATTATACTGTCTGTGTACTTCGTCTATATGACCATATCAAAGGTTTTTCCACCACTGTTGCCAGGCCGACGGTGGGCTCAGTCTGACAGATTGACGCTCTCTCGTTAATACGTAATGACTTTACCAGTCTAAACAAAACATCAGCGTCTCTCGGTAGCAGAGCAGGCTCCTGACGCATGACAGCAGTGGGGGGACGGGGGGGGGGCAGGGGGGTGGACCTTGGTGCTTCTGCGATGAGGGCGGTCGGCAGGGCAACCTCTGCTGCTAGTGACCCCTGTATTCCTCTGTAGCCCCCCTTCTAAGCACGGCTCAATGAGGCCTATTCATGGCACTGTGTTTATCTTAGTGATGCTCCACAGGGACGGCTTGCTATCCACTGCTATTTTATGGATCCAAGGAGAGAAAGGGAGAAAGGGAGAGGGAGAGGGAGAGAAATAGAGAGAGAGAGAGACAGAGGGAGAGAGAGAGAGAGAGAGAGAGGGAGAGGTGGAAGTTGATGGAGGAAGTCAGAGATTTAACTACCCTACACACACACACACACACACACACATACAGCCCATTAACTCCTTTGTGAATGCGTGACTAACCCTTGCTTTTTAAAATAACATTATAAACCCTGATCATGTGTGTTCAGCACACATATTTCACCCCGTAAACTAACAATGCACCATTGAAAGAATTTGGACAACACAAACTCCCCTTATCTCGCACTGTCCTAAGCAAACACTGCAGCCCACACACAACACACACACACATACGCAGAAGGAAGTATGTCTTATGGCACTTGAACCTTAAAGTTATTTAACGTTCAGACAACCAAGCATCTGGCACTGTGCTTCTTGCACCCCCCGCCTCCACAGCCCAACCCCAGCTCCAGTGTCGTCCCCCTAGAGACCTCCTGTAGGAGTGGAGTGGAGAGGAGGAGACTGGGAGATCATGTTTTTACAGCTGAGTCCTTGCTCCAACTCCTCCAGTTAAACCATGTTGGACAAATAGCTTGACGGTTACATTATAAGACTGATTCAGATTAAAGGCCGCCAGGGTCCAATTGATGGTGGGTCATGAAGGAGAAATCACATTTTTATATTGTTTACGCTGTATGAAGGAAGAGATGTGATGTGTCAAATGTGTGTGTGTGTGTGTGTGTGTGTGCGTGCCGTGTGTGTGTGTGTGTGTGTGTGTGCGTGCGTGTGTCTGTGTGTGTGTGTGTGTGTGTGTGTGTGCGTGCGTGTGTCTGTGTGTGTGTGTGTGCGTGCATGCGTGTGTGTGTGTATGTGTGTGTGTGTATGGGGGCGGGGCTTGCTTATTTTAAATCATTTCATTAAAGATATATTGCAGAGGGGTGTATTTAATATACATCAACCAAATACCTAATAATAAAAAAACAATAACTATGATAAGTTTGTCTACAGTATGATAAAAAACATTCTTTATTATTATTATTATTATTTCTTTATGTTTTTGTTTGTTTTTTCATGCCTTTTAATACGGAGGCCGACAAGTGCAAATGCAATACAATTTAATAAAACACCTGCAAAACACCTGTTTTCTTTATTTGCATGTATTTTGTAGTTTTGCAGGTGTTTTCTTAAACTGTATTTGCACTTGTCAGCCACCGTATTTTAACCCTTTTGTTGTCCTGGGGTTTCAAAATCACACCATGTTGTGCCAGCAGTGCACATCATGTCTGTATAAGCTGTAGAATTGGGTTTAGCACATTCTATCTGCCACAAAGAGCTAGTGATTTGGGTTAGTTTGACCCGAAGAACAACAGGAGGGATATATACACATATACAGTACATAAACACACACTTGTATGTATATATATATATATATATATATATATATATATATATACATCCCTAATTGTGTAATGTGATGGATGAAAGGCCTGTGGGCCTGATGTTACCAGGCGACAACATGCTAACATGCCCAGACATACAAGCTGTGTCCCAATTCAGGGGCTGCATCCTTCAAAGGCTGTATTCGAAGACCGAATGCATCACAGCAATGCGACTGGGCTGTCTCATTTTGAAGGCTGGTTCAAATGTGGCTGAGAAATGCAGCCTTCTTTTGCTAGGCTGTAAAGGATCCAACTGGTGTATCCTTCACGGCCTAAGCTATCCCAGGATGCACTGCGTGCTGCAGGTGACCCAGACACCAGCAGCAGAAAATAATATGTAATATTATATATAAAAGTAATATGTTTTTAACCCTTGTGATGTCCTTAATTTTATTAAATTATGAATAATGAATCTGATTGCATATGATTTTGTGTGTTTTTTATTGTTTTGTGTGCCTTTTAACCCTCCTGTTGTCCTCGGGTTTCAAACTCACAACTTGTTGTGCCAGCAGTCTACGAAGATAGACTACAAAGACCAAATCCTTGAATTGGGAGACAGCTACAGTACATGTGCCCTTATAAAGGAGAGCATGCTAAAACACACACACACACACAC
>JAODUG010000004.1:813103-828516 GCA_027564795.1 Aphredoderus sayanus | reverse complement strand
GTGTGTGTGTGTGTGTGTGTGTGTGTGTGTGTGTGTGTGTGTGTGTGTGTGTGTGTGTGTGCGTGTGTGTGCGTGTGAGTGTGTGTGTGTGTGTGTGTGTGTGTGTGTGTGTGTGCGCGCGTGTTTGTGTCTGTGTGCTTGTATGTGTGTCTGTGTGTGTGTGTGTGTGTGTGTGTGTGTGTGTGTATTCGTGTGTGTACAGTATATGTGTATTTATACTGTGTATGTCTAGTGGGGGATGTTTATGTGTATACAATTGCCAGGTATTTCATTGTTTGTTTGCTTGTGTTTGTGTGACAGGGGCTTGACCATGAGGTGCTGTGCTGAATGGAGCTGACTCCAGTATTGGTAGCATACAGGCCTACAGATCCAGCACCAGCCTCTGTTTGGAACACTTACTGTAAAGGAAATGTATTTCACCTTTGTCCCCTAGCTCTGAAGTCCCTGCATGGTGTGTGTGTGCGTGTGCGTGCGTGTGTGTGTGCGTGTGAGTGTGCGTGTGTGTGCGTGTGTGTGTTATATAGTGCATATAACATAAAGATGTACTAAAGCAAAATTGCTAATGTACGCCATAGCATTTATTTAAATGCACAACTAATGCAAGCCCATGACATTAGTTAATTAGAAGGTAGGTTGCTATGTTTTGTAGAAACAATGTCAAAGTTCATCATATGTTTGTCTTGCACACAGCCATTTAAATGTATTTTATGGCCCCTCTATGTTTAGTTCCTTGGGAATATCACAAAAATGCTTAAACTGGCCACTTCCATAAAACTCCTGTTAGTCCACCCACTTTGAGGTTTCTGCTGTTCTTAACGTGTGCTTACACACTTAAATAAATATGCTTGACTTTATTCTGCTGATTATGTCAACATAAAACAAATATTTGTTCCAAGGGTCTCAACAGCAAACCTCTTCAGTGTCCATCAGCAGGGAGCTGTGACCTCACGGTCTAAATTTCATCTAATTCCATTTGGGACAGTGAAGAAAACTCAATGGAGCAGGCCCTTGATTGAAGACCAGTGAGGTTAAGAAACTGCCACTGCATGGCTAATAGCAGAGATGCTTATGAAAATAACCATTGACCTCTTTTGCTTCCTCTTTCAATTGTGCCCGTCAACCGTTTTTCTCTCATTTTAATTCATGAGACATTATCGCTGTTCCACAAAGCAACATTTGTAACATGGTTTTCTCATTATGCGAGAGTTAACGGATATTTTGGAAAACGAGATGTAGATATTACAGTACAATTGTGCCAGACAGCGCTAAGCCACAAATATACGGTAATGCTGTCCCTAGAAGTTCTCAGGGTGGATGCACTGAAAAGACATCTGGAAGTGCACCAGTCTTCATAGCTACATCTAAGAAGAGGAGAGTGGTCGCACCAGAGCTGTGAAGTGTATGGGTTGATGTATACAGGTGTCAGGCTACTACAGACTTAATGAACTGAACAAACAGGGCCACGGTTCACACATTTCTATCAGTCCATTTCTACCCTATAAACCTCCTGGGAGTGAAATGTTCCTGCCTTCTTTTATAATGCCACACATTGCTCTTTGCTGTACTGATGGCAAGCTGCCATTAGGTGCCTTTCAGGTTAAACTACTTTTACTAATGGGGCCACTTGCTTGTCAGCACCAGGTTTCCATTAGCTTCTCTTTCAGCATAAAATTACACTCTTGTTCCTAGAATACATGGCCTGACAAGTGCTCCTGTGAATCTATTTACAGATACGAGCATTAACCTCCCAACTAATCCTATGAAAAGTATTACTGAAGGTTTTACATTTCTCTGCAACCTCAGGTCTTTTTTTTCTAGTTTTTCTACATACTTTAAGGATTGCATTAAAGGTCATGTTTTAACGTTATTAATAACATCTAATTTTGAGATTTATTTTCTGTTAACATTGACACTGATATATGGTGTGTTTTTTTGCGATGTGCAGAATATGTGTGTATTATGGGGACATAACGGAATTGAGAGTGAAATGTGCACGTGTGTGTGTGTGTGTGTGTGTTCATGTGTGTGTATGTGTGTGTGTCACTGTATGTGCAGTGAGTCCTCAGTCAAGCCATCTTGTGCACACAGCACTTGGGGACACTCAAGCCACACGCAATGTTTGTGAGAGATTATTAGAGCGAGAGATATTCGGTTACGCCCCTTTGGGAGGACTTTCCTCGAAAGATTGAACCAATGGCGGCATACTATGTGTGTGTGTGTGTGTGTGTGTGTGTGTGTGTGTGTGTGCACTAAAGGGTGTGTGTGCCCACGTCTGGGGGGAGGGGTAATTTTAATATTTTGGTAGTATTTGTGGTGATTCATAACAACAGCAAAATATATTGTAATGTAATGGACACACTGGCAATAATAGGCATTTACATAATCTATTTGAATGCATACAATAGCAGCTACATTTGATAGAATGCTACATTATAGCAGTTTATTAATTGTGAACCGTATGTTTTAAAAACAAACACTGTCCATTTGATTATTTCTCGTTTAGACTGCTCCTGATAACTATAATCCCACATCATGAACCGATGTGTCAATACTGGTTTTTGTTGAGTGATACAATCAATTTGCCTGTGTTTTCAAATAAAACGAGACAAGGATTAAACTAACACAAATGTATATGTATATGTCACAATGTACTACAGAAATGTTTACCATACCTGAGTTTAATGAGGCACATTAATCCATCTCCAGCTGGAAGTCAAGCTACAATTAGATCATTTAACAGAGGCTTATCTCCAAAGGGGTTTACAGTATAACTTGTAGAAGCAGGAGTTAGGCATCTTAATCGAGGATGTTTTCAGGTAAGTCACTCATATTTTGGGGATTGAACCCAAAACCTTTCAAAAGTCGACCACCCTAACTACTGAGCTGTCTTGGTAAAGCAGGGCACCACCGTTGAACACACACAAACACAAACGTCTCTTTCTGACATTCACATACAGTACATAGAAAGAGACTGATAGCAGCTGCACATAATGCAGTCAGGACTGCTGTCTGTGGATTACGTTAAGCAACAAATGGCATCGTCTGTGTTAATGATAGGCTTTTTCCAATGGCCTGTGAACAGAGGCTGAATGGGTGAGAAGAAATGGACTGACACCTGAAAAGAAAAAAGGCAGAAAACTGAATAAGACACACTTGGAGGCAGAGATGTGGGCAGGGCTAAATGGCACTGGGAGCTCCAATCCTGATTCTAAGTGCGCCTTCTTTGAACGTTTGCGTGAGGCAGCGTAACGGAACGTCGGGCTGTTTTTCCGCTCCACTGCGTTCTGGACTCGACTATAAACTCAAGGCGACATCCTCTCATTAGTCCGGCCTCTGTAGGAAAGCCAGGCTATTTAGTGTACCCAAAATCCCATTGTTAAATTGTGCGGGTCAAGTCAAAGGTCAACCAAAATATTGATGAACTTTTTTCAGAGGGGGTGTGGAGATGAGGGCCGAGTCTTGAAGCCATGGGGAGGCAGGCAAGGGCAAGGGTGCAAGGGCCACAAACACAGCTGCACTGAAGCGGACAGATGCTCCATCGTGATCCGGAAAAGAAAATGAATGATTATCCGATTTCACAGCAGCATTTTCAGTTGGATCCGTAACTTAGCTACTTCAGACATGTGTGCAAAGAATGCACACTTCAAGCAACAAGCCTGCCGCTAGCTTGTTTCCCCGTTTCTGAACAATGTTATTGTAAGGAATTACAGAAAAGCTATAATAAGAGCTTACTAGCGGTGGCCACAGGACAACCATTGGTATCAAGGGGTTTGGGGGGAGGGATGAATAATAAACATTTTTAAAATAACGTTTTCTTATTTTTTTTATTAATCTCGTGATGTTTGTTTATATTTATGTTACAATATTGGTACATAGTTCACACATGCACACCGGGTTATGGCTCAGATTGAAGAAGACCAATGATGAAATGACCCACTCAGATCAGCCAAGGTTCATAACCTGCATGAGATGGTGTGCAATGCCTCAATGTTATGGATTACACTGTTTGTTTAAACCCATGTTAGGTGGATTATGTGCCCTTGCAAAGGATTGGAGGTCACAGGCCAGCTACTAAGAAAATCCACAAAACACAAAGCTATAGAGAACAGACACTTGTTGGAGATACAAGCGCATAAGTTACACATTAATGTGAAAGAGTAGCCTATATACAGTATACTGTCTACAGTATATCAGAAGGACTAATATAAATGAAGGCATTTGCAGTAATCATGGCAATGGCAAGGGTCATAAAATACATTGCTTATTTCCTGTTCACAAAGGCCATTTATTAAAATATGTTTTAACATTGTATTTGTATTGGTTATTTTATATGCAGACACTACCATTTGATAATAACTGTCTATAATGTGCTTGTGGTGGTCCAATATTTGATTAAGTGACATTCTGAAATGTTTGCTTCTCTTGTGAGATGCAGAAGCATCTCTGCTTCCTCAATTCTAATCGTGTTAATGACTCAGTACAGTTGGGGTTGAAGCTGGTCTATTTTAGGACGTGACTGAATTCAAAACTTGTTTCATGTTCTGACATAACAATACAGGCCTAATCAGCTGGTTCTAAAGACCTTGTTTGTGGCCTGGTCGATCATCAGTTGATTAACTTAGTAAGGGTACGAAAACGATAGGAAAATAGGGTGAAGGGAACGTACGATCGCTGGTTGAAAGTGCAAGTTTGTTGTTTTATATTGAACAAGCATAACAGCCTGTTTTATCGGCAGTGTAAGAAATGGGAAGGGAAGGGAATACTTTTATTATAGGTTAGAACATGTTAAAGTATATGTATATTATGTTGCATGTATTTTATTCATGCATAATGTCAACGTCTGTCATGACAATTCAGTCACGATAAAAGACAAAAGTGTGACCACAGTATAGACACATTCAGGGGTTGAAACAGGCCTACACGTGTGCTTTTCTGGGAAACTGTGACAAGGGGTTACCAAGAGGGATTTTACCACGCAAAACAAAAACAAAGTGGTCACTTTATGCCCCAGGCACATTTCTGGTGACATTTAAGAGCAAGGAAAGCTATTTCCTTTACCATTCAAAGCAAAACGGCCTTAATTGCTCAAGAAGTCTTGCTGCAGTTCGGGAAACAGTTTGTGATACTGCTTAAGCTTTGCTGCTTGATCTATGCCGCGCGTCTGTGTTTATCCCTCTGTGGAGAAAATTGGTTTACTTGAGTTGTAATTTTGATATGACACCAACATATTCCCTTGATCGCGCACCATTTGGAACCCTTTGTAGCTCTAATAGCTATTCATTACGGGTTTCAAGAAAAGTTTATGTTGTCATTAAACTTGACTAAACACAGAAACAAACATTTCAGAAACGCACCTTATCTTTTTTGCAGAGTAGCGTAAAATTATGCCATTTGGCTAAAGAAATATATCACAGCCGATCCATCTGTTAACCAAGGCTGGACCATTTCACAGATAATAATCTTGGGAACGTTTTTCTTTCTTGCAACTTAAGCAGATGACTTCAGTGAGTTGTGGGTACCCTAAGGGTCCCGAAAGGAAACTGGAATTTCCTTTATACTTTGTCACAGCCTGTAACCGATGTCCACCACCATACTGTACTTATCCGTAGTCAACTGAGTACACGCTTAAAAACACACGTGATAATGTGTGTTTTGCTTATGCTGCAGAATGTTGAGAATGCAAGGGAGGGCAGGGCGAGTTGCAGACAAGCAGAAGCAGACAAGCAGACAACAGACAATCAACAGAATTCACAGAAGCTTACAAGCGCCCGGACACACGTGCAATAGCAGTAGGATATGCGACACTAAACAGGTATAGCTTACAAACGAGCTCGAGGTGCGGTGCGTGTAATAAAAGGGCTAGTTATATTTTATCAGGGATAATCCACACCTCACTTAATGGGTTTTACATTTGGGACACGGCTCACACGCCGAAGGGGAAATTATTGAACCTTCACATCTGCTAACGATTACGCATTAAGCACAGCGTTTCAGCTTCAAGAAGACACTTCCTCGAGTAGCTACCCTATAGGATTTTCTGTGTTTGGCATCTAATTAGTCATGCAGTGGCAAGACACAACGACCTCCGTGCCGGGAGGGAGGGGGTCGTTGGGAATAAATAATTTGGCAAAGTGATGAAATTGTTAATTTATTGTGTAGTACAATAAGGTACTGAATAGATATTTGCACTCTAAGCCAATGTCTGTGCATTATTAATGTCCAGTCAACTTAATTAAACATATGTTTTGTTTTCCCACACACTGCTAAATTATGTTTTCTTGAAAACATGTGGGGGTGAGTCGTTGTGGGAGGTTTGGTAACTGATGAAAGAGAGGAGTGTGTTGCCTAAAGCTAAGGAAGCTTTTACCTCTTTTTCCTTCCCAGCTAAACACTGGATGTGCGACTCCCATTTTGCGCTTGATCAAAGAAGGGCTGACGTTCGAGGAAATGCCGTAATGTTCTACACCTCAAGGTCCACTGTGCTGAAATTGAAAAATGAAGATTTTGCAAAGAATTTGGGAACGTTTAAACCAACGTTGTTAGATTATTTCCCCATTATCTGAAATCTTGAAAATGTGTTAGTTAAAGGTGTGTGGTCGTTTAAATATTTAATCAAATTCTTTACTTCTATATTAACTATAATAACGAAATCACTCAACACAAAAACAAATAAAGTTGTTTCTCCTCAAGTAATATAACAGATCATTTTCAATACTGAGAGAATACAAGAAATGTCTAGATCCATATGAATATAATGCAAATCGAGCAATGATATTAACTGTTTTGTAAACGTTACTGTGAAATTATTTACAAAAATATGTGTGCCCCAGAACCTATAAATTAGACCGTGAATGGCTGAATTAATGCTTCATAAAATACTGATGCACACATTTATTCTCTTGGTGTTTCAGCTGAACGTTGAAGCTTTAAAAAACAGTTCTGTTGTTTATTTTTTATTTCTTTTGCTTGAATACATGGATGAATGTAATCGAGACACTAATTACTATTTTGTGTTCAAACATAGAACATTCTAAAATTCATATTACATTCTAAAATACTGGGCATAAGGCTATAGTTTCAAATGTCTGGTCGACATAGATAATTTTACTTTTTAATAAATAAAACCACATAAGGTGATGACTATTTAAGCCGCCCATACAACACGAATTTTTTTTAAATGACAAAATATTTTGGGGGAATACGTCACACGTTAATCTCAACGTGTAATTTAGGCCTAAGTAATAAATAAGATTAGTTTTAACCTTGAAGCTTTGATAATTTAACCAATTATTCACGCAGAGGGCCAAACATATCAAGGACCTAGTGAGCATGATGGATTAAGCCCTTGAACACCAGAATCTACATTTCTTGTTGTTTTGAACGAATGTTTTTTTGCGGGTAGTGAGTACTGAGTTAACGTCAGTTATATTTTGTTTTTGCTCGTAAATGACTGGTCAGGTTCATAGCTCAATATTTATGGAATAGCCCGAATTTAGGTTAATACCCCAGAGAATTTGGAAGGTGAAGTCTAAAGGGAAGTATACTTGCCCTTTAACGGGTGAAAAATATATAGTATTGAGAAGGCATATTCAGTTATAGGCTCAGATATGTAAAAGAAACATATGGACAAATATATGCAGCATAAAAGCAGCAAAACGTCCCTTAACTAGAGAAGTACAATTAGGTCAGATATCATTTAATTTACTTTTTATTGAACTTTGATAGTGTCTGTGGATTTCTATTACTGCAATAGGTCTATAGCACTTTTCAACGTTTATTAAGTAACGTTTTGTTTTTGCAATGTCATTGTGAATTTTGTTTACATTAATGCTTCAGTGCATTAAAAGGGCTACAATATGCTAGATATTTTCTAGATTTTGTTTTATTATATTTTCATAACAACACACCATATGCTGTATATAACTGCGTTGTAAATGTTTTTTTTTTTTTCATCTGAAGATAATACAACATATCTGTATACTGTAAAGCTGCCTAATACATACTACTTAAGAGGATGTCTTTGCTCATTATCTATAATAACTATAATTAAGATGGCACTTGGGATAGCAGGGACTGTATGTGACAACTACTATATATCCTTTTTTCTGGCAGATTTATAGGACTACAAAAACTGGTTTGCAAACATTTGCATCGGTATGTAACAAATATTTATTGAAATTGATAATTTAACTTAAAATATCAAAACAATTACTATGTCAAAAGTATAGGCATATATTCTCTATATATTGTTCATAATGTTATTCTAAAACATTTCATAAAATCATATAATATTACCAGGCACATAACCAAAGAGGGAAATGGGTGATTTAACCTTTTCATTGAGCTTGGAAAACATGATGTAAGGCTTCTCCACATCCAAATTAACCTCCTAGCCATTGGCATTGATTTGAAAATATCTCCTATATAAACCTCTATGACTCCTGATGCTATTCAGTGGACCTGAGTTCAACAAGCACTGGTGCTCACCTGCCATGGCTTTGACTGTGGCCAGCTGCCAATTAACACCTATGGCATGTTAATTAGGCACCAGAGTCCCCCACTTCAGTGATCTTTTCAGACCCCTCAGAACAAGTGCTTTTATTTTTGTGAGAGCCCCCACAATCTGCATAACTATTATGCATGTTGCATGGGAAATGTTGGCCAACATTGGAGGCGAATCAAAGAGGAAAAGTTTTGTTAAAAACTCAAGCAAGATTGACTCTCGTCAATATCTTATTCATAATGAAATTTTGTGCATATAAAGGCCTATATGCATACAGCACAGTATAGTATGTGCATGTGGTTTAGTTGGTTTGTATACTATGGCAATAGAAAAGCAAAATTATCAATCTGAAGGACCCAGCACGGGTCTTAAAATGCACACTACTGCCATTTAGTACACACTATCAAAACGAGGAGTAGATTTCTGTAATTTGGAACAGGCAGGGTAAGTATTAAGGATCAGATCAGAGGTTTATAGTAAGTACAAATTTGCGGGCAGGTGTTGTTACAGCAATAGCAGTAGGAGTACATGTAAGAACAAGCATTTAGGAGTAAATATGGGTTACAGTACACTTATTCAGGAGCAGCAAGGAGTTGCTGAGACTGTTTCGTATCAGGTGTTACAGTAATTGCATGACTCATTGACTGTTCCTAAATTGTCAGCTACTTCTTTCTCACTAGTCATTTAGCAGCTGTTCACTGGCTCCACTATGAAGTTGAGAAAGTACTTTCAGAAAGCACTGTAATACTGTACAATGCCCTGTGCCCACACTCAGGTTCATATACTGTAATAAAACAACCACAATGAAAAACAAACTAAGACCATGTTGCATCCTTTTGTTCAGCTTTAAATCTTCAAATCTTCTACAGAAACGTGTGATGGATCAAGATCCTTGACCCATAAAGAAGAGATCCATAAAGATCCACAAAGACCCAGGATCATTCAAACTGAAGGACTATTAAAGTATGTGTGTGTGTTATATGTTGTCCAGGAAGAATAAAAACCACCCAAAAAAGGCCTGAGCAACATAAGAGCACATCAAAAGGAAAAGCTGAAAACATCGGTACAAAAAGACTCATGAATGAGGTTCCAGCAGAACAATGTGTATTACTGTCTGAATGTCTGTGTTGGAGAAAAATTGTGTGTGTATGTTTCCATTTGTATCTGTCTGTGTGTGTGTTTGCTTGCTGTCTGTCACTGTATGTGTATCAATTAGATTTTCCATTTTATTTCTTTGTGTGTGTGTGTGTGTGCATGTGTGTGTGCACGTACAAACTTTTCATCTGTCTAAAGCTTTTTATTTGTCTCCCTTTCTTATGAATGGTTTCAATTTTCTGCAAATTGTATAGTATAGGCACTTGGGCTGTGTGTGTGTGTGGGGGGGGGGGGGTTATGAAACAGTGATATGGTACAGTTGAATATTTTCAATAGAAATAATAGAAATTCTATAAAAAATAGAACAGTTTAAATATGCTGTAAGCCTTCTCTGGTAACGATGCATTCACGGGACACCTATTAAGCTTTGCGGCATTTAAAAAATAAAACAACAGTGGTACAGGCAGTACTACTATCAAGAATAAAGTACAGTATCATTGCTTGCAGTCATGCGTTTGTGGCATTTTTATGTTTTTAGTTCATGAAAGTGAATAAAAGAAACCATTATGGTTACATGCAGCAAGGAAATTACATGGATTCATGCATTCAAAAGTTAATACAATCTTCTTTTAAGGAAAATATTGCTTTAAGATTGTGGGGCAATTACATGGGATAAAATACAGTATGAAGAAAAAAACATTCTCTAGTTTAAATGCAGTGCTAGGACGTCAAAGTCTTGGTGGGCCAGACATTGAGGAGAAACAGAGTTATCTGGGTTCTGTACGATCAGGCAGGACTGCAAACCATAAGCTGTGTGCTTCATTGTTTTTTGGAAGCTAACACTGCCCCCCCACCCTTATGGTTTGTCAACAAATAGAATGTTTAAAGTGGCCCCTCTTTTATGAAGTGACCCTTTCCCTGTGTCTCTATGACATCATTTCCCCATTGTTGGTTTATTGCTTTTCTGCTTTTAATCTACTGCGAAATGAGAGAGTGCCAGAAGTCTAGCAATGCAATTGTACTTCCTACTGTAAACAGTGAGAGGTGAACCTTGGAGAAGCAGACTTCACAGAAACGCACTTTCTCTGTATATAAACTAAGTCAAACAGTTGATGTTTGTGAATGAAGTTATGCTTATTTCACAGGACTGTTTTATGTTGTGACCCAGGTAAAACAGGTTAAAAAAACTGGTTAAATAAGAAAGATGCAAAAACCTAATGTGAATTATTAATATCTAGTTTTTCAATATTGACTATTGTGTAGCTCAAAAAAGATATAACAAAATAATGAAAGATTTATTAATAACATAAAGAGAAAATATGGAAACCACACTAATGACACACAAATGACAGTGAGGGCAGGATACATTAACATTGAACATTAAAGAAAAGCATTGTCATTGTTCACTAATATTTAGTTTGTTTTTGCATATCTTTACACAAAAGTATGTACACCATATGTGATATTAGTTTTTTTTTGTGACAGTATGACATCTACAGTATATAATACCTTTGATTGTTTACCTACTGTTAATTAACTTATTGGAGTAAATTATTTTCCTTTAATTTTTAAATTGTTATTGTTACTTTTGAGACCATTAAGATAGAAAAACTCTTGAAAATTAGTTTATGTTACGCTTTGAGTTCTGACGGGGCATTTGGTGTGCAGTTTCCACACACACACACACACACATGCACACATATCAAAAGCACAGAAACTGTGACATAAGACACAAACACTCTGCAGGCCTGTGCAATTTTCAAGGCGATTTCCTAAGTTGAAAAACGGCGGGCTGTGAGTGATTGTGGTCCTCTTCATGCTAGTGATAATAATGTTTTTCCAACGAGGTGAAAGCGGTAGAGATGGGGGAAAAGTGCTTAGGATGAAGGGGAAAAAGAAGGCAGGACATCGTTACAAACCACACTTTCTCCATTCGCCTGAAATCACACATTCATCATGGCGGCTTGCAGGGTGAAAAAAACCTTGCATGGTAATTCCACTATGTTCTCCATTGTGTTGTCTACAAACACACACACGCACACACACACACACACGCACACACACGCGCACACACACACACAATCACACCAGCTCTGGCGGAGGATTTTATGACGTGAAAGCACCAAAAAAACAGTGAAATGTATCTAATTATTTAAGCATGTGCGTTTGGATCCTCCTCTGTCCACGTAACAAACAGCAGTCCGTCAGTGTGTGTGTACAACAAATACACTCGCGGGACCCTCTTGAAGTGTTCAGGACCGCTGCTGGCTGATTAGGGGTGACTGAGATCACAAGAGCAAAACATTCCCCACTGTAAACATAATTGATCATTACAGACGCCTGTAAAAAGGAGCTATTATGCCGTGGCAGTAATAGATACACAGCAACAACAGTTGGCAAACCAGAGACTTTTGCTAGCTTAGCAAAAGTTTCTCCTGCACCTTGCATGCTTATTCATCCTCTCCACCAGATGTTTTTATTAATTTGAATCTTTGTATTCTCACCAGATGGCGTTTCAGACAACCTTAAAGTGAACTTTATAGTAAAACCTTTGTCTGAATATTTCCCTTACCTCAAGATTAAATATTCCATCCGGTTGCTGTATTTAACCGCCACTGGGCTCCATTGTTCACTGTTACCACACACTGGTCCAAGCTGTTCTTGGAAAGCTTTCTTCACAATATTGACCAATCCCTTGGTCAAATTTATCTTGGGTTGGCCCTAGAGACTCCATCTTGGAAATAAGATGACATACAATGGGAGTCAACAGAGGCTGAAAAGAAATAAAGGGTGATCAAATAGAATAACTCGACACAATGTTTGGGTTCTATGGAAGCCATAGAGCCACTGGTTCAGTACCATTTTACTGTAACTTGCCATTAAATACAATATGAAAGAATACGGGTTTCTTCTAGTGTAATGGTAGAAACACACAGATCCCCTGCATGTACCGTATCTGGAGCGCGCACTCTTTCTGTGTGTGCATGTGTGTGCGCGTGTGTGTACATGTGCGTGTCAATGTATTACCTCAGAGGCGACACCACAGCCTCTGTGTGCTGTGACCTGAATAATACATCAGGAGATTCCCTTTCTGCCATCTATCTGGCCTCCCCCTCTCTATCCTAGATCCACCCCTCCGTCCCCACTGCTCCCTCTCTGTTGATATCAGCGTTTGACTTATTTGGCCTGCGTTGACGCCCCAGCCCAGACCACACCCCCTCCCTCTTCCCCAGGCCTACTCACGCGTGAGGCCTGCGGGGCGGAAACGCAGGGCTGTGGATGCAGCCTCCGCCCTAGTGCCAGGCGGGTGCGAAGGTGGGTGTCTGGCAGGCTGTGGCATGGGATGGTGGGGGAGGGGGGGAGGGCGGGGGGAGGGGTGGGCTGACAGGAGGGTCAGCTGGTGGTGGACACCTTTGCATCGGCGGACAAAAGCAAAGCGAGGGCGCCCAGCCTTTGGCGTAGCGGCCCCAATGAAAGCCGCGCCTGGCATAGGTCCCATTGAAACACATTGTTTTAGAGTGCAGAGAGGGGAGGTGGGGCTGGTTATAATCACAGCCATTGCTCACCCTCTTTTGATTTCTGGGCCTGCGTGGGTCTTCCAAGGGCCAGCCCATGCACCCCTGCGCCCGGGGGGCCTCCACAGCCACTCTCCTTGCCTCTGGTGCTCTCATTGCAGGGGCGGGTTGTAATGAAGTCCTCACCGTCTGATGTATGTTCCCGCAGGTTGCGGGGCCGTGTGCATTACAGGAGGGTTAACGTCGTGTGTCAAAGCCCCGAGCCTACAGTTGTGATAACAACCGCACGACTTTGTACCTCTGATTACCAAACGAGTCCGAAGAGCGCAGGATCAAAGTAAATAAAACAGAGTAGCACCTTCAGCTAGAATAATAAACTCCCTCAGAAGTGGTGCATGCTGGGAGGATTACTCGTATTTTTCATCTAATTAGGACAATACATCATTCCCAATTCACATGAGTCAAAGTAGGGGAAAGGGGCCAGAGAACAGCGGCCCAGGTTAGTGTCAACAGGGGGTAAGTCATTTTAGACAGGAAAATGTATTGTTATATATGACAATGTATACAAAATATACATCCCCACATATATACAATGCACCCAAAGGCAAAAAAAAAATAAACATTTTGTTTTTAAATCTAATATTTTCTTATTGAAAGTGTTTTCATAACTACTAATATAAGCTGTAAAGTCTTTTTTTTAATTCACATCAGACTAAGATATTACTTAAGATATAAAGGCCTCTCTTGTGACTGTGTTTGCCTGCTTGTGTATGTGTGTCTGTGTGTTGGGGAGAGAAAGAGAAAGAGAAAGAGAAAGAGAAAGAGAAAGAGAGAGCGAGAGAAATAGAGAGATATAGAGAGAGAGAAATAAAGAGAGGAAGAGAAAGAGAGATAGATAGAGAGAGAGAGAGAGAGAGAGAGAGAGAGAGAAAGAGAGAGAGAGAGCGAGAGAGAGAGAGAGAGAGAAATTGCACTAGCACTGTGAATGCTGTGCTCAGTGCAGGTGTGCGTGTGTGTGTGGTCTTGAGCTGGGTGTTGTGGAGGGCTTTTAGTAAGGAGGCCTCTTAGAGAACCATCACTCGGGGTTAATATCTGTTTCCCATCTTTCCCAAGTGGCTCTTGAGGAGATGTGGGTCCCCCCTCCTTCGGTTCTTGGTTAGAAAAAAGAAAAGGGGGAAAAAAGGTCCACACTTATGAAATTACAAGTACTTGAAAAGATCTAATGTGGTCTTAATTGTAGCGTTGCAGTGACAAAGGCTTGGAGATGGAAGTGGTGAGGACGAAGGGGTCTCTCAAGCATGTTTCACATTACAATAGGAAACTCGACAGAAAATAGACTGGGCCATGTTGTACACCCTTGCCATTTGGAACATTGCAGGGCAGCATGCGTGGAGTGCAATGTGTGCACACACACACACACACACACGTGCGCACACACACACACACACAGACACAAACTCTCTTCAAAAAGTCTTGAAGCACAGGCTTGAATTTGAAGTTTGTCCCGATTTCATAGTGTCACTCGGCAACTCAGAGAGATATGCTTTGGTCTTCTGCACACCAGCAGAACATCTACTAAGGTGCTTGAGTTGGCGCTAAGCCGGTGAATAGGACAGCTCCACTTTGGCCCGCAAAAAGAATTTGAAGGGCTTATGCTCATGCTATGTACAAAGGAACCCCCAGATGTTTTAACATTGTTAACATTGCAATCAACATAGCGGTTTCTCCATAGAGAAGCAAGGAGGTTTCAGGCTCGATGTCAGGTCGTATCCAAGAAGAAATGAAAGAAAACAAGTCAACACGTGAAAATAATATTTGCCTCACTACAACTATCACAAGAACACCACGAGTAGCCCATTTCCAAAAGCGTGTATTCATCTGGATGTTGATTTCTCAAACCTCACAGGCGAGCAAAGTGATTTGTCGCTCCCAAAAACCACAGAAACTGGGATCCCTAGCACTCAAAGTATTGGCATATAGAGTATGTGTGGCCACCGCCTGAGCAGATCGTTCCTCTTGCCAACCCTTACTCCCCAATTACCCAGTTCACGATTCTACCATACTAGCAGAGATGTGTTTTTAACTTGTATGCGAATTTTCCTCTTCAATCATTTACTTCAACAGATTTCCCACCCTGCATCAGTACAAATCTGCATATGGTCCACACGTGTGAGCGTTGGGTTCTTTAGGTGGGTATCTGATGGGAGGAACACACAAGAGAATTTGGCAAGCCCTTTTCCTCGCTGTGTGACAGATTTGGATCCAGCACACTGCAGTCAGGTACAGGCAACACATGGGCC
>JAODUG010000004.1:780636-813003 GCA_027564795.1 Aphredoderus sayanus | reverse complement strand
GATAGCAAGGCTTGACACAAGCTCTCCCTTTATTTACCTCACAATATTTTGTCGCCTGACATCTGCGTTTGGTACACCACACACAAACAGACACACACACACACACACAAACATCTATTGTGCCATCAGAGCTGAGTTCAGAGGCAGTGACCATGGAGGCCTTTGATACTCAGGGATCTAATGCTGGGTATCTGGCTACTGACCTCCCTGTTCACTCAATGGCCACCGACACCTGACTGAGTATAGGCTTATTCTTCGTCTTCTGGAGCCTGCTGTCTGCTGATCGAATAGACCACCCTCCCCTCTTTAGTTTGGGTGCGGTGGTCCGCGTTCACACAGGGCAAGCTAAGTCTGTGTTACCCTCAACCCCACCCATCTCTCATTAGGGGTACAAAACCTGATTCTCTTATGTATATTCGGTTCTATGCGGGTGGGAAAGGGTTTCCCATTTACCGTGTCCCTCTTATTGATAGATAATAATTAGGCCTAGGGCTTTTCTGGGGGGCGAGAGCTGCTCAAAACTACCCTCAGAGTCTGGTTCTGGTTTGATTTATACAAGCGTTTAACATTATGTGGCTTTGAGAACAATTTAGAAAAATTATACCCCACCGACGGAGGCCTTCAGTTGTGGCTTTTCCCATTACATAGGGCATGTGCGAGGCAAGCAAGAGAACATTGAGTTTCCCAGCGTGAAAACTGAATGCTTTTAATAGTTTTGTATTGCAGTATTCAGCAGGCAGATGGTTACCTTGCGTGTTAGCCTGCTAACAAGGTGCTGTAGCATTGCAACATCAGGGTAAATATTTTATTTTGTAGACATTAGTTTTGTACAACGTTTGTTGCAAGCAAAGCTACAGTAACTTACAGTGGAGTATACAGTACATTGACAAATGCAGTATATGACTGATACTGTTTCCATGGAGAAACTTAATGCTAAGGAAAAGTAGCAGACATCTTTATCAGCTGGCCTGCACATACCACACAAGTTGCTTCAACAGAAATGATGTAAAGTAATGCAGCACAGCCAGTCAGTAACAGCCCTGCAGATTTGCATCAGAGTATGGAAGCATAGCATAGGCCTACCACATTCAAAGCAGATCTTGAGTTTCCAACAGGACACGGCCAATTGGGTCTCTGGGAACAAACAGCAAATAAATCATATCCTCAATGACTCAGTGGTCAGCAACAAGAGCAAAACGAAAAAAAATGTATCTTAATAATAATAATGAATAATTGTTATATATTTCCTTCTTAGATGCTTGTTTGATATAATTGTACAGTATGTGTGGCTATAAGATAGTCCTGGGTGTAGTAAAAGGGTGGAAAAGCTTTCTTTACTCAGCTGACAGACAATAGAATTCACAGTGAGAGAGAAGAAATGGTGCATCTGAAACACAAGTGTTGCTGTCAGAGTTATGGTTAAGGAAATGTGTTTTGTGTGTGCGTCTGTGTGTGTGTGTGTTTTTAGACTTTTAAAAGGAGAGTAAGAGACACCCTTGACAAAGCTATCCTAAAAGCATCCATTATGTCCTGCCTCATGTGTTGTCTATGAACACCACATGTTGTCTGGTCACTGGAGGAAAAATATGACTTTCTAAATCACTTGTGGCAACTTTACAATATATCCCCCCCCCCCCCTCTCTCTCTCTCTGTCTCTCTCTCTCTCTCTCTCTCTCTCCCCCTCCACTCTGTTCTGTCCATACACACATGGAAAAGCCACCAGTAACAAATACCAGCATTCAGAAAGATGGCCCAACTGTCAGTTAGATGCGGGTGACAACATTTTTAGTTTTTTTTTCCCCACTGAGCTGAACATTTTGAAAGTAATTGTAGACACACACGCGTGCGCGCACACACGCACGCACACACGCAACCTGTCTTTTATGTCATAAATCCCACTGACATCTGACTCCAATAAAATGATAACAGCACATTTCGTTTGGGACACTAAAATACACTGTAAACTTTGTAGCTGAATCTTAGAACTTTTATATTTTCAGCTGTACATCCAGTGCATCAAATGCATTGCATGAAAGTTTATTTCAGCAAACAGCATTAAACACTTTATTGACTATGACGTTTAGAGGATTCTGGGTTGATGTTTAAGCACTTGGGTTGGCTGGAACTACTTTAAACTTTCATACGTATTGAATACCAATATGTATTTCACTGTATTAGTTGGCAAAACAAAAGTTTCATTCACTTTAAGTAATGGGGCAGGGAAATATTCAGAACAGAAATATACTTGGCCCATATGACTTTTCTGCCAAAGGCTTAAGCTGTCTTCGCATCGCTAGTCCCAGGAAACACTTTTGCCTTCCCCACAGAATAATACAGAATAAGTTAATGTAAAGTGTGTGTGACCTCCAAATAAGAGCCAGTCCTCTCACAGAACAGAAGAAAGAAACGCTGCTCTGCAAAACCAATAATTGTTTAGTATTGGAATTTTCAAACTAAACAGTGTTTTGAATAGATCCTATCAAACAGATTATGTCCGCAGGAATCTATTTGATTGGCGCTAGTTTAACTACTCAAAGTCCACCCCAGCCACAACACAGTTTAGGATTTAAATCCATGTCGCCATGTGTTGAAACACTCTATCAAGGCCAGTGACCCAGAAACCCATGGCATATTGGAATCCAGGACAACAGTAGGTTTCAACAAGACTAGTAAGAATCCCACCAGAGGCAAGTCTTACTTCTACCATTCACTTTGCCCCCTGTCGGTGTTCCTTCCTAGCAGCTTGCCAACATACATACCATGCTGACTCCAGACAAGTCAGGCATGACGTAAAAGATAAAACTCCTCACAAAACCCAAGGCTTATGGTAATACTTATATGAAACAGATACAGTACAAAGCCTGTTTATATACTATTGTATTGCACAAAGAATACTAATTGGACAATAATGGCAGTGTAAAATAATCATTTGGAATCACTTATTTGATTATGTTGGACTAAATGTGCATCGATGACTGCATCATTAGCTTATTTCTACAAAATTATTTAATTATTCAATATCCTGTTATACTGTATGCCGTAGTCATTAGTACATTTTTCTGTACAGATTTTAATTTGACGTCACTTGTTATACATTTGATACTAATCAGTATTGCACTGTGTAAAAAATGTTATTATACCAGTGATGTGTGAGAAACACATTATAATGTCACTAAATCCTTATGCAATTTGTCCATACTAAAAAACATGAGTTTTTACAGTATTTTCTGGTGATTTGGCCACCTGTCAATAAGGTGGTCATTACAGGAATAAGCTTTCATAGAACTCTATATATTGTGTGTTACACAAGTTTTAATAGTAGGCTATACTATTATGTTTTCATATAGAACATTTAAAATTATGTGCTGATAAGAAAATATGACACAAGCATTTACCATTATGTCAGATTAAAAATAATGCATGGGATGGAAGCTATTTGAATTACATACTTGTGACTTTATGAATTATAGTATGACAATGCACTGAATTGAATATGACCTAAATATGTGATGTAAAACAAAATGTGTGTCCCTACTGAATGATATAAATGGCTGATGAATTGAAAACAGCATCAAAGTATCTACTAAAATGAGATTTCTCTTCCAACCTATTGGGTCCCTGGAGCTGTTTTGAAGGGGCTGAGCGGGAAAGCAAACAGTATTAATCCTCAAAAAGTTCAAAATATCTTCCTGTCATAACAAAAGACCAGGCCCTTGTTCTGCGCAAAGTCTGCAAAATAATATTAAGTGCAGATGTGAAGGAAGATGGAGGCATAAACACTGGTTCCTGTCTTTTCTAAATGTTTAAAAATGAGCCTTAATGCAGAAAGGCTGTGGGTATTTGCCCAGCTGTTGGATAAATAAGCAAGGAGACTCAAAGCCTGGATAGCCTCTGCCAATACCCATCAAACAAAACAGATGATGAGCCATAGTAATCTAGTCCATTCTCAAATAATATAACATTGACTCCAGTTAGCCCAGTCATACGTTCAGGTTCAGGTTAATGTGGGCGGTACTGTTTGCAAAAGATGGCATATGTTGGTTTAGTTCAGGCTCTGTGATGTCGACAAGACAAATGTATATGAATGTTTCACTCACGTTCACATATATACTCATAATTAATATTAGCCCCTGACCCCATACCGTAAGCCTCACAGAAAGTAGAATATGTAAACGTTGTTGAAACCACAATTAATCTTCAAACCTCATAATATTTTAAACACAAAACTTTTTATTCAATAGTGGAATATTGGTCTTATGGCAGATAATTAGCAAAATAAATATTTAACCGTCTAAAATCCAAATTATTACAGAAATAGCATTTTAAAATAAAGACTATTATTTGCTAATGATACCTATAATGCAATGTTTATGACTTTCCTTTCATGTAATCAAGGTGCGGACTAGAAAATGTGTATTTTTAATGTTGTATGTATTTTGTATTTTTGTATGTTGCAATACTGTACCAGCTGTAGCATTGTATTACCAAATGTTCGGCAGAAGAGAGGCTGAAACATTACCAAGCTTTTATCTGAAATACATTACAAACTTCCAGTTGACCAGGGCAAGGCTGTGACCATGAAATGTTTTCACAACTACGCAGCTCATTGGCTCTTGCCGTATGCTGTATGGCAATGGGCTCCACTAATTAAAGCGAGGTGGAAGAAGTGAACTGACATTCATCAGGATTGAGCTATAGGGAATGCTGGTGGCAAGCACTTTGTAAAATTCCCAGTCAAATTTTTCATCTCCAGTTATTTTCTTGGTCATCCCTCTCCCTCTGTGGTTTATTTTGTTATGGTGTTGGTAATTTTTTAACCCAATCTCATACTTCCTAGTTTAATCCTATCCATTGATTGTACAAATGCATTTTTCAACGTTATTATGTAATTAACTGCATCGCACTGCTGGAAACTTCAAACACAGGCTTTTTCTAAAGACATAGTTAGCTGCTGATGTAATAATTTCCCTAGGATATTTAAAACAAACACATTAGGCTTAAAATAATTTAAAACTTGTCTCAGACTATAATGCCTGGCCTTTTGATTGGCGTTAGGCATGGAATGCCACTTTCAGTGGAAACGTACGGCCGCTTTTAATAGCTTACATTTCCAAGCTCCCATGCAGTGTAAATTATAGGATAATAGGGCACAGGCAATTGCAGACTCTGTTTATTCAATGCATTTCTTCACACAAGTTCCCATTGGCTTTCCCTCTCCCTGCCATATGTGTGTGTGGTGGTCCTCTGATCCTCCTGACCCTCACCATGTGTTTTCACTTTCTGCTCTGATCTCAGCTCTGTGACCAGCAGAGAACCAAATACAAATTGAACAGTAACCATCCACAGGCTGGCCTTTCTGCACCACCTTTAAGCCAGCTTTGTGCTCCCTATGGGGAGCACACTGATAGATGTCTGGTCACTGGCTGCAGAGCAAGGCACTCTGAGTTGTCATCCTTGCATGCCCAACCCTCCACTCTTATTCGGAATAGGACACTATTCCACAAGGCTTTAATCCCAATAAGCATTTGTGATTGAGGTTTTAGGAAAATACAGCACATTCAGAAAATGCGTCTAAAATTAGACAAGCTTTTATTTTAGAGAATTATAAAATGATTTGTCAGACTGTGAATACAGCACAGTATGTGCCATTTAAACAGAATAATGATTGGGTAACAACTGAGTAGGATCATGTTATCATAGTGATTTCTACACTTAAATCCTGTTAAATCAGTCAGTACTCTGAGGTTAAGTTAAAGACTAAATGCTATTAACCAAAGACAACCAGTAAAAAGTTTAAATACCCAGATTAGAGTTTACATGGAGCATCTACGGTGGCCAAAAATGACCAACCCAGGCCTAGAGAAAGCACTTCAGAGAGAAACAAATCGGCAGTGTTTGGGTGGCGTGCTTTTTATTAGTTCAGTTAAGGTGAAGTTTTCATTAGACCTCTAAGCTGCCCCCCCACCCTCCCTTGAAAGCGAACTCTCTTTCTGTGAAACTCACTGGACAGCAGCCGCTTGCAAGTGGCAGGGTATGTTTGTACAGCTTTTATTGGGAAATGTGGTTTGAAGAACTTAAAAAGAACCCTTTTGTTGTTCCTGGGCTTCATATTTTCTCTGGAGTTGGTCCACGTGCAGTGTTCATTGTCTGTACCGAAAATTAAAGGGAAAAATAATAATAAATCCAATACCTTACCTGAAGTGAGGACAGACTTTCAAGGGATTCCATGGATCACGTCAGATAAGATTAACTGTAAGATATAGGAGAAACGCTAAGCTCCACGATATTTTCCACCATCATTGTTAAGCTATGCAAACTCTGTTAAAACGTCTTGAATAACCTAATTGATATTATCATTACCTTGGAGAACATGCTAAATCTCTGTTATTTCATAACAAATGATGGTACTGATATAATCTAGAAGCTGTTTTATTGATTTGCATGTGCATTAGCTGGACACATACTGTATCTTAAGTACAGGTGTGTAATGTCATTTTTTGTATTGTTCATGGGGGCCCCTCTTGAAAAATTGTTATTAGTGTAAAAACACATTTATCACCTGTTTCACATTAGATATTCCCCACCACCACCACCACCCAGCGAATCTTGTAAACTTTGCTTCGTTTACTTAGCCTGGCTTTCATTGCAGCCATTTTGCACGGTTTACCTTTGTTTAGTTTATTAACCCAGGGGGTTAGTTAAACTAAACATCCAGTCAAATACTTGGGTTTTGGGTTTCAACCTTTTTTAACTAAATTCTTTTTGGTACATTGTTGAAAGTGACTGAGGTTGAGCTTGACAGAGTTTATGGCCCGTATTTACAAACCGTTATGGTTGTCAACAAGGAATAACAAATGAAATAAGCGACATGCAAAGACACATTTGTTGAGCACTACGTTTGTCTGAAACAAACAAATAGTCAATCAATTTGAATTTGTTACGCTAAATCTGGCATGAAATGACAACATAGTACAAACGTCTAATCTCAAGCTAAAATCTAACAGCTATATTTATGGCTGTCAAAAATACTAATAGAAGTTGAAACGTTATGTTGCTTTATCATAGGTATTATGTTTTTCGATTTTGTGTGATTCAGTGCTAGAAGTTGAGGTGTCATGTTGTTGAATCACAGATATTTTTTCATCCTGTTCCACAATATTTGGACTAGAAATTACCAAATCTACAAGCTTTTTCTCCGAGCTAGCATTTGTATCTGCAGCACATGGCTAGAACCCTCAAAGGAGTTTTCTCAGACAAATAATGGCTTAAAGGAGTGTTACAGAGAAGCCAAGGGGTGTGGGCAAACATAACCTGTACACTGAGTCAAGCGAGAATATATTGTCATTGAGCAAAACTAAAAATATCCTTAAAACAAGGAGTAAGGCGATTGCCTATGGCTGGTGCTTGGTTCCCATGCAGCAGTATTGTGTCTCTTCCAGCTGCAACCAAGGAGAATTGGGAAGGGGGGAGGGAGGGTTGGGGGCACTCATGGGTGGTCCGCCCCACATGGTGTCACACACTGTGGTTTGTGCCCCGCATCTGATAGCCTGGTTTCTCAGCTGGGGCTTGAGGAACTCACAGTTTGCACCATTTCACAGCAACAATCTAAGGGTTTCAAGGAAGAATGCTGGAATAGTTTGTTTAACATGCAATATTTTCATCAATGCACACATCCGTTCATTCCCCAAGACTGGCAACATATACAGCATATTTATAACACGATAGCATACATTTTCTCAGTGATATTCGGAATGTTTTTATCCCATTTTTATACCATTAATCCAGTCAGATAATGTTCCCCGGTTATTCAATTATATCTATTTTATAAGGCACCACACTGACCAAAAGAGACATACGGTATTGTAGTATAGCCTTTTGCTGAAGGCGCAGGCTGCTGTTCAGATAATGGTGCATGTACTGTAAATGACACTTTTAGCTACTTTCTCATGCTAAGCTAAGTGAGTGCTCCAGCATAATGACTTTTCTGTGTGAGACGCACATGGCCTTTCTATTTCATATAACAGCAGAATGTGAACTCTGTAGATAACATTGTTTCTGAGGGTTAGTCAGGCTGCTCTCCACTCTGCCTGCCTGCCTGCCTGCCTGTCTGCCTGACTGTCTACCACTCTGTCTGCCTGACTGTCTACCACTCTGTCTGTAAGTAACATCAATGATTTCTCAGCCAGAAGGTTTTGCAATGTCCACAGAAATTATTTGGACATTTCGGAAGTAATAACCATTCTATGGCCTAGTCAATAAGTTAAAGGATGTTGGACCATTTTATGTCAATGTGGATTCATTCTCAAACCCACAAAGACCACATTTTATTAAATTCATGGATTGTGCAGTTTTATCTGAGGTAACATAGGAATTCATTTTGCCCCATAATAACACTTTATAGAAATAATATACAGTATATGGAGCAGAATAGAGATTAAGTTTGAAGCCTTGAGTGTGGTCTCCTATAGAGCTATACAAAACAGGGGCGCAGTAGGGGGGGAGGACAGGGGGGATACAAACCCCCACTTTTGTAGGGAACTCAATTGTTGTCCCCACTTTTTAGATGTATTATTTTAAATTTTATACTTATTATTATTATTATTATTATTATTATTATTATTATTAAAATGTCCGATGTAGCATAATCTGAATTACATTTGCTTATTTGTCTACTTTGACAACCATCATGAGGCTACCAGCATTGGTCTACTATAGTCCGCTATTCAATTCCCCCCATTCTTAGTTACTGTTGGTAGGCATGTTCTGTAAATTACCGTAAGATATTTACACCTGGAATTTAGGCTAAAGGTGTTTATGTTAACAGTGACACTTAAATGAGAGATATTCCAAAAGAAATAATAGCACATCTCTCATATAATAGTTCTGAAATATCAGAAGTAAGAACAACAAAATGCTTTTGAGAGTAGTATATTAACAATATAATTCCATCATTAAGCACCATCGACAATTCACATGAATGACATGTAGGCTAGACTACCTGAACAACAATGTCCTTACACAACAGGGTAAGTCAATACATTGTTTTATTTTAAGATAATGTTTAGTTCGTGTCCCAGTCGGAACAGACACGGTTACATACACTATGCCTCTACCGTCATTTAGCAAAACTTAATGATTAGCACGTTTGCATTAGCATCGTGCGTTCAAGAGGTGTAATGGCGTAGTACTGCATGTAAGATACGCAGAAGTCATTGTTGCCAGATTCAGGGATTTTGAGACTATTTAGCCCATTTATTTAATGGAAGTGGATGAAGATCTGTTACGTTGCTTACATTATGGGATTCCTTTACCTGGCAATTTAAACTTGGGGCTGTCAATGAGCACCCTCAAAGTTCTTTCCTTTATATATATATATATTGTACAAATGCCACCGCGAGGCGGAGGGGCCCCCACGCCCCTCCGCCTCGCGGTGACCGGGGGGGTTTCCCAGCCGCCAGTGCCCCTAACGTGTCTTGTCAGAGCGTCCGCTCTTCACGCGGGAGAGTTGGGTTCATGTCCTGGTCGGAACAGACCCAGTTACACATGGTTTACAAAAAATTCATGCATTACATTTTTAGTGTTAATCCAAACACAAATTACGTAAATAAATCTTCAATAATAGTTGAGCCTAAAAGTTAAGAATTTTTGCTCACAGTTTGGTCCCCCCCACTTAATAAATCTCTCCTGCGCCACTGAACAAAGTATCTTTACCTAACCAACATGTACCGTAAAAATGAGATCAGCAGATGTGACTTACTATTGCGAAGTAGTTATAACATAAAACATATTGCAGCAAGTATACCGTAGATTGCATTAATCTTCAAATTACGACTTCTCAGTCCATATGTCTAAAATACACATATATTTGACTTACTGTACAGTATAAGCCATATGCAAGAAACCAGCCCAATAACACAAATAGGCTACACACAAACACGTGTCAAATAAATTTGTCAACATAATTTGAAAAGGACAAAATACATAACCATTATTCCAGAATTGTGTACATTTGTCAAGCTAATGCCAGCTTCTACTGTAACAAATAAAAATACATTCAAGGTATTCTTACAGTATGTGAATGTATGAATTATGACAGGCAGACACAGCCTCATGTGTTGACAGAGTAATAGCTACTGCCATCTTTAACATGCTATTGCGGTATAATTACTTGACTGTTGCATGCATGAGGATTACTGTGTGTTCATAGTTCATCATTCAATCAACCAATCACTCAATCATCTGAGAATCAACTAGTCAGAAAATCTATTGATATGTATGCCTGCATGGTCAAGTAAACTACAGTATGTAATCTATGAATGATGAGGTGAAAATCTTGCTTAGTAGCTAATATACAGTATACATACATTTTATGTATTATGATGTACAATCATGTTAAGGAGAGGCTACACTCTGTTCAAACCATCTTCTCCACTGTGTCATTAGGCACTCATAGAGAAATGTGTGTCCTTTGTGAATGTGTCAATTAAAATGAACAGTTTATATTAAACTAAGTGTTCCTTTGTTATATAAATGACTAAATGAAGTAGATACAATTCTTTACTATAATAATAATAATATTATTAATAATAATAATGTCATTACCCAAAGACAAAATACATGAGAACAATAACATATATTACAAAATCAAAGTGCCAGTAATAATACAGCATTAAATAAAATGTGCTTTAAACAAGAGAGAGAAATCAAGAATTTTGCATAAAATGAAGAAGTGAAATACATGGTTTCGAAACTCCTAAGTGAATAGATTAATATAAAACAGTGCTTACCTCTATAAAACAGTGCTTACCTCCAGTGATACCTCCGGTGTGTGTGTGTGTCTGTTTTTGTTGTTTATGTTGTCTTAAAGGTATAGTAAGCGATTGTAAGTGAATACACTTTTTGTTAACTTTGCCAAATATCTCCTCTCAGTCCTCTACAGCTTACTGTTCTCCATATGCATGCAGAAAAAATAATCCGGTACTGTACTTATACACAGCCGTGTCTCCAAAAATAAGAACATAAACAAAGTGGTGCAGACTGCACACAACAACAATATATCCTAGCCTTCGCAATGTGTTTCAAATGTGTTGGGCAGGGCTTCTAAGGAAGCACCCTATGGCATTGTAGAGACAGGTGTTTTTGTTTTGATCGAGTTAAAATACCAACAAGCCTTACTATACCTTGGAGGTGATGTGAAATCTCCATGATAATAGTTTAAAATGGGCAGAAGCCACTAATAAACAATAAAACCCAATACTGTACTATGGAAAGAGTAGCAAGATAGACTTTCATATGGTAATCCCTACACTGTCCAGGATTATAGGAAGCATTACTGTGTTATGTGCTCATGTTAACCTGTCCAGATCTAGTTACCAATATCTTAATAACATTAGCTATTAATCACAAATTCATGTGAGTACATAAACGTGTATATCTCTATATTTATCAGTAAAGCCTTGCTTCTGGGCGTGCAGTGCATAGTCGGGTGTGTTTGATTTCAAAGAAAAGTAAATGAAACCTAAAACTGGAGCAAAGCTGACAAAACAGAGAGTGCCCAGGTGGTTAATGGGCTGGGAGAAATGACCAGTTGACCACGATCAGAGAGGAGCCTAATCCAACGTGCCCTCTCTGCTGGTCAGGCCCTCCATCTGCTAAATATTACACTTTGACAATTTTGTGTTTGTCAAACATATGTAAGGGATGGGTGGTCCTGAGATAACACAAGGCATATCATGATGTTGAAATACTGAACCCCCCCCCCACCCCAGAAAACCCCTAACCTCTCCCACTTTCGTTGTTTAAATCCATCCACTTATGTCACCCCACAAATATATCCAACTATGATCTTGGTGCATAGGTAATATTGAGCTAATAGGTGCACATAGCTAACCACTGCTGGTTACTAGCTATTCGCTGTTAAGTGATGATAGGGCCGGACAGTTTAGCCAAAGATAACGAAAGGGTTGAGGGGTTGACCCCTAACAAGCCCAACCTACTGTACCTCTAATAATCCTTGAGCACCTCACCAATATCTGCATCTTAATTATACTTAGATTATTTATACATACTTATACTGTAAGTTACTTTGGATAGCAGTGTCTTTTAAATGCAATAATTCAAATTGTAATTATTGTATTGGTGTTGCTAATAAATAACATTAATAACATAGGGTAGCTGGCTTAGCTGCAGTAGGTCACTTCCAGTAGTAAGACAGGATAAAGTGCACGGTTGTTTCTTTTCCGTAAGACATACTGAATATCCAGTTTGTGAGAAGAAGCTACTGTACATATCAATATTTTTGAATGATGGAACTGTTACCTATTAGCGGCATTACAGTATAAGCCCAGTGAGAAGTGTCAGAAGTCAGTAGGCCAGGTGTTAATTCTCGAACACTGAAGCTACTGTACACTGCCAGGGAGGTTGTATGCATTATGATACATTTTATAAAAGTCTGGGCTGAAGACCCCATCCTTAATCAGCTGTACAGTTAATAATAGCGTAATAATGTAGTCATATAATTTTATTTTTGCTTTAATGCTATTTTATTACATCTTCAGATATAATATATTCCCATTGACTCTCTGCTGTTGAAACAACAAACATCCAATTAGTATAAAACAGACGTTTTAAATCTCGCCTGACATATAACATCATTTAGTTCCCAGAATATTATGGATGGTGGCGACACGACACAATCATTATCTCATCACGCATATCATTCGCCACCCATTTGTCACCCACACGTGCCATGCAGGAATGCACGCCAACCTGTGGCAGGGGGAGCCATTGCACCAGGTGTGAGGGGGTGAGTGGCTGATGGTCTGCTGGTGTGTGGCTGAGATGATGCCCTGTTAGCACTTAACGAGGGTTGAACAGGCACACGGATCAGCTGCTGTAATTTGGTGGGCTAATCACTGAATATTCCCCTTGACAAGAGAGATTACACACAGGGCCCAGGGCTGGACAATGGAGATTTAGCATGTAATGTTGTCTCCACCAAAGACTGGCGACAAAGGACAAGGATCAGACCATAGGAGTAGGGATTTAGGAAGGGGGAGGGGGTGACTTGGGGGGGGGGGGTGTGACACTGGCCAAGATGTGCCACCTATTGAACAAAGGAAGGGAGGGTTGAAGTCTCGGGCCCTAACAGCACAAAGCTGTGTCATCTCATGGGTCAACTATGACCTTAGAGACTGACCAACATGTGCACTGGCCATTGTCAGCGGTCATAATAGGATAACAGGGCTGTATTTTCATTTTCAAGATTCGTGTGAAATAAGTAAAATGTGTGCATGCATGTGTACATGCATGCACGTGCGCGCACGTGTGTGTGTGTTCATGTGTACATGCATGCGTGTGCGTGTGTGTGTGTGCGTGTGTGGTACCAGATACCACACACACTTTACGATGAATGGTGTTTCGACTTGCCTTGTTGAAATCTGATGATCAGAGAGGAAGTGTTGAGGTACACAAATGAACGGATGCTCATATAAATCAATAGGGAAACCTTTGTTTATAAAAGTATCCTCAATTTCCGTTTACAGATTGTTTACCATCACACACCACTTGATCAAGGTATGCCATTTTGGCTGTAAACTGAAGCAAGAGGAGGCTCCAACGCTCAATCCATCAAGCACATGGCAATGTGCTTGTCAGTGTGACAGAGCTAGTTTTAGTGGTTTTATAATGACATACTGTAGATTACTTTTACAGAGGCAGCATAGTGACACACACACACACTAGAAGATGTATACTGTATAAATGAGAGGCTTCTCTTATTCAGGCTTACTTTGGTGGGTGGTCCAACGGTTTATTACACTTAAAGCTACATTACAATATTGCATGGTATACTGTATCTGAGATTTTGGCATTTGTGAAACAATTGTCTTTGCATTTGGATGTGCTGGTACCTACATGTATAAGGTTTAAAGAAAACGGAAGAGAGTTACTAAATATTTGGTACATAAGACATACATGTACATTTATTCATCAATATGGATAACCCACAATGCTGAATTTCACTGCAGATGAGCTCAGCAATTATGAAATAGTGTGGGCTATATGGGATTGGGTGGGAGGTGGTCATGTGACATAATAAGCATGATTTGATTGGAACACAAGGTTCAAGCTAATGAAGGCTAATTCATAATTGCTGTATATTGGGTTAAATTGATTGACCACTCCATTCATCTCTTCTTTTTGGTTTTTGCCCTTTATGACCACATGAAGAGTTTTATGGATTTCTATTGTGCCAAGGCATGTGCCATCTCTGTGCCAAATCTCTGAGAGATCTTTATTTATTTTTTCCAAGGACCACCAGAGATGCTAGCATTATGCAGTTCCTCAAATCAATAACAGTGTCTCACCCAGAGAACCCCGACACTGATCACTGCCTAACAACTGGGTATGAAAAACAAATAGCATACATATGGAATTGGCATGTATATGCTTGAATCTGTGTGCATTTTAAGTGGGAAAGAAATGATTGGATACAGGATATTTGTGTGTGTGCAAGTATGTTTATTGTTTATGTAACTGTGTACATGTGTTTATAAAGCTTTTATCAAGCCAGGATTGATACTCTCTCCCATACTGTATGTAATATTACCACTAAAGCTATACTATAGCGATCAACACTGCTAGCTAGGAAGACCAAGGCTGATCCTGTTGTGTACACATTTTAGTATATTTAGATATTTATAAGCATAGAAAATGTCATATTTTATTGAAAATATTGAACTTTAGTCTGTTGTACCATAAAATAAATAAATAAATAAATAAATAGCAATATGGGGAAGGATGAGCTAGTGAACATATAAAGGTGAGGATCCCAACTGCAGTGCTTTGATTTAACAGCTGAACTTTCTTTTGAAAGCCCAATGCATATAAAAGCCTGCCATCAACACATATAATCTCTTAGCAGAGTCCATTGAAAGCTGGGTCCCGCGGGTTAATTCCCCCATCACTCCATGTTTGAATCAACTCCTGACTCACATTGAGATGAAAGCCAGGGGAGTCGCAGAACCAGGGCCCGAGCTCGGAGGCCCACTGATCCCGTACGACTGGAGCGGATTATTGCATGTTCGTCTAGTCGGACCTCCATCGAGACAGGGAAACTGAAAAGAAAAACAATAATTAGAGATAATTGCTTGTGTCCAAACACGAGCGTTAAAGCCCTCCTCCCTCCCATCTCTTTTGGTAGTTTGTGAGGTGGAATGAAAGGGACACCCCCCTGTTTTGACAGCTGGGGAGGCGAACATAATTTGTGACAGCTGAACTGAAACGTCTTTAACCGCGGGGAGAGGTAGAGAGTGAGGGAAAAAGAGGGAGAGAAAGAGACAGTGGAGAAATGGCGAGATACTCTGAAAGAGACATATCAGAACAAAGAAAGAGATGTCCAGCTAGAGGACAGGAGATCATTTGGGAGAATTGATAGCACCGCTATGCTAAAGTGGAGCAACTTAGCTAGGACACAAAAAGAAGCGGGGTGTTACTCCCACATCAAAGACGTTGAAGAGACACAATTTGAAATCATCCAGTGGACAAGAGACCATTTATCACAGTGGTTTTCAAAGTGTGGATCCAGACCCCCCCAAGGGGTCAACGGATGAATTTGGGGTCTCCTCGGAGGATTTCAAAATATGTACAACTATTTTTGGTTCAAAAAGATTGATTTCTTTGCTTGGAAAAGTGTTTTGTAAAATACATTTGTTTGATGAAAGTGTGTCAAAAGAAGATATCCTTGTCTTCTTTAGTAACACTGTAAATTTGTGTTTTAGAATTAATGCCGGTGATGGAACTATCGAAGAATACTTAATAAGAGCTCCGCTGAACATGGTGTCATGCCAAGTTTGACACATTGGGTTAATTTGCTGCTCCCTGGCGGTGACCCTTGAACCTTAGGGGATACAGGGTCGAATTGAACTCAGAGCGAGGCAGCCAAAATCATGTCAGTCTGAGGGGCTGGGTCATGGGTCACCTCGGAGATTCTCAGTATATAGGCCAAAACAAGGACCATATGTGAACGGATACACATTTGAAACAAAAATAACTCTTTATTATCTGCCCTCCTTCCTTCTAAACGTCCCCAACCACACCTGAATATCTCGACCCACCACAGACATTCAGCCCTATTCCAATCATTTCATAAATACAGATGTAAAGACAAATTGACATATTTTTGGCCACGTGCCCATACCATTGTCAGTGGCAGAAGTTTTCCCAGAGGTAAAATATTAATACAAACATAGGATTTATTTTCCAAAATACCCCGCTCCCAAATTCTTCCATGTTTACTTTTCCTCTTGGTCCTAATTTCTGTTAGTGAGAAATGTTATGTTTTCTGACAGGAAAGGAATGGAAACTAGAGTCAAGGATGTGAGATCCATTGTATCCTTTACAATTCCCAGTAAACCACCTTCACAATGTCTAGATTTTAAGTAAATGTCTTATTAACCACACTTACTAATTTTACATAGATGTTTGTTCCCAGAAAATCTCCAAATCATTCATTACATAATATTTTGTTGAAATAAGCACTAAATGCATTTACAATGAAACCTTTCTGCAATACTGTTTATTAGGTGCAGATAGAGCATATCTGTCACATAAAATAGCTCTTTATCTAATTTACACACTAAGTAACTGACAAATTAGTGCCCTTGAAATATTTACTGAGTCTCAAGCCACATTTAAGATTATTCTGTCTAACAAACTGTCCGTGGAGAGTTGAATGGAGAGTTTAAAGTCTTGGTTACTTGGTGACATTAATTCATTGTCTCCAAATATATTTCACACTACTCACATATTTTATTCAGAATAAAATAAATCTAAATTGTATTTGTATAGATGTTATATAACATTTTATATATTTATATAAAAATACTTAATAATAAACATGTTTATTAATAAAGGCAGGAAGACAGGTAACAATTACAGTAGAAAATCACAGACAAAGGACTGGGGGAAATACAAGGGCTTAAATACACAAGTAGACAGGACGAGAAGACAGGCGAACACAACAACAACAAAGTGCGGGTGAAACACGAGACATGATTAGGACACAGGTGGAACAAACAAACCTATAGGAAACACAGGGCAGGGAGTGACAGAGCTGAAACAAGGAAGACATTGACACCTTGACAAGACAGGGACCACAAGACATACATACTGTTTTATATATATATATATATATATATATATATAGCTGTTATATTATATATATTTATATATATCTCCACGTAATAATTTAAGAAATCACTGCACATTTTTCTAAATATAATAAAGTAGTATAATATACTGTAAATGTAAAAAATAACCAACATTTAAATATTATATAAATATAAAAATACATTATATTACTTGATGTAAACGTTTTTTTCATAAATGGTAAAAATCTGAGAATCTGCTGCAGTGGTCTCAATTCTTTTTGCGGCTGTGTGCACTGTATGTGTTTATATATATATATATATATATATATATATACACATACATACACACACACACATATTCTTTTATTTAAAACTTAATTGCAGATCTTTTTTAACTGTAGTCTAATTAAACAAGGGAAGATGATTGCTTCGATATTATAATAGTGTATGAATCAAATAATGACTTAATAATTGTCAGTGATGATTATACATCCTGTTAGCTTTCCCAAATGATATAACCCCACTGAAAATGACAAATTAGTGACCCTTACAATAGACACATGGAACAGCACTCAACATGCTGGGTCAAACCTCTGTAACACCCCTGTCATAACAATTATGGTCACTTCCAATAACTGGTTGGATCAGATGAATAAACCTCAGCCATGGATGAGAGGAACACCTGTTCTCCATGGTTTGTTCCAGGACTGGGTTGTAAAAAATGATGGGAAGCAAAGTTATTAAGGAGAGAGTATATGACGGAGGAGAGTGAGGCATATAGAGATAAATAAATGTCGGGTCTTTGCAAGCATTGGCTGACTTTTCCAGAAAACGGAAGAGTCTGTCACTGGTTTTACCACATCAGCCCTGGGAAATTGAACAACTGGCCACACATGATGTCAAATTCAGTCCCCAGTGTGTGTATGTGCATACATAAAGTGTACAGTACATACCTGTACCCTGCCTATGCATATGGTGTGTGTTAGACCAAGAGTTGTGTGTTTGCGTCTGCAGCCTAACTCCATGTGAGTCTGCCTATGTAAATGGCTTATTATGCTGAGAAGGTCTGCAAATCATTTCCTGTGGACAGACTATTTATCTGAACCCCTTGAGGTTTAGATGCTCCTCTCTCTCTCTCACACACACACACACACACACACACACACACACACACACACACACACGTTAGTATTTGTTTGTATGTGTGTTCATGTGTGCGTGTGCGTGCGTGTGTTTGCAGAGGCTAGAACCAGGCAACTGAGCAAAAACAGAAACAGTTCGTTTTTGTGCAGCTTAAAGACAGTTTAATTACAGAATCGTTTAATTCCAGAATAATTAGGATTGCTTAACCTACATTGACACAAACCACTGATTAATAATGAGTATGACTCTTTGTAATCTAAACCAGTTAGCTTGTTAGCAATCCCTGTAACCCAAATAATGAAATTAATTTGACAGAAGTTGTAAAGAGAAAAGAATAACAAGAGAACTACATTAACTTTGTTTGTGTGCGCTTGTATGTGTGAGTACATGTATGTATGTGGATAGGTTAGATGTGGGTGTGATTCATTCTGTGAGTGCATTTAAGTTCATTGTGCCTGTGATGACTGGTATAAGCTATACCTATCACACAGGCACGCACACACGCACGCATGCATGCAGACCTGCTTGCTGGGTGGTGACACTGCTGGCAAGCTAACTGAAAAACTGCAAACGACAAAAGCTGGAACAACAGGAAGATAATTCAGATTTGATTGGTTTCACATGTTCTTCATAAACAACAAAGTTTTCCTGGGCCTCCAGCGTGTTTTCCTGCAAACATGGAATCCATTTGTCCTCTGTCCTCCTGCCCTGCAGTCAAGGAGCGCGTCACACCAACACCAAGGCAAATAAAAGCAGAACCGAGCGCTGGAAGCTTATGTGTCGTCAGGAACGTATTTAGAAGAAGACACTTCTGGAAGCTGAAAATAGTCCCTCGGTTATGATTTCAAAACACAAGTGCCACCAACAAGATATGTCCATGTGCTCTCAGCTCAAACATGTTATTACGTTTTGGCATAATAAAGGGAAATGTGGCAGAGACCAGTTTTCCAAAATTAAGAATCCATTTCATTTAATAGTTCCACACCTGTGGAACTATTTAAACCATTGTAAGGTGCACGCACGCACGCATGCACACACAAAGTTGCAGCGGCAAATAGGAGCTGTCAAAATGTTGCATCCAGGCATTCACCCACGCACGGACCCTTTTATTTTTTTAAAGACAGGAAAAGTGTCATAATTGTTTAATGGGGTTTTAAAGGGTCTATTAAATATGATTGCTGCTGTCGTGTTCAATTAATGAGCATTTCAACAACAGCCATAACCAGCCACGTTGAAGACTACAGACAAAATTTAATATTTTGTATTACCGTATAGGCCTATATTTTCCTTGAACTGCTGTGTTTTGATAAAACACGAGTTGAACATATTTTCGTTATTATGAAAATGTGTCTCTAAGGGTTTGGGTTTGTCATAAATAATCCCGGAGTAAACCTGACCTTTGTACTGTGATGCTTTCTCTGGTGACAATGGCCTGTGATCAACCCCGTCTTCATTTCCTATTCATTATAATAATTCTCCTAAGATTTGTTGGCGAATTGGTTTACTCCAAGTTCTCTTTCAACTCGGACTTGTTAACGTTCAACGTGTCTTAATGCTTTCAAAAATCGACACAAAGGCTCTAAAAATTGTAAAATAATGAGGCTTGTCGGCCACCCGCATTTTACTGAGCAGTAAAACTAATGAAAATCATATTGCGTTGCGGTTCATATCCAAGAAGGGGAACCGCATACGTTTGACAGAGTTTCAGGATTGTTTTCAAACACTCAACATTTTCACTCATCAGCTTCTGGAAGCATGTTAAAAAAGCGCAAGAATTCAGAAGGATACTATAACCATGCACTCTATTTATTTAATAGAAAAAAACGTGTTATATTAAAAATCAATTCAATCCTGACTAATATAAATCATGGACATTTCTAAATGTAAGAATAATGTAGATACCTGACCTGTTTCAAGTTTAGCTTCACACCACCAGTCTGATGTGTTGAAATGAAGAAGCTATGTCGTGGCCTATGAATCTCAAGCTGCAGCTTTTACAAATAGTGTGCTAAAAATATGTAGGCTAAAATGTACAATATAGGCAAACATTTCAATAATATTAATATTAATAATAATAATAATAATAATAATAAATGTCAGTTGTAAAATACAATGTAAAATTGGTAGAACGTTTAGATGATAAGCTATAGTTCTAATTTAAAGTAGGCTGCTGTATATTTGTTTTAGTTACAGTTAATACGTTTATAAAAGTGAGTAATATTTAGAAGGTTTTAACGATTTTAAATAAAAATGTAAAGCCACTAAATGGAATTACTTAGTAGACAGTATAATGAAATAAATACATGAAATAATTAATTTGTCCAACTTATATAGTCTGTACATGTTGAACAAATGCTCAAAACTGAATACATAAATAATATCAAAACATGATCCTATAGACTATAGTCAAAGCTGCTATGGTGATTAAATAGGCCTATACACGTTTATGATATCCTACTGTAGTTATTGTTCTTGCTATATGGACGTGGGGCACCCAAACAGCCATGCAGTTGTTCATTACCCTACAAAGCTGATGTGACCCAATACAAGTGATCGATTCCTTCTGTCTTTCTGCCCCCGTGTGGTTAAGTAACTCGTCTGCTCACATCCTGAGTGCAGCAGGAGGGCAAAAAGTACAGTCTCAGTCCGTGAACACAGGCTACGCTCTTTGGTAACCTACCTAGCCTATTGAAAACATAGCAGCCAATAACGTCAACTTGGTCTGCTTCCAATTGAATACTACTTGTGGTGCAGTAGTCCTATAACACGCTAACCATGGGCAAAACCGTTTTGTCTACATGACAACTCCGTTTTGGACTCCTTTGTAGCCTATATGCACCATTAGTAACATTAGTTTATTATCAGGTCTAGTAGTACGCTTTATAACCTGCAAGAGTGGTTTAGACATATCCATGCATTGTAAACAAAAACAAGAAATGCAACAAATTAAAACAACTTGGCCAAATTGTTTTTATTTATGTGTTTTTTCCCCCTGAATTATTCTAGCTAACGAATAAGTCAGCACAAGCTGAATAGATGTATTCCCTGCACATGAGTTTTAGATTCTTATTGTCAGTGGGGGAAGAGCTCCTCATAGGCAGGTGGACGACAGTTATTTTCTTCCTCCTGTGTTTTTTCGTCTGTCTGGCGATCATCTATCGACTGCACGCTATGAAGACCAGAAACATTCGTATAATTGGTACATTTTCCAAATGTATTATCGAAGCATATATTAAAAAATAAAAATAAATAAACGACATCATCTAACCAAGGACATAACTGTATTATGGCTTCATTATTCCCCTGATCACAGTAGGACACAGCATATTTTTAACGTTAATGACAGTAGACCTACTTAAAATCCATTTTGATCTATTCTATAGTTTTCCAGAATACGTAAAAAATGCAGTTGATACATAGCAGGATACAATCTACATTATTTTATTATGAAGCTTAATTATGCATTGTTTAACTTTTGGACAAATGGAAACACATCAGGTTAATAAACAGTGCCATCTGTTTTGATCTAGTGAGATATGTTATTCCTTTCATAATTTATTTTAAACATTAACTTTAAGAAATATATTAACTTCTACACTGCATGCTTGACAGCTTGCCTTTCTACAGTATGGAACATACTGTAGAAAGGCAAGTTGCAAGGATGGCATATTTGTTTTATTGTATTTTTATAGTATATTTCTGTAAACATTTCCATCTAAAGGAGCACGTAAACAGTTCTTAAACATTTGCTGTTAAAGCCATTAGAGGTTTCAGACTATATTATGTGGTGACATACAGAAATCTACAGTTTAAAACAGTACAGTGATTTGGGTCTGTAATTCATCTATGCCACATTACCTTGTTTGGTGTACCTCAGGGTTCTGATGCAAGCTGTTTTGCTCTATTGTGAATGCTGGGTTGTCCAGAGGGAACACAGTGTAATACTGTGGTGGTCGGTTTGAACCGATGTCATGTGATGAGCTGTTGGGTTGAACCACACTGCCTGAGGTCACATCCTGGGCTACAGATGCATAGGGAGGTGGGATGTATTGCACTACTGTGGCACCATGAGTCACAGCCGGCTGACTGATGCCATTAAACACAAAGGAGCATCCAGGTTGAATGTACCCTAACTCAGACACATTACCCTCGTCTTCTTCCTGTTGTGTACAACAGAGACCAGAGAGCTTCCTTAACTTGCAAACACTTAGGAGCATAACGGCACTGCCAACCGAGAGCATGATGGGGCCCAAAAGATGGGGCCACTCGTAGCTGTGGGAGGCATCATTGTTGAACCAACCCATGGTGGTGAACGTCACACCCACCAAGCCTAGGAACATTCCAGAGAACAGCAACGTGGACCTCTTCTTTTGCCCGTCAAACACGGCGTCTGAAGACGCAGGGTGTGAACTGGCCGTGTGAAGGGTGGACAGGCTGTGCTGAGGCAGGACGTGATCTGACCTACCGCTGGAAACGCTTCTGGTGTCAGTGTGAAGCTGGTGCTCTGTCATGTTGTTGGAGAAGCACGCCAGTCCGTGTTGTTTCATGTTTCTCTTCGGTTTCTCGGCTCATAGATGGCACCTGCTCGAGGCTGTGTGCGAGTAGACAGAGAGAGAGAGAGCCCTGCCCCCTGACAAAGATCCAGAACATCTATTAACAAGACAAAAGGTTATTAGTTAACTCACTTGTTTGGTCTGTATAGGCTTATGCATTGGGCTGTCAGGATTATAATGGTGAACTCACTATTATAGTGGAGTCATTTGAAAGAGTTATATAAGAACAGTAATAACAAAAATAAAGTGATTACCACGGTGGAAATGAGCCGACGTAAGCTTCACTGAGTTAACATATAATAAAAAGGTACACCATTTGATGGGGTTCACGCCAGCATTATATAACGCTTTTATTTAGGTTTGAAGCTCAACAATGCCCCCCTACCATACAGTACCTGAGAGTTGAGTGGCAGGCTTCCCTACTGTATGCTGTTATAATGTACCCCTTCCACCTATGTATTAATGTACAGCTGTGTTTCAAAACACAAAAAGTGAGGAGTGTAGTACACACAATGTCATCACTTTCATCGTAAGTGTATCATGGCATGTTGTGTAGTCAGACATTAGCTTTGGTATCACCCCCACCATGTCACTGAGTTTAGGAGACTCAGAAAAGGAAGCCGGGCGGGGGGGGATGTCTGTCATGGGGGTGAGAAACATGCTTCTGCACACACCATGTGGTCCTAAACACACCTTGTCAAATACTGACACATATCCGTTATACATAACATCACTAGGGGTCCAGTGCCGCAATAGTTCACCAATTAATCCCGAATGTTAAGTGGAAGGGCGGGAGAATGGAAAACATGCACTGTTCTGTACTGTATGTTGCGGTCAGAGAACTGAGGGGAAAACCAGACCAAACATGCGGCCATGCCATCCTACTAGAAAACCTCACCACTAATTTAAGGATGTTCGCGGATTTTCCCAAACCTGACCAGTCTTGGGATGGTCTACCAGACTCGACCAGACTAGGTGAAGGAGTATTTGGCAACATGCTTTCTTCTATTAAAAATACTGAATAACGAGTTAGTATTTTCAAGCAAAATGTATGTTAATTTTAAAAGTATTTATTTTACAGGTTTCTTAAATGGTAATTTTTGTAAACTGTTTTGTGTAGCAGTCTAAAGCAGGCCTAAGACCTTTTATCAAATATTTGTGTAGTTTCTCAAATTATGTTTGCTTGTGTGTTTATGTTCCACATGTGTACGTGTGGCATAGTTACAGTATGACTAATCAGCTATGCAAAGAGCAATAACATGTTTGTATTATTATTATTGTATCCACTGCAGCCCTTCACAGTAGCGTTTCAATCTGTGCTTTTGCACTAGAAGCAGGACAGCAGTGAAGACAGCCAGTCGTGTGTCTGTAGGACAGTAAAAACACCTACGGTCAAGAATTATTAAGTCTGAACGCAAACACAGTAACATGCAACCATGTTTTTTCAATTGAATTTCAGATTAGTCTGTGTTCTCCCAGTGGAGAGGGCCTGCGTTCGCCTACAGACAAGCACACTGGCTCTGGAGCACGTGTAACGCAGCAAGCAATTTAGAAGGCAACCACACGCATGACTTATGGCTATGCAAACAAAGGGTCTTCACAAAGAATCCGTGCACCATGAAACGGTGTGGCCAGCAGATGATGAGCTTACACCGTGTGTGTGTGCGCGCGTGTGTGTGTGTTTACAGGAGTGCAGCTCGTTTCACTTGGCGCTAATGATGAAACGGACGTATCGACACAAAGACCCTCTGTGAGCAGAGAAAATCAAGGACAGCCCTGGCTAAACACACACACACTCAGACCATTTACATTAGCAAGCTACAAATATTTATCAACTCATGATATCTATGGATTCAGGGAAAACGTTTGTGCATTGCAGACGCGCACACACACACATAACAAGACAATGTCAGGATGCAAGAAGTGTATTATCCTACACTTGGTAGCTATTTATGTCATATTTCTTGTTGGGGGAAGAGGCATTCCACCTTACCAATAGCAAAAGGAGCAAAGTTGTATCCCCTCCCCCGAACACGCTTACTTCCCATGACAAATAGTCTGTGACGCGCCTCTGTGAACATGGCACGGAAAGATCCACTCCCTCTGAGCAGGGCTGATAAGGCAGAGAGCAGAGTCTACGGGAGACCAGCAACCATCTACATCTGATGGTCCTCTAACCCAATTTAACATTGTTCTAGTTGTGTGGCTCCAATGGACCTGATTTGAACATTTTTGAACAAAGTCCAACATGTCATTTAGCCAAGATTTACACAAGCTCCCCCAAGATCATAGTGGAATGCCTGACAAACAGATTCCACACCCCAGGTTGATATTATCATCATTCCCAGTCGTGACTCGTAGGGCTAAGTCTACACCCTCATCATGAAATAGTCCCTTGTTTGCTGTATGTGATGAACCAGAAACAGGCTTCTTTCCAACCTCTATCATCTTTCATTGTTTCAGATAAACATATGTATAATGTTTATTTAATACAATGTCCAGTAGTACAGTGTATATTTTCAAATCATGGAATGCAAACTTTTTAAACTAAATGTGTTAAATACTGAAACTGAAATAATTTTGCACTGCAAAGTATGCAAATAAAGTATATTTAAGTCAGTGAGCTTTGTAAAATTGTCAAAATAAATGGTAGTCCGTTAAACACATGAAACACATTACCAAAACATTTAGATAGCAACTACGGCCAGCAACACTTACTGTACATCCCAACAAAGCTTTAGATGCATTTGCAGGGATTGAAGATACATTAAAGTATAAAGCGCAACACGCATTAACAGTTTTTCCTCAGTCGCTTTGGTACATTTCTCAGATCAGAATTGAAAGTCTCAAAACTACCTGTTCAATCTTCACATCACTGTGTCACTTGTGCACATCAAAAAAGCAGTTTCTCATTTCTTTGAACAAGTTGCAAATGCTTTGTACATAACCATTTGCCTGAATGTACCAATTATTTGCCTACATCATCAAATGCTTATGTCATGTTGATCAAAATGTATTATAATAGGACTCTGTTGAATAGTCTCACCTCTAACATTTAGGCATTAGCACATAGCTTAAGTCTTAACACGCAAAACGGTTGAACAAGTTGTTATAATATGTCAAGCATATTTCTATATATTTCCTTTACACTTATTTTCTAAATCTCTCCTGAATTGGTAAATTGCTCCCAGGTGAATGTTGACTTTAACGAAGGTGTATCTCATGAACCATCAACTGGCAAGTATATATTGACAGTACACAATGTTACAATGTCTGACAATGGAAGGACAAGGAAATGGACGGGGTCAACAGCCAGAGAGAAAAAGAGGAGTGAGGCTGCGTGGTGGGGGCAAAACAGAGGAAGAGGCAGAAGAGGCCAAGGACATATGCACATTTTTGATGAGACAAGAGCCACACTCGTGATGTGGATGTGGAGGTGTAGGAAGACTGCACTGTTTCCCCAAAGGAGATTGTCCTATGTTCACATTTCTGCTGTGCTATGCAGTGCTGTCTTCATAATGACATGGTCTGTCAACAAATTACAGTACAAACATTAAAAACTTAAATGTGACTCCTGTCCACTCTCTTGCAATCTCCCACATACACTAAGGTGTACAATTTACAATAATTGTCATCAAAACTTTAGCCATAGTTTACATCAGAACATCCCTCCGAGGTACACTGTTATACATGTATTGACAACATGACTAAGCAATTTCACTGTCTTATCTGTACACAATGACTTGTCATTTTGATGGCACTGACATGTTCATTGACAGATATTTACTTTTGAGAGATGAACTAAGGATTTTGAGCAAGAGACTGGCTTTTGCAGGTAATCCATGGTGTTTTGGTATATGTACGAATTGTTTTGAGAAATGCAGTTACTGTTTTGCAAATGTCGAGGATGATTAGTGAAATCTACCAAAGCGACTGAGAAAAACTGTACACAATGTACACACAAGCCAAAAACTACCTCAACTTAGCAGACACATTGCAAATTCTGATAACACTGGATTGCCTAATTTTATGGTCAGAGGAAAATAATTTAGTAGCTTCTTGTTCCCCTTATGGAAAATCTGACCGTGTCTCTTGGATGTGAGTCTAACACGTTCAGTGTTTGAGTTATTCTGAAACGCTCTTCTGGGGTTTGGAGGGAAAACGAGGAGAGGAGCGGAATTCATATTAACGCAATAAACTTACACCATCTCTGTTTACTCAGATGGTTTTCCTCATGTTAAAATCGAGAGATCAAAAGGGCACATCAATTACCAATTGTCCATAAATGTTACTGTTGTGCTCGCTCTCTGAATTGTAGAATTACTCAACTCTATGGCTCCAGTGGGCCTCTGGACAAACATCTGAAATGGTGAACAATAGAGGCCAAACGCTCCCTATGAGCCTAGTAGTGCTACTTGTGGAGCTGAGACACACAGTACTGCAGGGTGCTCCACCAGACATTTCCGCTCGACAAAGCTGATTCACTGGACTTCTCAGCACATGCTAACACAAGTCACCATCGCTCAGTGGACTAAACACCACCCAGACCTTCATTGTGACCTGAGAATAGTCACCGGGCGTCTCTTTTAGAGCAAGATTGCTGAGCCTCTTCTGACCCATTAGTTAACTTAGGGTTAAGGAAGGCTTTTAATCAGCAAACTAACAACTTCATATATAAAGGATTTCTAAAATAATAGTTTGAAATGAAAACACTTCTATGTAAGGGGTGATGATAGACCTTCTTGGCTTGCATGCACATGTCGCCCATGCAAAACAAATACCGCCACAGCAGGAACACACCACCAGTTATCTATAGCACAGCATTGAAAAGGGCTGCTACAGTTTCTATACCCCACACTGTGGTAGGAGGGGCTGTGAGTGACAACATTACGTTCACTGCCTGTCCAGTGCTCATACAGGGATGTCTGACATGTTGCTATGAGCACATGGCTCAGGGAATGCATTTTAAACAGAATGGAGGTGGGTTCTGCATGTGGAGCAGTGTGGCTGGATGTGCACTGTAAATATGTCCAAAATGTTATAGTGCCGAGTAATCATGCAATCATGTTACATCAGTACACAGACAAATAGCTTACCATGCACACAGCTTACCAACACACAGAACACATTTAGCAATGGCCTCCAACTCTTGACTCCTGTTAAAACAAACGTTTCTCATGGGCTTTGAGCGTGAAACAGCTTTTCAAACTTAATTTGAGGAAGATGTGACGACAATGTTGATACTGTGTGGGGCTTTAGATCCCTTAAAAGCCCTGTAGATGGACAGCTGTTTTGTGTTCATTTGATTAGACCTCTACTCAGGTTGAAGTTAGGTGGAGCTATGCTACAACGGTAAAGAAAACAATAAAAAAACAATGAACCAATGACGAATAAGCTGTCAGTTATCCCGCCCTAATACTGAGCAGTCAAGTGGGGTCTGGACACACCCATACAGTCATGAGTGGCGTCTCCCACATAAGTTGGTGTGGCTATGTTGGTGCTGAGTGATATCAATACTATCGACTACTGTTACCATGCTTAAAAACAAATTACAAAAACACAAGAGTAAAGTAGTTATTTTCATATATTTGTATATATTCATATATTACACATTTAATACAGGCACAATGAGAAATCATAAGATGAAGACAAAAGTGGCTGAGATATCTGTAAAAATTTACATTTCATGTGAATCATTTACACAATTTTAAAAGTCCATAACATACAAAGAAAGAGGAAGTGAAAGTGACCCCAAAAAGCCTCAATTATCTTTTGAACAATTTGTAGACAGCGAGAACCAGCTCGCTTATATTGAGCACAAGTACATAACAACTCCGTACTATTTCTGCAAGGGGTTGTTTGACCAGAAAAAACACAAGAGTTGATTTGTTTGTTGACAAAGGACACATAATTCCAATTTCACATGTTAATTTCCCACAAAAACGGGTCACTACAATTTTAGGATTTCATGTAAACTCCTCCAGAGGAAGAATTTGGCTAGTTAAAGTACAAAATGAGATACACAATTTAATACATCTGAATTGGAATGCTCCGAGAACCAGATGCAGGGCCTCCACTAAAAGCATTATACGAGACCTAAAAACATTTAAAACAGATGATTTAGAGTAAGCCTTGTCTTAACCATGCTCACCAGATATCAAGCAGCCTATCCGATATGCTACATCATCAGCGATCAATAAAGGCAAACATCAAATTAGATACAAAGACCTCATTACATGTTAGTGGATCAAAGTAACGTTTGACAACAACAAAATGGACAAACGCAACCTAAAGCGTCTCATCCAAGTTCAATAGGCAGTTAGATGGCAACATGAAACTTCTGGGGTCTTAAACTTCAGTCACAGTCACTCCAGTCAAGTCACAGTACAGGCCATCATTCAGCGACTGTGGTGAAATAAATTCATAGTCGCTCCATCAGGGGGAACCCTGACATGATGCTACCAGTGGTCTTACAATATAGCGCTCACTGATAAGCAGTCATTACCTACAACCAAATATGGCAGTAATGTGCCAAACTGACATCGAATCAAAGATTTCAACACTCAACTACTGTTGAGTGTTTTGTATTTCTTATAAGGCAATTATAATCAATTATTTGGCATATACAGAACTGCTCTCCACTACAGTTTGTTTAGACTATGGGTGTATGTGGGATAACGGGATTAAGAAATTACATAAAAATGCTATTTATCAAAGGTTCAATGAGAAGATACTTGATTAAGATCATTAATAATATCTGGAAGACAGGTGGTTTGTATAAATGGGAGACATTTTCCCTTCAACATCCAAAATAAAAAAGGCATAAAGGCAAAAAAAACTGGCACAAAGCTTGTGCTGTTTCTAGAATGTGTTGTATAATACACAAAATGATTAAAGAAAGGTTAGATTTAGGCACATCTCTCCATTAACAGGGCAGTGTTGTGTACATTTTGGAAAAACAAACATTAGAAAAAGCTTATGATGGATTTTTCTCCTTCAGGTGTATTAAGGATATATATTGTTACTTATTTATTTGTAAAGTGTCTGACATCTAAATATGTTTAATGCACGATATTGTTGTAAGCCATTTTTCTTATTAAAGAGGAAATTAACAGCTTAATGATTCAAACCGTCCAGCCTCAAGTGAAATGGAAATTTACATTTAATAACATAAAAACTGAAGTATAAAAACCTTAATATACTCCTTATGGGTTATTGTGTAAAAGTCCCATGGATAGTTAGAATAAAATGCTTACATTTTTGTTGCCCTTTCATCCACAGTATAAGGAGGCACTGAGGTCCGATATAGATAATTTTTTTGCATTTGCCTGAAAAGCACTTGAAAAGTATGCTAAAGATATGATAACAAGCTTGTGCCATAAGTGTGTGAGAGGGCTCTCTTTTTTAAGACAGATTCTAACATCATTGCACATGATCAACAAACAGCGGTTGTTTAGAAGATAGAAAAGATTAAATCATTTTCACAAGAAGGTTGAGAGTTGTGTTGTAGCACACAGAAATCAGTGTTTATATTTACAGCGGAGAGTGCCAGAGACTAACAACAAAGTGTTAATTCTTCCCTTCTACATCTCCTTACTCACAGAATGTTTCCGTTTTCTATCCCGCATCGCAAAAGAGGGGATCAAAAGGGGTATATTACGGCCAGAAAGATGGGTAGCACACCCCAATTATTTTTCATGATTTCTTATAATATAGATCTGTATCTAATCCATAAGTTGTTTCTTACTTTACAAAAGTTAATTGATCAGAAAGCATTTCACTTTCTCATATTTATACATTTCCTGAAAACCCTTCTTCATTTTTATTTCATTTTCTTTTTAAAACAGTGTCAAGTACTCAGTGCTGCTGTACTGTAGTGAGAGTCCTGCATCCCAGATAATTAGGCATGTCCTGCACATTACACCTTATCTTTCAAGCGTGAATTTGATCTTGGTATCCCGAGCGGTGGGCCAACTCAGCAATCTGCCATGTAGCGCCCTGGAAAGGGAAAGGGAAAACATGGGCCAAAAGTCATCATCTGCTACTAGAATTAACATCCGTAGGATCAGATTGGCCAGGATAACTGAAACTCTTCTTTTTACTGTATATTCCTTCCTTCACTTTCAGCAGACCTTTTCATTAATAGCCTTGACACAGCACTTGTTCAAGGCACTCTCACGCCACTGAGACCAATTAGAATAGCAGTAACAATTAAAATGTAATATTAAGGAATAACACTGTTAGTTGTAGTTGAACACAACTACTGTAGGTAGGCTACTCCAACCAGCATTGGAGTAGCCTGTAACCAATCCATTTAGCTCTACCACTGCGCCACTATTGGAACTACATATCTAAACAAGCGCTTGACTTCAATGTCATTGCCTTTAGCACATGAACACGTGTAGAACATGGTTTCTAGACAATAATCTAGGCAAACATTTATCTGAGAGCAATAGTCGGGTGGAGCCAGGCTAATTCTACCCATGATGTTAACAGAGCTGCAAGGCCATTGTGACCGGTCTGCCTCTGTGAGACGCAGGAAGTGAGCCGCATCGCGTACCTGTGGCAAACCTCTTCTTGCTGAGAGACAGTCTGTATCCAGTACCCTGTAGCTCCATGTCCACTCCAGACAGTGTGCTGCCCTCGCTCAGGAACTGCACGGCCAGAGTGCTGGGTGTTGACGGGCCATTCGACAGGTCAAGCTTAGCCCTTAGAGAACCAGCACCTAAGGCAACACACACAGACGCGCTATAGCTACAATCCAGTATGCATAACTTCGACATGCTACTAGTCACTTGAGCATACTGTTAGGAAATACCAATACATGCATGCTTCCTTGCCACATTCCCACTCGTCTCCTGCAGTTGTCTTATTACTATTTACGCGAGCTTAGAGATTTACCATCATTCTCTGACTTCTCTGATACGTCGCTCAGCTTCCATAGAAGTTTATTCTGCTCCGAATTCCTAAAACGAGATGTTATATTATATTCACATTGGTTTAGAACAGGCTCTTGTTTCGAAGAACACAACGCTCTCCATTACGGCCCACTGTAAAAGCAAGCGTGGTTTCCATGCTCGTCTCTCGACTGGAGCTACACACTCCATGCCACCTAACCACGACCCCCACACCCCTCACCAGACAGCGGTGGGCAGGGCCTGCATGGTGGTGACCCCCCCGTCCACGGGAACCAGGATCTGCATGTTGGTCAGCGGCCCGGGGGAGGCCATGGCCTCTGGGTTGTAGCGGTAGTCCAGCCGCAGGTCCGTGGTGCCGGGGCTGCACTTCCAGTACACCGCCAGGTTCAGGGGCGTGGACTGGATGCCATTAGACAACACCTGCACACATGGGCTTGACATTATGTTCCAGGGTGAAGACATGAATGGAGCTAGGCTGACGCTGTGGCCACGGCAACACACTGGCCATGTTCCTCTGCAACACGTTCAGGAGAGTGATACTTTTGTTCACACCGAGCAATGTCATTGGTTAGTGTCCACCCACCTGGTATTTGAGGATGTCAA
>JAODUG010000004.1:756568-769995 GCA_027564795.1 Aphredoderus sayanus | reverse complement strand
CCCCCCCCCCCCCCCCCCCAACCTGGAGATGTTACGGTGCACGGAATGTGGAGTGCATGCACGCAAACACTCACACACATGTAGGGTCTGTAAAACACCCGCACACATGTTGCCAACATGCGCACGTGGACAGAGACAGCTGCATACTGTAGACTTTAAAACACACGACAACGCCCTACTGTACCTGTGCTGTTTCCGCCATCTTCTGTTCAAACTCTGATTTGGCTGCGGCGTATTTCTCCACATAGGACTTGTAAGTCTCTGTGGCCTTTTTGGCTTTCACACCAGCCTGACATGGAACACAAACATAAATCAGTAAGCATATTTTGCTCAGCTGAGTTCACCGATAATAATCTAACTTCCAGCCCCAGGCTAACTTGTCCACTTATGGAAGGGAATGAGGTCTGTATTATTATTATTAGTATTATTATTATTATTATTATTATTATTATTATTGACCACCCACCTTATCTATATCTCTCTGAGTGGCTCCCTCCTTGCGAAGTCTCTCCTGCTCTACAGTTTTGGCATTGTAGTTCTCCTTGGACTTCTGCAGGGACTGGGAGATGGCCTGGATGTTTTGGACCGCTTCTAAGGTGGACGCAACTTCTTCCTTTGACTGACCACACACACATATTTGCAATAAAAAATAATAATATTTAGCAGTAGTACAGTACCTTTAGGAATCAGCATAGCCCATGCCCATGTTGAAGACCCTTCTACCTAGCCTACAGTATATGGCAGTAACTATGATGGACAATCAAATACTGGTGTCAGTTCTAAAGTTAAAAACACGTCTCTTATGCCTGAACTGTTTTAGTATTTAGTTATACTTTGACTGGAGGAAATTTGAAGTACATTGGTGCAGTGGGCAGCCAGCAACACCAGTTCTTATGCCAGTGGCTGGGTAACAGGACAATGGCAGGAGTATTGACCCCCAGTGAACTCTGGGACAACTCCTCACATAAATTCTGTGGCCCGTTCAAACCCGAGACAACCGTACTACAGAGCAGTGCCACTGATCCACCATGGCATCAATAAGCAGTACAGCCAGAAGACATATGTCTTAGCATAGCAGGAAGACAGAGAGAGTATGATGCATAAAACACTGTTAAGGTACAATTCTAATGTGACGAGACAGGCCACTTATTAGATGAGTGGACAGAAAACATGCAGTTAGAAAAAGCTCAACAGCTGCTCCATGTGGCCACATGCTGTAACAGCAATGAACATACTGCTACAAAATGTGTACTACACCCTGTCTCATTCCACGCCTGCCTGCCTACCTTCTTGTGCGCCTTGGCTTGCTCATCCGCATACTTCTGTACTTCCTTTATCAGCTCCTGTAGCTGCCTGACGAGCTCCAGGTGGCAGATGGCCAGCTTCTCTGTGGAGGTCTTGAACACATCCCACACTGGGGCAAACGTCCTGGATCAAGTGTACGCAGAGGCCAGCATGAGTCAACATAATGTTAGTCTCGCAGAGCCAGCCTTTATTTGTTTAAAGTCTGGGGCACAGCGCTGGCTAACTGCGACCAACTACATAACGCGATGACAAAATAGGACATTAAAATACTGAGGTAGTCGCTGGGAAACTTTACCACAGGAGTCTGGCTGTTTGCAGGTATTGTACATCTGGTAAATATGTAGACTAATGAACTGCTTAAAAAGAAATGAAAAAAATCTGATGTGTAAATAAAGTACTGCACGAGAGTAATTCTGGAATTAGGTTTAGTCTTGTGAGTGACAATGCTAACAGCCAATGAAAATACTACCCTGACATGCCTACGCCTACTTTATGTACAGTATCAGCACAAGTCGCATGTGATGTGACCTAGCTTAAATGACCAGAAGAGGCTGAGACCATCATAATGTAGACCACTACCTGAAGAATGTAGTGGACACTTACCCAAGCTGAGAGAAGTTGCCCGCTGACTTGGCAAGTTTGGTCATTGACCTGGCATACGTCTCCTCTATTGTGCTCCTAGGACACAGATACCAAGTGGTGGTCGTTATACAGTGCACCTGCTTGTATGCAACTTCTGCTGCTAATGCTTCTACGAGATGTTTTATGCTATGCTACATTTAAAACGTGGGTTCTTAGGTAGTGCATTGTTGGTGTCACTACTGACCTACTAATAAATTAAAGACAGAACGCCTATTTTCTTTATTTTCAGTAGTCAATACCAAATTGTAAAATATTGTATGCAATATTTATAATAGTCGGGCCCATATAATCTTGGATAAATTGACAAAAATACAAGAATGTTGACATTTTAATGGGAACCCATAATACAAATATCTCTTTTTGTCATGTGGCCAGTGTCACCCTGAAGTGAGGTGAAATTCACAATGAATTTACATTGCATTTGCAGGGAAATCGCTCGTCAGACCAGTGTATACTGGCTTGTAAATGCAATTATTAATATAACCTTTGTCCTAAACCAGACTTTTAAAGCACTGCAGATACTGTGTACAGTTTGCACAGATAATATGGTCCAAATACACACAGCTTCTCTCCTCTGACTCAAATGTTCCAGTGAGTCACGCTGTGTTTCACTTCAAAACACTACACATGTCAACCATTTCAGTTTTAGTAAGCTAAAGCTCTGTGCAATAGCAACATGTGCAAAGAGCAAGATTTACCACCTGATGGCGCCATAGGGGAGTATTTCATAGTGGAAAACCTGAGCACTTTTCTGACAAGCATACTGTATTTGAGTTAAAAAATATCAATACAATTTAAAACGAAATCTGTGGAACACCTGCTGCAGCAGCTGACATTTCACTCAAAGTAAAACACTTTACTAAGAAGAAACGGTTATATGCTGACCAAAAATATATACAATTGAATGGCACTGCATTGAATGCACTCGAAGGAGAGCTGTAGGCCTGGTTGGTTTACAGTTCATCTGCCTCTGTCACCTCATGTTTCAGGTTGATAATAGCGGGCCTCACGTTGCAAGGCTCCTTTAGACAATTCCTGGAAGCTAAGACCATCCAAGCTATTCCACGGCCCGCGTAATCACATGTCACCTCCACATCAGCATGTTTGGGCTACTTTGAATCAACATGTAAACTGTGTTCTGGTGTCCAGACATACCGTTGTAGTGGGCTAACGTCAAACAATAGCCATAAAACAACACATAACATGTAGCAAATTAGTATCACATTTGTGTCAATTAAGATATTCCCATGAGTTAAACTCCCAGTTGGACTCCCAGTCGGAAGGTTGTGGGTTCAAGCCCTGGAGTTGGCCTACCTGCAAACATCCTTGAGCAAGATGCCTAATCCTCTCACCTTGCTCCTTTATAATGTGTGTAATTGTACTCATTGCAAGTCTCTTTGGATAAAAGCATTTGCTAAATTACCTAATTGTAGGCTATAAATGCATATTTTCAATCCTGCAACTATTTTTTCCACTAAATAATGTAAAAATATTATTTATTTATATATAAGTATATAGCCTACTTTTGCGGTGGTGTGTACCAAATTACTGTTTATTATGTAAACAAACATATACGTTCAATTATAAAGAGTGGGCACTGAAAACATTCTGAACTTAAAATAAATGCTAAACTCTTTTATTACATTTACTGTACATAAGCAAATTACAAACCAGTATAGCATATTTTCATTGTTAAAAAAGAGACAAATCTCAGCCACCAACAAAACATGAGTGTCAAAAAATTGGTTGATGATGACATTTAGATAGATAGTCCCAGTGTATTACCTTTCTCTGATGAATTCTGTTAATTCCTTGGAGGAGATTTGGCCATGTTTCATGTTGTGGTAGAGAACGTCAAATCCATTATTTTTTTCGCCCTGAGGGAAAAGAAAAACAGGCAGCTGGACTAAGAAGGCAGCTAATAAATCAACTGACTAAATAGAATACAAAATACAGTCATGTTGTACCCGAAGGACTCTCTCTTCTAAAAGTGTGCGCATAGTTTGCATGGCTTCCAGCTGCATTTGCAGGAGCCTCTGGTCTACCATCGTTATCCTGGCCATAATTGTGAGATAAATACATAAATAAATGTTCAATATGCTAACTGCAAGCAGTGCTAGACTGTTCTAGGACTGTTCTGTAACACATTAGAAAAGGCACAAATGGCTGGGCTTCTAGTTATAGCTGTAACCCAGTCAGTCTCAACAGGTATCTTGTTGCGCCAATGCTTTAAAAAATGCATAAACTAAGCCTACCACTTAATTATTGATCAGAAATGTGCACTTGAGTGGATGTGTATGAATATTTGGTTGAAAATAAAAGAATGTATATTTCATATTCCTAATAATAAAGTGGTCGTCTTTCAAAATAAAGACCTACAGATTAGGCTGAAAAAACAAGCCATGAAACAGGAACTCTGATTAGTGTCAAGCATGTAGCTTGGCCCAGACATACCTCAAACAAAACAAGGTTTGTATCTAAACAAAGCCTGAAAGGAGCTGGTATTTTAGGCTTGTGACATCTGATTTTATCACCCACCAGCATACTAGAGTCATATTGTGACTATAACAAGCTTAAATAGAACAGCTAATACACAAACAGTTGTTAGCCTACTAGTACAATAGACATATCATTCAGCACAAAGCTTGTAACACAACATAATCTACATATGTTTAGAGGACAGACAACTATGTTGTAGTTCACTGTAACGTTTGTTTATCTAAAACCTAATCAAAATAGATTGGTTATAAACAGCTTATACCATAGGGAACATCTTTACCATATTAACCCCGTAAAAATAAATCCTCATTCTACTTTGTTGAGTTGTAGCTGTAGGTTATCACCACAACCTGTGGCATTCACACACACTGGTTCCTGAAGCAAACCACAATCGGAGGTTCAACGAATATCTGTTTCCCCCATCGCACATAGATCAAAAGGTCAGGAAATTTGTGGTAAAGCGAAGTAAAGCTGGTTCAGGTTATGTTTACACAGCAAACAGACAGAAAGCAGAAATTGTGTTTGTCTAGGCTAAATATATCTCACAAACAATTGTGCTAAGAGTGTGCTTGATGTTAGAACAAGACAACATTTTACCCTTTGCATTATGGAGGTTGACCTAAAGCACAGGGATTAACTCCAACATAGCCTATACAGAAATGTTGGCATCACATTTACTATTTTGTCACTGTCACTTGACTTCATCCATTATTGCTAACTAGCATTAAAAATTGGGAAGTGAGCAAAAAGCAAGAAAGCACAGCCCCAAAGAGAGTGAAATGGAAACAGGAAGAAACTCCATTCTGTGCCGTAACGTGCTTGTATGGCATGAAAAAGATACAAAAACAAACACAGGATGGCGTCCAGGGCGTACGTTCTTTTTGCTTTTTCTCCGGGTTACAGTACCAGTGCCCTGGAAGCAGAAAGGACAATAATCCTTTCATTTGAAAAATGCTGTGATATCATACAATACAACACCCAAGAAGCAAAACAAAGTAACAGTCCTGACCTGAACTAGATTGAAGTCTGGACACAGGTTCTCAAGGGCCGTTATTACCAAGACTAGTTGACAAAGGCTCACTCGGGGGTGATGAATATTCCAGCCACACAGTGCGAAATATAGAAGCAGTTATTACACTACAGATATGGACTGAGACGGTTTTTTTTATCTCTCCAACACTCCACCCAGGAGAGATAACGTGTTGCTAGCATTACTATATTGTGCTGTTGACCTATCGACTCTGTTAAGTATAGGGTGGGTGAAAGATGAGCTACCTTGGCTTACAATTAGTGCCAATAACACTAATACCAAACAGCATTAACATAACAGATGGTGGTTAAATGCAATGGGATAAAAACAAGATGGTAGAAATATGGTTGGGCATTATGCAGGTGCAGGAAACAGAGGCTTCTCTCACGGTAAGCCAGAGAGTATGAAAGCCGACAGATTTCTCCATAGCTTCCACTCTGTTTTAGCTGACTGTGTAAAATATTTTTATTTCACAATAACAAAAGTATCCAAATTCACACAGTGCAGAAATGATGTTACAACTCAATTATTATTACTGACAACATCTGTGGTTGTAGCAGTGCACTAGTTTGGTATATGGTCTGGCTCCAGCATTGTTTCAAACCAGTGAGGATTCATACATGAGGTCATTTTTACCATACAAAAACCATATTTCACTCCAAGGCTCCATGAAAACATTGTGTACTCTCTCTCACTCCTTTCCTAGTAAAAATTTGATTTCTTGTTAGTAACATGGCCAGCATGGTACACAAGAGAAGTACAACGAATTCAACTCAAGTGAAATATTAATTAAACTAAAAAGATGCTTATTAGACTAATTAGGCCTATTCAACTAACTAAGCCTTCATTTTGTAATGTAAAATAGTAGTGCATATTCATCGTACCAATGCAACACAGGTATAAATCAAATAAAAAATCTCCTTCCAGACAGACTTCCAAATGACACTTTAAGTAAAGTAGTGGAAACATGTACTCTATCCCTGTACAGTTTCATTGAGGCATTTAGCATTAAGAACAGCAAACAGTCTCCCTCTGCCCAGACAGAGCTATTAGACGCCTACTAGCATAGCCTGTCGGCCAGAAGGCCCTCAGCGCTCTGGCTGCAACACAGACAGCCGGATGACATCAGAATGTCTGCCGGGTCATGTGACCCACGGGAGATGTCTGGCAGCATTGCACCGAGCTGTCACAACTCATCAGGAACAGGAACCAATACACACTGTGTCTGTGTTGCAACACACACACACACACACACACACAAGCTATGAATAAACATGCCTAGGATTAGAAAGCAGCATCCAATGCATGCTATGGCTATAGGCCAGCTATATGTTGCCAAGTAAATTCAGCAACACTGACGCTAAAATACAGTAGGACATAAAGAGTCAACATATCTTGACCATTTCTGGAAAACCCAAAGTAGATCAGCAAACTGGCCCTCGGTACTGTTCGTTTTTTGACCACACAACTCAATACTATTAAGCTACAGTACATAAACGTTCCTTTATGTAACCATGATGACAACCTTTATCTAACGTGTCATGTGTCTGATAATGGCCTCAGCACTGGACGATACATTGGCATAGTAAAGCATAAATGTGTGTGTCTCAATGGGCAAGCAACAATTCTCTCACATTGTGAGCTGATTCGACCACAATACACAACAGTATAGTCAGTGGTGAGAAGAACACTGGCCTGGGGCTGAATTGGCTGTACCAACACTGTGTGCTTATCACACTGCCATCTTATTTTCCCATGAATGCTGAAGGGATGAAGAGTGCTCAAACCAAACAGAAGACCATCAGAGTGCTTCACAGCAGTCTGCTGGACCCACTTGTACTGTGCTCTAATAAGCATAATGACTTCCTGATTCAGTCGTTTAAAAGTATTTAAGGGCTGAGACAGACACACACAAAATATTACTTAATGAAATAAACACTTGCATGCAACACAAGAAAAAGGTGAAATAACCAATTTCAGAAGAAAACTGAAACAAGACACTAAACCAACAGTCTTGTTTCCCACTATACTGCCTTGGTATCAACCTCCTGTTTTTAACCCTCCCGCTGTCCTATGAGTCAAAATGACCCGGTGCACTCGCCAGTAGCGGGCGCCAACCACAACACGGATATATGACATTCCGCAGTTGACTCCCTCTGCTGGTAGTCTGCTAAAATGCCTTAGGACAGCCGGAGGGTTAAATCTATAATTACTCTGAGGAAAGATGTCAACATTAAGTCCAGACTCCGGAGATCTATGGAGAACAGGATATAATTTCAAAGACCAACACATTTGGAGAGAAAATGGTTCTGTGTGCTATATGACAGAGTGTCCATGAGACTGATTTAATGACTTGGAAAAGGATGCACACCCAATTGCTAAGAGATTGTGTCCTGCATGTTAAACACACAGCTGATCTTGGCTGTCACTAGATTCTCTGTGCCATTATGGGGCACAAAGGGCAGATTGAAGCAGTAGAGGCAGTTCAGCTCAGCTTTTCCATTTAGTTAATGTGTTCTCCTTACATTGGAGTGGAATTAAGTGCAATACTACTTATTCTATTCTATTCTATCATTTAGGCTAAGGCAGGTTTTCTGTTTCATCACTTCAACATTCCAAACTTCCTTTGACCAGGGTTAACTATAGACATTTTTATTGTAATCAACTCATGGTAAAAGGTCAGCCAAACATATGTTAGGCTAAGATTTTAACAGAAACAGTAAGCCATGACAGGCTACTAAGCTATGCAATAGTCTAAACATTGGCAAGAGCTAGTTACATAGATGAAACGTGTCTGTACCCTGGTTACAGCTCTTGATCTGTAGGCAGAGCTTGCCTGCAATTACACTGGTGTGATAATACCATTGGCTTTTACACAATATTAAAAACGCATAAATACGATGAGATCTGGAAAACATCAATGCCTGATCAAAGCAGATGCACACCTGACTGATTAAACATTGTATTCCATAATCAATGATCATAAAATATTGGTCTCAAACTATTGAGAATAGTAGCTCATTGAGCATCTAGACTAGTTTTTATTTTCAAGTAGATATTACTAATGTTTAAGTAAAAGTAGCCTATAGAATGGTTACAGAAATACCAGGCAGTATGTGTGATCCACATACTGTAGGTTTTTCAAAAATGTTAATGAAAAAAAAGTAAGGAAGACAGACATATATCAGGCATTTTTGTCTACTCATTTTAGCCTGCAGTGCTACAATACAGCAATCGTCAAACAACCAGATAAACAAAACGTTAAAGAAACATGGTCCTACATGCTGTAGTAGCAATTCCAACTAAATGGACCATATAGTTCTATGAAACTGACAAATTATGCATGGTATACTTTAAGCCGTTCTCAAACTTATTAAACATCTGGCCTCTCACTGAAACTTTGTTACGGAAAGAAAATATCTTCCCGGTTAAGTGTTGTGAATGGCAGCCTAAACGTCCAATGACTTTCACGGAAATGACCATAAACATTCCAAGTCATCCCCTGACAGCCAATTGACGCGGACAGAGGAGGACATCTGAGCTTCAAGTTAGATGGGTTTATAGAGGCCCAATCCCCGGGAGTGGAACAATAATCGACTAGAAAAATCAGCAATGTTAGAGTGGATGATAAAAACGTATTCCCGATGTGCTGCAACATGCCGCTACAGATAAGACACAGTAGAGTAGGCCTACATGTAAAAACGGTATTGATCCCTGGCTGACATGTTGAACATAGGGGAGGAAACATCAGCTAGCCATGAAAAGCACTATGTACAGTAAAGGGCTAAACATACAATAAAACAACACCACTTACCCAAAAATGCTCAAGGAAGTAGGGCGTTATCATCTTGCGCGATTCCTCTTCGCTGCGACACTTTGAACAGTTGTACTGCAATTTTTAGAAAAAGTAAGTGCTCCACCGTTCTCCCCCCGTATCGGTTGTATGCCTTTCCCCGTTTTCCTCCGCTTACCCTTTCTTCTCCCTTCCCACCTCTGACTCCACCTCCGCCCGGTTGCTTGACGCGTCTCCTTCCCTGAAATCAGACTGGCATTGGTGGAAGAAACAGCGCTACCAATGGCCGATAGAGGACGAACAACGGGAATAAGTACATGGAGGAAAGAAAAATCGTTACCTATCACTTATCGTTACCAAATCAATAAATACGCATTAAAGAAAATGACTGCGATTTAAAAAATGCTGTTCAGCGCTAAATGTTGTAAAGCTCATATAGGCCTACATCAATATAAAACGGCACAACTTAAAACATTTGATTTCTAAAATATCAAATTACTGTGATTCCTCTTGGCCACAGATGTACGATAGGCTGCTGTGCTAGCACTTTACATAAACGACAATAATTATACAGAATTTAGAAAAATTAAGCAACCAAAATGATGATAGTATACCAGCAGTTTGGTTGCTACTGTATAACATATCATAAATTTCACATTTCATTGCAAATAATTGAAAAACAGGCAGACGTCAATGTAAACAATTTATTCAGAACAATGTACAGATTCAAGCAGTAATCAGTCACTCCCACTATATCATCTTACAAATATTGTTACAAAATTACTACAGTACAATATAGATTCTTTGCATGATCCAAAATATTTGGTGGCCCCAATAGTATTACATTTTATTTAAAATCAAGCAGCTTATCAAAAACTTCAAACCTTGTATCTATTCATTTAAAGTTTCTCTTAGCAAAATAACAAAGGCAGATATTCTAAGTGACTTTTCAAGGCTAAATGGAAGTTAAGATGCAGTTGTTTGAATAGACATTCAATTATAATTATTGGTGCTTTATAAATACACCCTTTCAATAAAGCTTCATTAACATCTTTAAATAAATGACTGTCAAATCCCAATTTAGAAACCATGGTGTGCCAGTTGTCTATTCGTTCTAAATATAGATCTTTCAATACACCAACAGTATCTCAGTGTTTGCTCTCAAGGCATTATTAACTCATTAAATGCTATACCTACCTAACATTTAAATAGTCACGTTTAAAAAAAAACAACTAAATAATAAAAAATGTTTAAAAAAAAAAAACACAAAGAAATAAAAAATGTGCAATTTGCCAATTTCTCCAATCAACCTCATAAGTAATTTGAGTGTATTTTGCGATTTCAGCATCCAGTTGAGCTAGCAGCATTAACACACACATAAAACACTAATGTTATATATACCCACATTTCAGGCCATTAAGACGGAGAGGCTTGCTAATCTTAATATAAAGATGGAAAAGGCATACATACATACATACATACATACATACATACATACATACAGGAAAATAAAACAAATAGTACAACAATAAACACAGACAACCTGAGGTTACTAGAACATATTTCAAGTAGTGAAACAAAACTACAACATATAGCAGCAGTCAACGCTAAAACACAGCACATTAACAGTGATTGTTTCATATTATTTAGCAAATGCTAGCACTGTGCAGGCAGTGCACCTTTCTATAATAAACTGCTTCTGTTTTCTTGCATGTTAAACAGCTGGAATGTGACAGGCAATGTCATTAAAAACTTTAGACAGCCAGGCCTGCAAGCATGTTTTCACATACCGGTACATGGGCATGACTTTAGTTATGCCTGCCTCTGTATTGCATCAGTCATTGCATACAGTTTAAACCATTTTTGGAACTTCAAAATGTAGGGTATTTGCTTAAGTTTAGTATGGTACCATTTGTACATTGTTAATTCCATAATGTTAAGTATGTATTAATACATTACCTCTCTAATAAAATGATCCATCAAGATATGTTATTGAAATATGTGAAGAAATGTAAAAACAGTAGAACTTACTATTAACAAGTATTAATCCATGATATACATAAATTCATATTCCAGGGGTTGGAGTTTGATTAATTATTCATTAATTCAATAAATCTGAACATGGATCTGAAGTGGTTTAATAATTACTCTGACCTGCAGAGAAATATGATCGGATACAGGAAAATATTTCTAACCTTCCAAACTATGTGGAATACATTCCGGCTATCTGTGACTTAATACTTAGGCCTATATAATTAACAGAGAAAAGCAAAACAAAGCCAGACACAAATACATTGTAAATTCACAGTATCTAACATGATAGCTAAAGGGATATAGAATGCTCCAGCAGATTTAGCTAAATCAATTCCCAGCTCTAAAGATGGGATACGTGCTCAGGGCTACTTTTGGATTTACCTTTTTAATGTATATTTCATTTTAAGCCCCCCTCCCCTTCCCTCCCAATTCCATCCCTAATACACTTTGGGATGTTAGGGGCCACCAACATGCAAGGGATCAGGTTATCAAGTACCCCACATAACACAACCACTCAAAAACATTACGCAATCATCCTCAAGATCATGCTTTTAGCACAAAAGAGAAAAACCAACCATTAGCAAATCATCATTACACTGAAAAAAGAAACACAATAGAAAAGGATGATTTGCTGTTTGTTGTTGTTTTTGACAGCCAAAACCACACCAAGACAGGACTTGAGGATTGTACAAAACAAGATGAATACACTGGGTGACCTGACCATCACTGTTACAGGATAACCTGCAAAGCCTTTCTCCACCTGTACACAAGAGACATGGGGCAGCTAAAGGCCAGTTAGTGTTTGCAGCCTCCATAGGATGCGGTTAAATGCTCATGCACAAAGCACGTCACATCCACAGCACGTGACCACACTGAGAAATTACACATTGAGCCACATGTCCGTTTCACCCATCAAGATCCTACCTACTACCAGACGTGTGTTCATTAGCCCATTCATGCTAGACTGCAGCAGAACACTGTTATTCTCTGGGTAGACGACATGAACATTTTAAACACAAATTACAAAGCTAAATAAAAACCTTATTGTAGGGCTATCAAATGCAACACATATCCCTCTTAATTCTATACAACAACCCTACGTGATGTAAGCATGCCAACTATTCCCAGACCAGTTGCTTTGAACCACAAAACAAAAATGTTTACTTTCTAGTGACTTAAATACCAGCCCTGATTAAGATATTAACTTTTGTCACTGAAAATATCAAATTATACCAACAAAGATTGTTATTGAGATATGCTGTGTTTAAATGCAACATATTACCATCATCCAGTAATAATGCATCTGTGGAACAAAACTTAATTCCACAGAATTTCTTGATTTTAGAACCATTTTCTACATCAAATGGTAGACTTTAGTCTTGTCACATTTCGTGTAGTTCTGACTGATACACACAGTATTGATTAAATACAGTTTACCTAAGATTTCCTGTAATAACCTGTGTTTGATTGACCTGTGTCAACCAAAAATAAACACCAACTACCTCCACTCTATATCATGTGATACAATTGAATAATGAAGAAAAACTTTCCATACTGAGGTGTGAAATTATTCAAAATTCATTTTCCTCCCACGAGAGAGAGAGACATTTTTTTTTTATTCTGCCAGTCGACCCCCGGGTGGGGGTATTGCGTGCTATGGCTACCACCTCCCTCCCACCCCGTCCACAAGGTTGGGGAGAGCTCAGCGACCCTTCCCTCCCGTTATCTAGCAGACCCTACCCCACTGTAAAGGGTAACATGCTCCCTGGGTAAAAGAGGTTCCCTGTATCATCTCCCTATAGAATGACCTGTGGGGTGAACAAAAGAGAGGATGATGTCAGACTAACAACAACAAAATTATATAAACAAAAACATTTTCAAAGAATATTGTTTTCTTTTCATTATAAAATCTCCAAAACATATTTGGTATATTTTGGAGACACTTATTTTAAGTATGTCGTTATGTATATCATGCTGGTCTTGGTTATGTGCATAGGCAACACTTAGTATGCCACACTAACACCTTTACAAACTGACAGAAAAAAAAAGATTATACAATCTATAAAAGATCTCACAATAGAAAGAATGCTTTCATGAATGGAGACCAGTCAAATTACCTCACTT
>JAODUG010000004.1:728034-747543 GCA_027564795.1 Aphredoderus sayanus | reverse complement strand
TGTTTTTCAATTGGCATTGCTGAGTGTATTTATTTATTTATTAATTATTTCTTTATGTATTTGTGTTGTTGTTTTGTGCCTTTTAACCCTCCTGTGTTCCTTTGGTTTCAAAGACACACCTTGTTGTGCCAGCAGTGCACATCATGTGTGTGTGTAAACAGTAGAATTAGGTTTAGCGCCCTCTATCTGCCACAAAGAGCTAGTGATTTGGGTCATTCTGACCCAAATCAGTACATTACGAGGGTTAAAAGTCCCATGTTTAACTCTGACCTTCAAATTCACATTAAGTTAAGCATATTCCTTCCATTGCTCCCCATACATTGTCAGACAGAGCCATTATTTCAAATAAAGATAACAAACTACCAATGCAGTCCATCCCCCCATGTTATTTTATTGATTTAATTAATTTACAGTAGCCTGCCCTATACCTCTGCTGCACTGTGTTATGATATTGCAACATACCATTTTCTGCATATTTCTAGATATAAATGAAACCAGGAGTATATTGGTTCTAAAACTGTGGAGGGGGCAATAATGTATCCAATCATATAGCTGGATGAACAAATGTCATTTGATTTCCACCAAGGCTCTCTTTTCCCAGGCTGAAGACACCATTGAGTCACCTTCAGACAAGGCTTCCCAATCATAAACAATACTATTATTCATTTTTCAACAGAATTTTAAAATACTGAGATCTTGTGATGTTCTTCGGGTCAAAATGGCCCAAATCACTAGCTCTTTGTGGCAGATAGAAGGCGCCAAACCTAATTCTACAGTTTACACAGACATATGATGCACTGTTGGCACAGCAAGGTGTGAGTTTGAAACCCGAGACAACAGGAGGGTTAAAAGACATAAAAAACAAGACAAATACATAAAGAAAAAATAATTAATCAAAAAATAAATAAATACACACAGCAATGCCAATGAAAAAACACACAAAATCATACGCATTCAGATGGCGCCGCCATGTGGCCAAATACAATATTGTTAAGGTCATCATTTTCAATATTATGTCTATTTATTGTTTGAATGGAATGTAACTGCAAGAATGTAATTATGCAATAAATTAGGTATGTTCCCAGGATTCTGCTACAATGGATGATGAATGAATCGGCACATTATACAATTATATATTAGAGATTTTCATGATAGCGGTGTTATTGCTTGCAATTATATGTACATAAACATTATATATGTAAATCTTTCATTTTGTAGTTAATCCCACATACGTATATTCTATGTAATGTTTTTTATTAGATCATGGACACATGATTGTTTTCTAACTAATAATTTGGAGGAAACTCTCCCTCTTGATGAGCGAGGATGAGTTAGGGCTTAATGACTCAGAGAAAGTGACCCATGGGTATTGACACCCATATATAAACTGATAGAACGATAGAAAAAAATAGTTGTTTGCTGCTATATACAGTATATATATATACTGAATACTAAATCTTGATCACCTTTTAAACCTTAAGTTTAATTAAATGACCAGGGTACTATAAATGTGGTTTGGGCACATGTTACTGCCCATAAGATGCTATTGTAGTTATGCTATTAATATTAAATATTACTTTCTGTTTTCAAAGGAAATACAAATAATTTATAAATGAATACATATATAATTGATGTGATGTTCTGTTGTTGCATAATGTTACCATATGGCAACGCACCCCAAAGTACCACACCAATAATTAATTAAAATATATAACTTCATTAGAGATAATTGTTTTCATTTTTGCATCTTAGTGTGTGCATTAGAATGATCCTTCAAATCATCATTTTATATCAGTCAATAGTACAAGCATTGGGCTTTCCAAATATTTAAAGCTTAGTTATGTCTCCCTTGCTCGTTATTAAGTACTTAACCCCACCTTACAGGCTGACCTCTGACAAGAGCCCTGGGAAATTAACAATTGAATCTCTGCTGCTCAGTGCAGTAATTGGGCCAGAGAAGGTCAAATCATTGTGACATACATGGGAAATGAATACAGATAGGTGCATTCTGACATTAGGCCTACTGCTTTTATTTTTAAACAGCATAGTTTACAGTGTGCAGAGTGAGTAATGTCATCAAAAATTTAATCCATCATGTCAGCATATTTAAGTAACAACTCACAATTACTTGATTGAATTTAAGGTTGCAGCTGTCTGGCTAAGTGCAATAATAGCATTGTGTTTATGCAATTAACATCCTGATTCCCGTAGGCTATGAGATGTTCTGTTATTTTAATAACGATAATATGGATGATGACCACGCATAGTGGAAACTGCATGCACAATAAAAAAAATCATACAAAACAAAATGTCAGTTAGGCTACACCAAACTCATTTGTCACAGATGCGAAAATTGCGAGCACAGATAACAATCGCCCTTTTCCCCTCCAATTTCTCAACAAGTCCACAGGGGGATGGACAAGGCTCTCTCTCTCTCTCTCTCTCTCTCTCTCTCTCTCTCTCTCTCTCTCTCTCTCTCTCTCTCTCTCAGCTGTTGCCTTAGCTGTCTAGTCATTTCACTCTCGCACAGTGTGCGCGCTCGTCCGAGAGCCACGTACCACTTTCCAACACTACTTTCCAGCACTGCACTGCGATTCCGAGATGTCACGGCTCTCTTACCTCGAGTGACGCAGAGGCATACGTCCGCACAGAGTCGTGTATCGGTACAGGGAAACGTGTTTTGAGGTTCCGCGGGCAGACGACCAATGCTTCAGCCCCGTGTTCTGGATCCCCAGATGCGATGGGGTGGGCGGCCAGCGCAGCAGTGATGGGACACAATTCGAGGGGATGCTCCCTGAGTTGTGGCTTCCTCCTGGTGTTCCTGGGGTTGCAGGTCCCCGCTACGTTGGCGAGAGGTAAGCGCTGCTCTGATATACCGTAACAGTGCATTATAAAGTAATTGGTGAATTTCTCAAAAGCTATTGGTCTCCTACACCAGAGTGACTGTTAATTGCACGGCTACTTTTTATATCATGGCATTCCCATATTATGGCAAGTGAACACATTTTAGTGTAGGCTACTACGATTTTTGCAAGTTAAACTGCTGAAACTATATTTATTTTTTTTAGGAACGAACCACCGTTAGTCTACTTGTTCACTTCATAGCCATATGATGGTTAATACAGGGCATCCTAGACCATAGGCTTCTGTACCTTTTGTGTTTGTTGCTTTGATAGCTACTAGAAGAAAAAGCTCACATTCACTGCATTTTGCAAGTTTATTAGGCTACATGAAATGCCATGACAGTTTAACACTTAAGGTCTTCTCAAGTCCTGGTTGTACACAATTTGAATGTTTTAATAACTATTAAGAATTGTAATTTATGTAAGCAAGAGTTGACACTGATAACATTATGTGGTGATGATGTGGCTAAATGTCAAAAGGTTAGAATAGCCTCTTGAACGAATATCTTGGTATTCTGGCTCGAAACATATTATTTATTTATTTATTCACATAACTTCTTGATAATGTTAAGAGTAGCTCAATACATTCCTGATGTTGTTAGTATATTGAAATATCTTCAATTTGTCATTGAATTAACCATTATACATTCAAATTTCTCTTTCTTTTGAATCTACTCTGACCCATTGACACCCATTTTGCTCCTACTGCAACCTTACAAAGATGTATTTGCAAGTCAATTAGCAAATTAGCCTCAAGGCTTTTAGTTTTGCATCTTAAGTTTTGAAAATGAGGGTTCAACTTAGAAACTTGCATTACATAAATATTAAATTAAGATGATTTAGCTTTAGGACAACCTGTCACGTACTTTATAGGGCCAGGTCGTGTTTTTTAACACTTTCAAAGTTATTCAGATGTTTGTAAAGTAAGGTTGTAATAGCTTTGAAGCTTAGTGTTTCCTCTGGCAGTTCTAACAATTATATATTATTATATTATTATTTCAATTATATATTTGGCTGTTGATATACTGTAATCAGTTTTGTATTGCCACGAATGGTTTTGCTGGCTGCCTCTGCAGTATTCTGTAGCGATATTTTATGATGCATACAAAAATGCAGAAAAACTTTATTTATTAAATTAGAATAAATAGAGAAATCTTTATGCAAAACAGAAACATGTCTGTAGTATGGACCGGAAGGTGGTGTGTGATAACCATAAGACATGATTAATTTAACCCAAACATGGTTATACCTGCTTATTTCTAAAGCAAGATTTTGCTTCCATTTAACTGACACATGAAAGTGGTGTTAGCTGTCCGTAGGAGACTGCGTGCTGGTCAGTTTCTCTATTGCATTATTCAAAGGGAACTCTATTTCCCCCCCAACATCCCAACCTTCATTTTCATGTGCCTTTCTTAACTTTCAGAGGGAATTAAGCCCTCCACCTGGCAGCTCTTAGTGGGAATGGTCAGAAAGGTGTACAATACTGTAGCTTTGTAGTGATCATTACATTGTCTGAAACATAGTGGTTTTGTTATTTTTATTGTTCTTTAACATTGATTTTATTCCAGTTTTTGGTTTATTCCAGTTAATTAATTAGTGGTTGGGCTATGCATATATTGTTTATCATGATGTAAGATTAATCCTAAAAGAGATAATTTTCCCTCTTCTTAATCATTATTTGCATGCTTCCTTTATGGTAACACTGTGCAAATGAATGAACTCGCTGATCATAACTTTAAACTATATTATTTTCAGTATTACAATGATAAGTTTTGTGCTTTGGTTTAATATATGTTACATTTAATTGTTGGCATTGTGGTCTTTATGCTCTTTGATTTAATTGTTCTTTATTAATAATAGTTCTAGTATCTACAGTATTTTCTGAAATATGTTTCATACAGTATCAGAGGGAGTGGGTTTGTGTTGGGGGCAATTGTTGACAGCAAGAAACTCCTGTAGCTTTGCCCTTCAGCCTCGGAATGCAGTGTTCCTTGAGTGTTCCTTGAGCTTGCATGGCTGTCAAGTGTCTTCTAACGGTGTTGAAAGGGAAAACCTTGGAGATAACTGCCCAGCCACAATTCACCATTCACTGCCTCTCTGGCTGATTGAAGGGCACTGCTACAAAGGCCGGATTCACACCATTAATGATCCCTTCAATGCCACTTTCTCTCTCTCGCTCCCCCGCTCTCTCTGTCCTCTCATTTCTCTCTCTCCTCATTTCAGCCTTCATTTTCACAATTTTATTTACTCCTCCCTGGCAATCACTTCCATTTAATTTTGGTCTCACTGGAGGTTTGCGTCGACGAATGCTTTGGTTCGAGTGTCATCTCTCAACTTAGCTGGTGGAGGCGTGGAAGAACAGGGCTACGAGAGGGACAAGCAACGGATGAAAAATGATTAGCAGACAGCAGAAAATATATAGAGAGAGAGATTAAGGCTGCAGTGTAAAGTGCTCTAAGGTTGGGGCTTGTATCGACACCCACCTGTCTCCTGTCTGCGGGACCAAATGAATAAGAAGCCCTTTCAAGATGAGTTGCACGACATTGTGATTTGCATTGGACACACACGATTGGTTGAAGCACACAATCCACTGTCAACTGTGAGGATTCTTGTGCTGACAAGCAAATGCAATACTGTACCATATTAGGTACCATTAAAAAGTAAATAATGTGATTAAAAGGAAACAATTGTGGCTGTATTGCGCATAAAGTATATTTCTATATCTGGCCTACTCATTTCACTTCCAGTGGACTGTGATCTCGAATGCAGGCAAAGCAATAGAAAAGGACCATGTCGAACCATATTTCACACCATCTTGTCTCTCTTCAATGCCCAATCGGTGCTTTTTCCTCTCGGCGTCAGTGGTGCAGGATGGAATTTAAGAAACCCTTTTGGCATATGAAGCCTACATTATGCTTCCCTGTGGTAAGGTGCATGTCTTGTAAAGCCAACAAAGCACCTTCACAGGTCTCATAAAATGAGACATTTTCAAGGGCCTTTGAAGATGCATTTTTAGAAGTGCTCAGCCATGCAGGAAATGGGAGAGGAAGAAAATGTGTAAAAAAACAAAAAAACAATTGTCCTCATTGAGGACTACTTAGCCAAATACCATGAAGTATCAGAAGGTGCTCAGAGAAGGTGGCATGAATATATTTATTATACATTGTTATTCCCCCCTCCCCCACACACACACCTCTCAAACATTGTTGTATAGCTTATAATATTACTGATATAGCATTTTCCTTAGATTTATTATTATACATTTTTTTTATTAGTATAGAGTTTTGCCCTCCAAGTGAGGGCAAAACATTAGCTATCTAAATTTACCTTCCTGACACCAAAATGTTCTACCAGTACAGCCTGTTTTGTTTTTCAGTCTGATCACGGAAACTAAATCCAATCGTTAAATTGGCCAGTCAAAGGTTAGCAAGATAGGCGGTAAAAACAGCTGTTACGCAAGGTTTACGCCAAATGTGGAACGGCATTGGTACAAATATTACGTGCACAGTTTCTGCTTGAAGTTAACACTGGCCGTGCTTGGGGCGGCGACACAGAAGTGCATTTTCTGAATGTATTTTCTGTGAGAACAATGCATGTGGAGAAAATAGCTCAGATGCCAAAACTATTAATTTTACTTTTTGCACTATGAGCATGATGGCGGACAGCGAAAACAACAAGCCCCCAGGACTGGGTGCAAGAGTTGCTTTCTGGCTGGTAAGACAGCCGAATGCTGTAAAGGACCACAAGCCCTATTCTTCATTGATGTCCCACAGAAAACACGCATCTTAAAATCTATTAATTAGCATACTAACAAACATCACACAAGTTCACAGGCATAGATTTGTAGATACAGAGCATGCTCTGAGCTGGTACCACCTGAATACAGTTGGTTTTCCTAATCCAACATATACACTTGCATGTGCATTTTATGTATGCAGGTGGTTATAATAAAAGTTACTTTCATATATTCATAGGTTCATAGGTTTCATACATTCAAGTGATGTCATGGATATTATAGGTAAAACACATATTCTGATTCACAGTATGCATACAGTGCGTGTGGAAACAAAATTGGCCTCCCCAGTATAAGAGTGACACATGAATCTTTAAAAAATTTCAGAAGGTAAAACATTTTGGAGATGTACTGTTCTTTAATCCTCATCAGACGTAGCTTTAACACTGCACCTTGGTTTGATTGACAGCTGAAAATTACACTGCTGACTGGGAGACCATCTCCAATGTCAGAAATGGTTGTTGTTACAAGACATTATTAACCAACAAGCAGAGTGAACTATCTGCAGTATTACACAACTAAGTTTGGAAGGATTGATTGGACATCTGTTGACGCTAGCAAGCCAAACTAACATTCTAGTAGCCACATTTGGGATTCTGTCCATTGCGTGGGTGATCTTTTTTGCCTGCCATGCTGAATTAAAGTAATATCATTTGTAGTGTTTAACCAATATTTTTATAGGTATTTACTATGTATATGGTGCCATCAAAATCCACACATACAGTACACCTTGCCAAGTGTGGTTGGCATGTTCATTGAAAAAAAAAACAGTACACAACTCTGTTTTCGGGTAATACACAACTTGGGCAAATACAACGCATTTGTATTTTGATTTCTAAGCAAACATTCATTTTAAAATACAAGTCTAAACTCGTTGACTTTAATTATATAGTGGATAACATTGCCCGTCTCTCTTGAGCACGACATGGCAAGTTACCTACAGTAACTGTAGTTGTAATAGTTGCCTTCTCATTTCAGTTTACTAGACAACACTTTCAGATTGTGACAATCAGCTACAATACATATTATATAAACACATGATTAGAATATATACAATGCCTATAAATGTATATAATTGCATCTAGAACATGTAGGGTGAATGCTGTTGTAACAGTAGTTGTGGTTTGTCTGTGGCAAACATTCTACCTTTGTTAGAACATTTTACTGTCTGGGTAGAGAACAGCAAGCTCCCTACTGTGCTCTACACGGCCAGAGGCACACCTGTGTCCACAGCACCTGGTTAAGGCACAGTGATTGACTGCATCTGATTTTCCCTCATACATTCTCTCCTCTGCCTACAGTATATTGGTCTATTCTTTTCATTTAAGAAAAAAAAAACTATTGCTTTAAAATGTTGCAGATTTTGAAGAAAATGATAACCAGGCTTTGAAAATTATGAGAGCGTCTCTCTCCCGCGAACAATGTGCATATGCTAAGGTGTTCTGCTGTCATACTGTCACATTAGCGTGTGCATTAGGGGATAATGTTGCTTCTATGAGTGTTGCCATGGGATACACAAATATAGGCTACCAAACATTGCTTGTAACATTGTTTGAAACCGGAACTGAACCTGTATGTGTTGTACATGTGTGAAATAAACAACGCTGAATTATCTAATTTGGTACAATCCAATAGCAAGTCATCTTCATTTTCTTCTCCTGCTTGCTTTCTTAACCCCTGTGATGTCCTCTGGGTCAAAATGACCCAAATCACTAGCGCTTTGTGGTAGATAGAAGGCACTAAACCTAATTCTACAGTTTACACACACATATGATGTGCACTACTGGCACAGCAAGGTGTGAGTTTGAAACCTGAGGACAATAGGAGGGTTAAAAGGCACAAAAAACAACACAAATATATAAAGAAATAATTAATAAATAAATATGCACACGGCAACGGCAATTAAAAAAACAAAAAAACAAAATCATACACAATCAGATGGCGCCACCGAGTGGCCAAATCCAATATTTTAAGGACATCACGAGGGTTAACCCTGCCGCTGTCCTAAGGTCATTTTGACCCATTGGACAGGGTTCATGTAGGTTGCATAGGATAAAAGCTACGACTGATAATGTCCACTTGTTTTTCACGTTCTGCCACTTAAGCATCATAAAAATGGTCTGACCACTTCTTTCTATTGTTTCTCTGTACAATGTAATAGTGTTTGTACTGTATATTGTACCACTTGCCATCTAACAATGACATGAAATAAAGGATTATTTACAAAAGATTCATAGATTAAAGACAGATTGCACATTATAAAAATAAATTATTATGGCAAGCATTGGGCATTTATAGGTATAATGGGTGTGTTTTTTATTCCGAGTTTTGAGTCATTTGTACAGCAGTTTTTCCTGCCTATTCTTAGACTCAATGATTTTGAACAGCTGCCTGTGAGCTTGTGGGTCCTGTATTCTTTGGACCCTACTGTGGTTGCAAGGTTATGCATGTGTAACTTTTGATGAGGTTCCCCTTCAGCCAAGGACTCCCGTTTGTCATTAAGACAGATAACATCTATCCTGTGCATCGATGTGGCTACATTCATCTAAGACCACTTTTGTTTCACATCACAGACAGCAGAATCGATACAAAGCTGTGCCTATCTTTGCTTCATTTCACCGCAGGTGCTTTAGACCTGCTCACCCTCGAAGCAAAGGACAAACCAGCCTCCCGCCAAATAGGCTGAACTTGTATCTTTGGATATTGTTTAGGTAAAGGTGTAGACGTTGAGGATAACTTTTCAGGTGCACATTTGCGCATAGCTGCCTTAGTATTTAGATGTCATCCAAATTTCTCCCACTGTAATCTAGTTGATTGACTTGTTTGTCCTTGTATTAATCAGCATTTACCCTGAATGGCGGCATTACTAGCATTGCTAATTAGTCACCAATGTCTTTACAGCACAACTTTCCTGGCAATAAATGTATGCACAATACTGCAAGTGTAGCACCTTTGAAAAATGTTTACGCTGCATGATTTTTCTCTAAACATTTCTACACTCGCACTGACACAACCTATATTCAAACCACTGAATAAAAAAATACAAAAGGTAATACAATTGAAAACAAACATAACTGGGCTGCATATGAAATTATTGGAATGTGAATATTGTGAAGACGGTATTATGTCTTTTTTCCTTTTTTTCATGATAATGATCCAACCAAATTAAGTAACATGCATATCCCTAATCAGAGGTGTGTGTGTGTGTGTGTGTGTGTGTGTGTGTGTTTGCATGCCTTCTGTATTTTGGAACAAGGTCCTGATGAAAAGAGAGGATAACATCCAATTACCCAGCATGCAGTCCCAAATCATCTCCCTTTTGTCTGAGCCATTTTCTCCTCACTCCACCTGTGTGGTTTACTCAAAGACCCCCCAGCTGATTGTAATCTTTAGTTTGGGAAAAAGGAGGCATACAAAAGAGGGCAAAAAATAAAAGTGATAGAGCGAGCTAATCGATGCTGAGACACTGCCCAAAGAGCTCTGAGGGGATTCTGTGGTCTCTTCATTGTGATCTTCCAGTGTGACGGTAAAGTTTGTGAGCCTTCGGCTTCTTCAGGGACTAATTATGGAACAACAGTAGGCCAGAGGCCTGGACTGGCTCTCCTAAAGGCTTACAAGCTAGCATGGACCGGAGCCAGAGCCACTGAGTAGCCTGGACCTCCGTAATCTAAGGCAATGAATGCCAACAATCAAAAATAAAAAGCCAAGAGAGAGAAAATCAACTTTGGATGGTGTAATAAAATGTTTTTTTTATTTGAAATGCTTGCCACCAGGTTTCTTATGATGAAAATCTGATGAATCGATTTACAGCATATACTGTAAAGACCAAAAGGTTATTTTGATACAATCATTTCACGAATGTAGTCAGCAAACCAGCGTATGTTCCCATGCTGTTACCTCTCAACTATTTTCTTCAATTCAAAAGCACCCAAACACTTAACACACTCCACTTCTAGGCAACATGGGTTATGGCAAATTAAATATTTAATTAATATTTAGTAATGCTATATTGTATATTGCAGAGCATTGAAATTAATCAGAACATCATACCTACACAAATTTATCTCAAAAAAGCTAAACAATTGACCACTTGAAGTTGCGTTATATTAATTAAATATTTGTATTCTGAAAATGTTAGTTATTACTTATCCATTTACAATGGCTATTACAATATCCATTTTACGATCAAATGTAGTTAGGTCATAATGTAGATCAGTATACTGACCTCCACCAGAAGATTGAATGTGCTGTCTTTGAGCATGTGTGCGTGTGCGCACGTGTGTTAAACTAGTGTTCTGTGTGTCCGTTTTTATGTTGTTGTTAGGTGATTACAGCTTTTATTATAGCCCTCATATTCTAAGGCAACTGATTGTTGACATTTGGCCCTTACAACGGCAGACCTATGTGTCCCATGGTGTATAATAATCTAACAGCAGGCTTGTTTTAAAGGCCATTGGAGAATGCTTACCAGACAGGAGATAAAACACCAGTGCTATGACCCAAGCCCAGAGGGAGTCTGTTCACTGAATTACTTTTTCAGGTATACTCAGCTAGTCTGACTTGAAATGTGAATGGTATTATTGTGATTAATTGCGATTTGGGCGGGAAGTCATCAGAGAAACTAGATGGCTTAGAGATTGGTTTTGAAATTGATACATTTGTGAATGTGTATACTGTATTACGATACAGTTAATATTATTAACTGTTAACTATATAGCTTTATAGAATAGTGTTATCTGGCCACAGATGGAATCAGATTTAAGTGTATTAAACATAGGAACAGTACTACAGTTACTGCATACCCAAGAAAACTAGGACAATTTCATTAGGCTTCTTTGCTGGCTAAAGTCCTTTTTTTCTCCTACTGTTTTCTTTTATATTGCTTTCAATGTGGCTGCATTAAAAGCACTTGTTTGACACCTTCACTTTCTCACACTAGCTTCACATATATTTCGCTTGTCTCTTTTTACCATGAAAAATGATGGGGTGCATTTTTGAATCGTTCTGGCCACTTTGTCATTTCATTACAGCAGCCCATTAGCCCTTTTGAGAAATGTTGTCTACATGTCGGTGCTCTTTTCATAACTGGGTGGATGAAACTGTCTCCCCTGCCTCCTCTGTGCTGAGAACCTGACAGCCCACTGCTTTGTGAGATCCTATACTACAGTATACTAGTGTACTGTATGCCTGGCAGAGACTTAGGAGCTGCCCTGCACAAGGCTGCCTTGCCTAGTTTCAGATGTAATATGATATTACACATTGTTGTCTTTGTCTACAGCATGTATTTGTTCTACGTGGTTTTATATTATATTTATATACATTGCTGCCCTCGGTTTATCGCATAATCAGCGCATGGCACCACTCTCTTATCATAACCTGTAGCACCAAAAAGCAATGGAATCATGAAACTGCCGTCAGAAATGGACAGCTAAAGTTTAGCAGTCATGAAATTGATATTACTATATATGATTGTATCATCAATCGTATCAGGAAGTGGAGGAAGACATTAAATGGTGAACAAATGGTTCTTTTCACAGGGCACAGGGCACAAACTAACAAATCCTCTCAACACATCTCCTTGGCTTGTAACTTCCATCTTGCTCAGCCTACTTCTGCCATTCTTTTCCCTATGCAAGCAAACGCGCATTCTGGATTACAACTGTTTTAACATTAAGAGGTGGAGAATTTTAATAATGCTATGCCATGTTTTTATGTAAAAGACTTCATGATGAACTTGCTGATGAACTTTTGATTGTCTCATGGAGTGGGATAGATTTCATCAATCTGAACTTGTGCTAAGAGATGGCACCAATAGAGACATGTATTACTCACTGTGGTGGACTTTGTGATGCACCAGCTCATATTTTTGTATGTGTTCGTTCACTGATTACAGTTGCTCATGCAAAGGTGGCCTTAGACTGATGTTTCATGTTAATGCATTTTATGAATGCAGTGAGTGGTGTCTGTATCATCTCATGACTCACAAATCTGACTGACAAATGTGTTTGTATGTGTGTGTGTGGTATTTGGAGGTCAGAATATCTCATGTGGTCTAATTATAGGGTTAGGTGGTATTGATCCCCTGCCACACATCTTATTTTAGAAATAGCTCTGTGGTTCCCTAAGCAACTGCATTGCTTAGTTGTATCAGGTATCTATAGGACTTCTGAAACAAACATGCATTTTTGGCACCACTGCACTTAATGTTTATTTTGGAGATCAAGCCATCCTCACAGAGGATAACTGTCAGTTGGTGCTGAGTGTGTTTATTCTCGCTCTCTCTCGCTCTCTCGCTCTCTCTCTCTCTCTCTGTGGATCTTTACTTTTAATTTGCCTCTTTTCCTGTCCACCACTTTCTCTTTATTCCCTCTCATATCAAACTATGTGAAATGGGTTCTTGGGTCTAATAAATGTTTCTACAATAGTCCAATTCCCTTTCCTATAGAGCATTTAGGTGGTTTGGCCTCCATCTACAAGATCCCTTTCACTGCCAAGTTTACTCTAAAATGTGCACTAATTACGCAATTGAAGTGCTGATGGTCTCAGCAGGGTGCTTGGCTGTGCAGCAGACTGTTGTAAAAATACAAGCTATACAGTGTATCCCCCCTGCAGATTCATACATAGAATTTGTGCTTTTCACTGCATTTGTGTTCAATTTGTGCTTTTCACTGCATTCAAGTCTCACTATGGAGGCGTGTGTATGTACATATGCTTGTATTGACCCTATTTCTAGGGTGTTCACAGTTTCACATTCAGTTTACGGCACAGATTCCAGTATTGGTAGTTATTTCGAAATGACTTTCAGATGTGATGTACCCAAGGACATCCTCGGTGTATGTCTTAATAGCAAACACTAAAAGGGTTATTCAACCTTTAGGGACTATGGATCGTTCTTTCAGGTCGAGACTTTATGAGATTGGCGCTCAGGTGCTGGATCTATATCGGACACATTATAGATCTCTGTTGAAATGTAATTTAGATGGTGTTGTGGTGTCTTCACTTTATTGCTGTTTTCCCCATGCAAACATTGGTGTCTACATTCGCTGTTGTTTCAAATGTTGTCATATTGATGTTAGCATATGCTTGGCAAGTTTATTTGAAGAAGTGTGTATTTAAATATTAACACACATAATGTACCTGAGCTGAGTGTTCTAAAGTTTGTTTTAGGTTAACGTGAGACAGGAATGTGTGATTGTGTCTGCCACTAGATGTGACTCAAAACACCAGCATCTCATACCAAAACAAATGCTTCAGGGGCCCCACACACACACACACACACATGCACACACATATACGCATGTCCAGCCTGGCTATGAGATACAGGCCTGTAGGCCTAGGCGTACAATCTGAATGCATCTGTGATTGCATTACTGTAAAGCTTGATTTACCTTTTGTCAATCTTGATTTACCAGTTGTCAGTTGTCATTGGTTGATTATTTAATGTAAGACCTGATATGTATACAGGCTTTGGTCATAATGTAGTTAGTTAATTAGTTACAGTACAGGCTATAGTTAGTATGTGTCTTTGAAAACAGTATGTACTGTATATGCAAAGAGAAAGGAGAGAGACTTTTTAAACATTAGATTGGTGGTAATTTTATTCAGGTGCAATTTTAAAATTCAATATACTGTAAAGGCCTTCACTGTTCACCTTTGTCGAGTGAAAGCCTTTTCTAAGATTAGTATGAAGGTCTGCATGAATAATAAACTATTCAAATGTCTTCTGAATACATTTCCCATTTCCTATTTAATCTTTACATAACTATTTCTCAAGCCAATTAAATGAAACCAACTACATTAAAGTATGCTACAAATACCTTACAATTGATACTTGATACTATAATAACATGCACAGTATAACATATATTAGCATCACTCACTTGCATTACTCTAAATTAATTAGTAGGATTTCACCCACAATGCAAATATATTTTCCAGATACATGAACAGAAATGCATCTATAAACATCTTGGTGCCCCTTTTCCCTGTCCTTCACTGAGACGGTATTCTGCAGGTAGCAGAACATTAACCTTTCACCACTGCCTCTGAAATGAGGGTTGGGGATATGGGAGTCTCATAACCCTATTCCGCCTGGCCTGTCTGGTTCCCACCCCTATGAACCTTGCTTATGCACCTGGAGAGGAGGGCCGCTATTAGAGGTAGACTTTGATCTAGAAGGCACTCTTCCCAGTTGCGTTTGACAGCTACTGTAACACTATGAGGGTGTTTACACTGTGCACTTCCAGAGGGACTTATACCAGAGGGTACCAAAATTGCTTGGCCTACCATACTGTACCAACCCATGAGATGTTTGTCGGTAAAATTTTTCTTGCTATGGGCGGGTATCTTGGGGATGGAGGGCTGAGTCCGGGTGTCCGGGGTTTCATTTTTGCCAGCTTTGAGGGACTGAAACTTAACCATTTCTGTTTACTGGTCGGGGATAGAGCATTGGCGGTTCTGTGAGGTGTGTTGTGGATTGGGTTATTTTCTGCTTTTGTAGTGTCATCTCCGGGGGTTCCGGTGGCATGGTGGTGCCTGGTTGGTGGGCTGGATCGTGGGTGGGTGTGTGCCCTGGAATTTTACTGTTTCGGGGATGGCGGGAATGGGACACCGGATGTTTAGGCATGATTTTCTGTTTTCCCTGGTGCTTGTTTGAGATTGGAGGGTTGTGATGATGGGTGTTACATAGGGTGGTGGTATTACTTTTATTTATTTTTTTTATTTTTATTTTTATTATTGTATTGTTTTTAATGATTTTGTGTGAAGCAGTTTGTGTTACATGTATTTGTATGAAAAGTACTATATAAATAATGATTGATTGATTGAAATATCACCCCTTAAAATGATCGTCGTGTTGGGCTAACTGCCCAACTATTTGCCAGGTACATAATATATATACAATATATATACAATATATATATTGTGTGTGTATATATTTCGCAATGTGATAATCTTCCAGTTTAGTATTTTATGTATATTGCTGGGTTGCAGAAATATATTTAATGGAAAGAAAAACAGAAGAGAATATAGGCAATTCATTACTGTATGCATACTATTATATAAAGAAAATAAAGTATTTTTAAAGGGTTTTATGGTAATTACAATAATTCTGTTTTTGAAGATACTCATGGAATTGTACAATGTACATACATCTCGTACACTACCTATTTCATGTACTATACTTTGTTTTGTGTCTATTGTGTCTAAAACCAGGTTTATTGGATTAGAATATTTACACATTTATTGTGTTTGTAAGCACAATTGCAAGTAGTTTAAGCTTGTAATGTTCACAACACCATACTATTGTATTTAGTATAATATTACATTAGTCAAAGGATCAGGAAGTTCTTCCTCAGTGCAAATAATGTCAGCTTTATTATTTTATACAGATTATCATTACTGTAAGGCCATAGCATTGTGGTCTTAGATGCGTCATATAGCCCTATATTTAACTGGCCACAAGAGATCATATGCTATTTAATCAAAGTAACACGGTTCAGATTTGGGATGAGAGTCACAGTGCAGGGAAATTGCCTCCGAAACTAAGATGAGCCACTATTGAAATCTGTGCTGGTTTAAATTCTCATTTGGTATAAAGTAACAGCAATCGTAAGTTTGCTGTGTGGCTAATACTTTAGCGGGTATCAAAAGAGAAGGATGAGAATATTAACCCATATTACCCATCTGCTCTCTGCCTTATCTCATGTGACATGCATTAGAAGGCTGTGTATTGAGTGTAGGAGCCTAACCTTTTAAACAAAGGCTAAAAATAAAAACTTCAATAAATAGTTTTTGATGGCTGCTAGCTGTTGCTAAACCTGGACACACAGTGCAACAGCACGGAAAGGTCACGGTTCCAAAACATATGGGTAATTGGGCCTGAAATACCACCTGGCATGTTTTTCTAGCCACAAGGTGTACTGGATTTACCCAGCCTTAGAATACATCCTTTTATATCTGTACATTTTAAAAGGCACTTAAATTGTTCATTCATATATACTTTTTTTAAAGCAGGTTTGCCTGTTCTAAATATCTATATCCCTACTAGAGGTGTTTGAAAATAAAACTGGATTTCTTTCTTTTTTTCTTCTGTCAGTATTCAGAATTTCTTGGACATTTTATAATTTATTATAATCATTATACAATTATCATAATAATGCTTTGTGCTTGTTTTATCATGAATTTACAGATGTCAAACACCTACACTGAAAAATGTGAATATGGTTGTTAAATGACCATTAAAGTCATTAGGCTTACTCTTTTCATTAGTGTAACCTACTGTAATATAGCCAGGTTTATTCAATTTGAAAAAGCACATTGGTTTATTCGTATCAAATTACTTTATCGAATTAAAAACGAAAAGTTGCATGTCAGACTACAGGCTTCTAAATAATTATTTAAATTAACATTTCTCAGCCATCTTGTATTGTGCATGAATGTGCAAGTTTCACATACTGAAAGTTGGTATGAAATATATCCTCTTAAAACTACAAAATGTTATGTGCACACTGTTTTAGCATGGCTTACTGTGCTGTTCATTTAAATGTCAATTGTTAAATGTGTGAATTATGCATATTGCTGATTAGGTTACCTTGCGTAGAAAACAGTGTCTCTATATGTTAAGTGAAATATTTTATTTCATTTTATTTGCTAGCAGGTAGCAAGTATGCTAATAAATTATTTGGTAGAATATTCCAGCATTCCAAAATAATTTGTAGCTTGGATAACGCTAGTATTCTCTGCTGACACAAATAAAAAGTGGAAATGTTGTGTCTATTCTCAAAGCTTCCCTTTAATGGTTTCTTTTCATGAATGCCATTGTGCACTTTGTTATCCCCGCTATTCTGCTGATTGCAATCAATTCTCAAATCCTCAGTATTGATTTCAGCACTGTTACCTGAGTGTCAAGACATTGGCGGGAAGCAGCTCTGTTTGTGTGCTAAATGATTAATGCTTTTTGTCACTGGTACGAGCGGTTCCATCAATATGTCATATCCGTCTCTACAGCTTAAGACCAGATGTGGCCTTGACTCCGATGAAGCTGAAGGTTATATGGCAGTCTGCCTGTCCCCCTTGTATAAGCCCTTGCCCACTATTACTGTGTGGGTTGTGGTCACCGAACCATAGTACCTATGAGCACAGCTATCTTAAAGAGAAATGGCGCTCAAACATTTACAGGAACTGGGTAGTTATTTTGCTTGCGACCCCCCCATTTGAGAACTACTTATATAGACCAGTGTTTCTGTATTCGGAGTCACAGACTCGGAAATTAGATTTTTGTCACTGAACCTCTTTACATGAGACGAAGATACACTGGATAATGTGCAAAACCTGGGGAAATACTGTACTGTATATCACCTGCCCATATTATATGGAGACATAATACAGCTTCATTATTAATATGCAATGTATATGTGAATCCTTTATGAATATGAGAATATATATATATATATATATATATATATATATATATATATCAAAATGAATCTGGCATACGAATCAGGACCCGAAATGAGCTTATTATACTAGTGATTACATCACATTGATCACCAGCTGTATTCCCATAGCACAGTATTGTATTCACTTTACTTGGTTTTAATTAGGCAAGTGTCCACATCCGCCTTTGCAGTAGGTTTAATTCCATTTTTTCCCTTTGCAGACTTCTGATGTTATTTACTTGTGAGGGGGTGGGAAATTGCAGTTCACTCAGAAATGCCAACACCGTGGGGAGTTGTCAAGCTCTGATCTGCGTTGGGATGCCCGTGGAGGGGGGGGGGGGGGGGTGTGTGGGGGAGGGGGGTTTAGTCAGGCATTCATCGATCTGACCATTTTGCTTGAAACTCCCCCTGGACAGACCACACGCACACAGTGGCCCTCGCACTGCGAGCTGGTGGGAGTATAAGGCCAGTAGGTGACCTCTCTTCCTCCCCCGCTCTGCATTCTGGTCCTCCCAACTCCTTCTTCTGCTCTCTCGTTTTGTTGTGAGCATGAGTAAGGCCTCGGTCTTTCCTTGAGGCATTTGCTCTTGCCCTGTGTTTTTCTCTTGTTTTTTTTTCCTTTCACCGCGGTTTCTCCAGATCCATTTGTTGTTTTTAAAATTCGCGTGTCAAGAGTTGTGCTTGCACGCCGTTGAGGCTTGCACTCCGTCTTAATTTGAGTACTGCTGTTTTCATCCAGCTTTTCAGGGTTCCAGAGAGAGCAGAGAACAGCTTTGTAGTTCTCCGAACCACACAGCTACACAACTGAGGAAATAATTCTGTGTTTGAAGTCTCTTTTTTGGTTACGGTGGCTAAGGACAGAGACGAAATCTGATTGTGTAACTCTTTAAAGGTCTTTGTCTAGAGTCCGGTGTAAATAAAAAACTGAGGGTATCGAGGAGCTGTTGAATAGAAAACCATGCCGAATAGTGAATACTCTTTCCGATTTAGATTAATATGCCAGCAATGTCAGTGTTCTCTTGACATTTAAAATGTGCTGAATGAAAAGAGTTCAATTATATTTTTCGTCATTAAGTTGACTTGGATATAGACCTGCAAATTCAGTTTTTTCTGAAATCAGCTGAGGTTGAAGCAAGTTGTAGAATTGGTTCTCAAACTGTATTGCCTGTATGGCTGTGTGAGCGACAGTGGCGTGGTGGGGCGCGGTACAGCGGGGTGACAGGTGATCAAGGAGTCGCTGGTTCGAACCCTGCTAACCCTGCTTAGGCAAGGCACCTAACCCTAACTGCTCCCGATGGTCAGATGTCACCTTGCATGCCTGACACCACCCTCAGCTTATGAATGTCTATGAATGGGTGAATGTGAGGCTATACTG
>JAODUG010000004.1:713148-727934 GCA_027564795.1 Aphredoderus sayanus | reverse complement strand
AGAGCTAGTGCTTTGGGTCATTCTGACCCAGAGGACATTACGAGGGTTAAGGTGCTCGAGGCTGTAAGGGAAAAGTGTTGAGAACGGTATGAGCCTATGAGTACGCCGGTGCCAGCAACCTGTGCTCTTGGAGTTCCAACCCAAAAATCACACTGTTTCTGCAACGCTGGCTTTAACCATGAACAAAATGCATTTATGCAAATGAGAATAAAAGGTGCGCGTATAACAAGCATTACAGTAATCGCTGTTGTCAGCAGTAACTCTACACGTATCCGTCTCAGAGCGTAGGCGGCCAGAGAAGGCCACCGAGAACAGCGGCGTGTACGCAGATCGGCGAGCTCTCTCAAGGTAAGAATGCAAATAGGGGCAGGCCGGTGACCCTAGCGGGCTGTCCGTCATTCCGGCTGTCCGCCCCGGAGCTATTTTGCTCCCAGGAAACAGCAAGTTCCTCTATGCAGAGTACTTCAGACAGGAAGTACCAGCCAGCGCTCCTTGGCAGGCCATCTCATTACCTTCCACATCAAAAAGAGACGGAATATACTGGAAACAAAGAGGAGTCAGAGAGCAAGTCGTTGGTGTGCACTTATGTACTGTTTCTGCCAGGCATGACTGAGCGCCGGGCCAGTAGGGTTAGCGGCGGGCTGGGCCTCTCTCACTCCATCTCTCCCTCTCTCTGAACTGAGGCCAGGGTCCTCGGGGCCTGCTCCATTGTGCCGGAAGAAAATTGCCAATCTGGGCTACTCTGATTGAACACTGAAGGCAGGAGTTTTATAAAGGAGCTGATTTGCTATTCATTACCTCTCACACACTCCCCTCCTCACTCCCACACTGCTTCCTCTCTCCCGCTGTGTCTCTGCGCCACACTTAAAGTCCCCTGCTTGGTTGTCTCTCTCTCTCCAGATATTAGCAACGCACTTAAGAGCGTATTTTCCAAGATGTTCAGATGATATCATTTTCCATTCGTGGCTGTGTCTCCCTTTAACTTTCACTTCTAAATGCACGCTTGGCTGGGTTAGAACATTAGGGCTGAGGAATTTAAATTAATAGAAATTGTGTTTTGAAGTTATGCCATTTTCAAATAGCAAAATCTTGAGATTAAAGCAATTATCACACGAGCGGGAGTGCTGTTGTTGGCCGATAACAGAAATGTCGGTTGTGTTTAGACATGAACTCTGATGTTACCATACATTTACGTAGTCTCCGCCCACAAACGTTGACTATGTTGGCTCGATAGCTCCCCCATCTGGCATAGAGGACCTATACGAACACACCTCAGGGCAATGTGAATAAACCAACACTTCTAGGTAAGCAGGGTTAGGTTCAAATTCAACAAATATCTCACGGCCCATTATAAATCTAGTGTTGCTACACAGCCCTGGCTACATGAATAGGAACACAAACAATGTGGTGCGGACCACACCACATACACTTCCAGCCTTGGCACATACGAATACAATATGAGGGACAAAGCTTCTAAAGGATCACTGATGTGAGATGTGCATGTTTTTAGATGCAGAGTTCAATTATCAACCACGTAGCTTTAACAGTATGTACATCCCAGCCTTCTTCGTGTTGAAGGTGAAAACAGCGATCATAAGCTAATAGACAAATTGCCACATTAGCTAGCTCACGTTCTGTGTGCGGGATGACAAATTATCTTTTGTTTCTACACAGCACTGGCTCTGTAAATAGAAACATATACAAAGTGGTGCAGAGATGTATCACACAAAAATATCCTAGCCTTGGCAATGCATGTCCAATGTGGGGACAAAGCTTCTGAGGGAGCAACATATGGAATTGAAGAGAGGTGTTTGTTTTGATCAAATATCAACAATCTTTCTCCGGAATCACTGACTTTATCTTTACATATACAGTGCTGTAGCATTTAGCCTTTACAAGTTAAATAGTAGCCTGGTGTGACCAGATTAAAAATGCACTTCTTGAATAGGCTCTGGACATGCTCCATTGGTGACTGATTACAGTTGCAATGGGGATATACCTCCTATTTATTTTTAAACTATTGGAAAGCCTTTAACTAGTCGGTGTTGTATGCTTGATCTAGCTCTACCACCATTTAGAAACAAACGTAGCCACCCCCACTGGTTGCTGATAGGTCCGCCATCCAGAGTGGCTGTGCAAATGCTAAAGCAAGCAGGGTTTCCAAACTATTATCTCAGAAAAATTGAGCTAAGAACAATAAATGTAATTAGAATTAATATAGCAGGGTCTTGATAATGAACATAAAAGCAACATTTGATTGGTCAATTAACAGCAATTTATCTGCAATTTATCTTGATGACAAACCATTTTTGATCGGAGGGGTGTAATAGGCTTATTTTGCCTTTCATTGGGGGAGCAGAATTTTACTCAACAGAATATTATGTACTCAAGAATTCAATTTTCTCATCGTTAAAAAGCAATCCACAAAAGGCAACACTAATCACAATCTCCAAGATAATTTCAACTCACTGAGCCTTGAAAATCTGATTGAATATGTGCAAGAGTCAAGTGTTGCCGAAGGTGGGAAAGGGAAATCACAGCTGAGCTTGTCTACTTTCTTTTAGCTAGTTTCACCTTGATTTTCTTTGACTTTGTTGCCATTGACAAAGAAGTCAACTTTTTTTAAATGTACAGTGCCACCTTTCAAGAGACATACTGTTTCAAAGTTCCTTTTTCCTACAGCTTTGTACTGGTTTGACTTTGAAACGTGTACTATAAGTGGTGGAGCTATACAGACCAACTTACCAACCTTTATCATTAAAATCATCATTTATATCATTATATCAATCATTATAAGATTCAGGTCAGTTTTTATTAACATTCAGTGATGATCTTTTGTTTTGTTAAAATGTGGAAATAGCACACTATCATTTCCAAAGACAACTCATTTGATAAGATATGTCAGTACGATATGTAAGGTGAACTTGTAAAATGGTGTATCCAAAACCAACACATTTCAAATCTTATTTACACTACTGAATATTTGTATTCAAAATGTTTTGTTTTATTTTATTTATATATTTGTGTTCTGTGGATCAAATTATCAGGCTCTATTTTCTTACAGTGAAACATTTTACAAATCCAAAAAAGCTTCACATGCAGTGGTCTCATTAAAATATTCTAATAATCTCATTGATACACATCTGACAATGATATTATTATAACTTTTATTTTAGGTTAAGTTAGCATTAAGTGTAATGGGTAGGAGACACATTAACTAATTCAGATTCCATTCCCATTACTTGACCAGTTTAGCAGTATAAGGAACAGTATCTAAATACGTATTACTGTAGCTCTATCTATTATGTTATGATCCCTAAAAAGAGTTTCAATTCAACAGAAAAGGAAAATACCTCATCTTGGAAAAAAAGGCTTATTGTGTGTGTTTTTGCATGTGAAAACACGCACACACACAAATCCCTGCAGAATACCAAAGATAAAACTGATAATATCTCATGAAATGGCAAAGGCACATTACGATGCCCAGAAGGGCCTCTAACCCTGGCCCTTGTATCATACGCATCACAGATCCATTGAATTAAAATTCAATAACATCTAGCCTGTTCCCCGAACCGTTTTGCACCGCTGAACTGTGATATGAATTCCATTCTCCAATCAAATCCAGGTATCATTTTTCTAGTGCACTTTCAACCAATCAGAAATGCCCAAAATAAATCTGATGTTTGCCAACGTGAACCTCTCATGATTCATTAATGATCTGAACTCAGCAAAACACATTCTAATAAGAGAAAATATTTTTATTTCCATTTCCCAAACTACTTGTATCCAGGAATTCAGCATTAAACTCTTCAATTACCATTCCTACAAGTACCAAAAACAGTATACATTAAAATGCACCGTTCTTTCGACTACATTCTAATACCATAGCTAACTATAAATGCAGGGCTTCAGAGTTACTGTGCTCTTTGTCACAGGAAGACCATTACATTCATTAACAGGAGAACATATTTCCATCTCTCCCCCATTCTTGCAATCATCTCCCTGGCTCTGTTCTCTGTTCAGCGAGCTGAGTCACTCACAGTATCCTCTCTTTTCCCTCTAAATAAGACCTGCAGCTAATTCCAATTGACTAGATAGATTTCCACAAATCAAACGCTGGCAGTTTAACGAGGGCGCAAGTCACAATCACAAGGAGCACAAAATGGTGAAAGCAGCTAAATTCCCCTGCCCCTTTGCCTCCTAACCCATCTCTGGGAACCACTACTTCTCATTCTCGGACCATGAAACAGCTCCTAGATATTATCCAGCCAGCAATTACATGGAAAGTATGGAGAGCGATGTGTCATCCATTCTGGCGTGCTGACGTTCAGTGAAAAACAGGAGTGTTTACTGAGAAGGGGTGCCATTTACCAGGGTAAATATGCGTGTTCCGGGCCAGTGAGAGGTTGATGGTTCTGCGGCAGTGTGACATCTGATATACGGGCTGTATGCAGCGAGAGGCGAGATCAAGGCCACCCCCATCAGTCATCCAGATAATCTCTCCACCCGGGAGAAACAAATGATGACTGCTCGCTAGCTTCAATAGCCTGCCGCACATCTTCATCTCGCTCATTTACTGTGCTGCTAAATGCTCTTTTAAATCGGTTCAATCTCAGTGCTATGCATCTGGGATTAAACTACCTCAAACTATTGCTGGACCTTTATTGTAAGAAAAAAGGTGGTAAAAATTACACTTTTGAATCGACAAAACAAACTGCAAATAGCTTACCAAAGACCCTCTCGTCCTTGGATGCAGTCACCTCCAGCGAGGTATTATGTGCATTGTGCTCTCCAGTGTAATTATTATAAACAGCTATTGATCCCACCTGGAGAATTGGCCCAAGTCAGCAACTTTATCAACAGCTGGAAAGAAATGAAATTACATTTTTTGATGGATGCACCTGTCAGACAGGAAGAAAAGCGAGCGCCAACAACATCGAGGGCTGCAGCAGTCCTCTCCGAGTGCAGCGACGGTTGTTGCGGAGTATGTTAATGTTATTGCCCGTGGAGCGAACACTGTATTCTTTATTTATATACCTGGAGAACCTCTGGAACACTCTGAGGTTACTAATTCGTCTCTTTCCCGGTGATGTGGCCCCGCATTCCTTTAATTCTCCCTTGTTAACTCCAGCCCTGGCGATTGAATCCTAATTCCCGTGAGCAGAGTGGGCGCGAGAAGCAACCCTTACACCGAGTGCTAATGAGATCCCAGTGAGTTACTTCATAATGAAACATCTACGAGGCCAATTGTCCATCACTAATAATCATATGGTAATCACCTCAAGAAAAGAAAAAAAAACCCTGCATGGAGACACACAGTTCCGCTCATTTTCCTTCCCTGGGAGAAGAGATGTGAAAAAAAGAGAGGACATACACTAATGACATAAAGACAATGCAAAAATGAAGGACAGAACAGGAAAAGAAAATAAGGGAAGCATTAAAACTGGGGAAAAAACTCGGGCGGGAGAAATAAATTGATGAAAGCTGTCGAACGAGACATGACAATCCCCACATTTTACAAGTGATTAATGAAGAGTCCAACTGGAGAGAGAAAAAAAAAGGAAAAAAACAACACAGTCCAACATCAATAAATGATGAACTGAAACAGTTGGTGGTTGGTTGGTGCTGGTGTGGTAGCTAATGGAGGGCTAATGTAGCTGCCAACAAATGGATCATTCATCATAATGCTCTCTCTTCATTTACACACAGCACAGCGGGTTAGGGGACTGCATTAGCACTGACACTGTTGCGCCACTCTGGGACTGGAAAACAGGAGGCCCTAATGGAATTCAAATTGTTGTCATCCAAAATCACAGTGTGGTAAATAATGAGGACGCAAGGGAACCAAAGGCTTCAATACACATCATTTAAGACTTGGGGAACAAAAGTATAGAAACTCTTTCAGTATAGAAAGTAATGGGTGAATGATATCATAGCTGTGCTATGGGTGTTTAACATACCTGGAACACGGCCAAAAACTGCAGAGTCACTTGAATGACAGTTAGATGTAAAAACGCCCTGACCATTAACTATGCTGCGATACAAAATGTCAAAAGAGCAAGACGCACAGATTATTTTCATTGCATCGTCTCGGTCACGGCTGTCTGGCTAATAACAGCTTTGTGAGGATGTCCAACTCCACCATTGTTAAAAAAAGACAGGAATAAAAATGTACGAATGCCTTTATTCCCAACATGCTCACATTTTACCTTTTTAGCCGTTGCACGGTCCAGCTACAACAGTAAAACGGAATGCCTTGGTGCAACGGGGGACCAAACGGGTACATTAGTCGTATAATTGCGGTCTAGCGGAGCTGCTGAGCGCTTCCAGAGAAGCCATTATGTTTCCAGAGGGCCAGTATACTTGGACCCAGCAATGGGTCAATAACAGAGTACAGATGAGCCAGGATAAACAGGAGGTCATAGTGTCACCTGGGTTGGCACTAGTGAAAGTGACACCATAAATACATAGCAACCCCCCCCACACACACACACACAAAATGAGACACACAAACAAAGGACCACCGGGTCGTGACAGAGTGGTCAAACAAAACAAATATGATCTCTCATTGCTGCAGTATAAACGCGTGTACACCTTCAAGATTTGTAGACGATACTCACTTTGGATTATCTTTAAGGCATGTATGATACCGCCTGTCTCTAGATGTCACACTAAGCACCAGGAGTTCAGACTAAAACAAATGCTTTCTGGGCCACACACAAACAAACATGCATGCACTGCCAAACCAGCGATGAAAAAAACAGAACAGGATAGATTAGTGCATACACAAAGGGGGTGTTCTCTACTAAAGGATGCAATTACTACACTATCTTTACACAGAAAATTGTTGTTTGCCGTTATATTAATATATAAAATATCGTATATAGGACCTTTAAGGTGTGACAAAATCAACTTTGCTTGAGTCTAAAGTCAAGTCGCAAGGACACATGTAAATAGGCATTTACTACTCACATCAAGACTGGTAAAACATTGATCTCTCAATTCATAACAGTTTGTCATCCGGTTACAGAACCATAGTCCAATCACCATCTAGGTGGCTAGTTAAGTTTGTTGTTTGGTTTCCACGTGGGATAATTATTCGAATTTATCAAACCTGGTTCAATTGTTTGCTTGAAAATCACCGGAAAACATTTGCTGTTCTGATTTGCTGTTGACGGTGGTCTGATGCTGTAATCTATAATCGTGTGGGGGGAAAATGACCTCAAACGGAAACATTTATTTTTGCCAGATTTTTCTAACATAAAAGCACCTGATGTCACAGCAATATGGTAGTGCACAGTAAAACAATTAGCATACTTACAGTACCTTTTTGTAAATTTGTACTTTAAGTGTAGCGTTTGTGTTGTGAAATGTCTTTGAAACGTCTTGTGGGCATGCAGTAGCCTGCTAGCCTGCACCTCACATCTTGTTAAGTGTGTTAATCTGTTAAATCTGCTGCTGTAGTGTTAGGGTTTCTCTTTGCTAATGGAGCTGTGGTAATTAGGCTAATGTTGGTCTTCAACTGATGAAGTTTACAGACTTGCAATATAAACATAATTTTGCTGCGGGCGTCCATGCTTTCCCAAACAGATGCACTGGGATGCATTTAGATGGGAAATCGTGAATACTGATTCGGAAATATGGAAATCCGATTTAAAATGGATTGCAGCATAATCCCCTGCTAATGATTTGATTGACAGCTACTGGCACCGCCTCTATTTAAATCAATAGATTTAAATACAGAGTTTCCAGTGATATGCAGACCGGAGCAAATTGTAAACTTTGCAAAATCACAATGTTCTTACTTACTAGACTAGCTCAAATCAAAGTGTACAGTATATTGATTTATTGCATATTGGAATCAGCTAACCATTTTTGTAGTTGCAGGCAAAAGATATTCATTCGACTAAGATAAAAAAAAAGATAAAAATATTGTGCAGCACTTAATGCTGGATACTGTAGGTTTGTGGTTCATTCTCTCATTTCCAGAATAAACGTTATAGTCACACTTATAGTCACACTTATTTCCCTGCAAGCGTGGATGTGTAATCCAAACAGTCTCCCACACATACAGAAACCTCCAACGTGCCAGTCGAAGGCATGTACCTAGTGTGGCATCGAGTTCAAAATGAACGTTATGCAAGCATGGTTAACTGACCAGCTCATTATAAAGTGCTAATTGGCTATGGAGCAACACATGCGGGCACATAAACGAGATGGCAGCCTGCAGACTTGTTAGCTTGAGCGAGGCAATTAGTCTGAGTGTATGTGTATCAATGTAATACACAATAATCTGTGTTTGTCTGTATGTTTGCCTGTGTTTACTTACTGTACTCGTTCTACATTCTCCAATAGTCTCCACCACCATCACTTTGCTACTGTACACTCACAAATCGGTTAGTAACAGATCCCCCATTGAAAGTACTGTCCAATGCTCGGAGCACAACTTTGACATCTGAAATCATGAATCATGAAATCTGAGCTTAATGAGATTAGTGTGGTTATGGCTAAATGTATTGGACAATGAAATTACTTGAATCATACCGAATCACATTATAGGTTTCAGGTATTAAGATACACAGTATATAAGTACAGTATATAAGGACAAATTGCATGTTTCTAGAATTGCCTTCATAGTAAACAGTCCAGCAGGTTTGAGGCACTACTAGATAAAATGTATAGTATCTGCAGCCAAGAGTAGTGCTGTAATGATCAGGATTCTCTTGTTTATGTATGTGTGTGCATGCGTATGTGTATTTGTCCTTCTTTGCTTGTCCAGTGTCTTCTGCTGGCATAACAATGAGTCACTAGTCTTGCCCCCTGTGCCTGAGAAAAGTATATACTCTTGGCCACCCTGAATATCTGCCCACATTGAATCACTGTAAAGTGGAACATCTAGTTTGGCTCATCTGTACAAGGTGCTTTCTGTTTGCTGCACAATATTGCCAGTAGGATTGTTTGTTTTTGTGTTTGTACAGCATTAAATATGGCTAATTTGTATGTGATGTGAACAAAAATATTTCAGAATGTCCGAAAAGTGTCACTATTTGCTTAGTTGTACAAACAACATACAAAATGTTAGTTACAAGATTTTTAAATTTGTAAACATTCTGAAGAGCAGGATACAGTAAGTTAGTGGTTAAGATGGGTAACACCCAGCCACTGGATGGCCTATACAGTATGTAGTGTTCTTGAGCAAGATGCCTAACCACTGCTACTTAATACTTGTCATTGTATTCACTGCAAGTCGCTTTGGATTAGCGTTTGTTAAATCACCTAATTGTAATTTTAACAAACTGGTTGACAATTGTGTGAAGCCAGCAGTACTGCATCTGCTGACACACATGTTGACAGGCATAAATAAGATTAAAACAGCTAGCATGTTTTTCTTACTCTACATGGTGGGTCAGACACGAAATGCCACCTTTGGTTGGTCTACGCAATCCAAAGTCACAAAAATGCACACTAAAAAAGCCTGCATAAGACTAACATTAAATCACATGCAGTGACAATTTTATTTCATGTATTCTGGTGTTTATACTGCTATAGTAAGTATACTGCTATGTCAGCGAATCACAGCAGACCATAATCTGTAATAGATGTTATGACCCACCTCTTTGTCCAATAAGAGTGTTATTTGGATAAATAATGCTTGTGCTCAGCACACAATGATCATCTAACAAATGTGCTTGTTTCTACAATACCCAGTAATGATTCTAATAACATTGTGAGGGCCCCTTCTTTCAATGCATGAAATGTAATGTACAGCTGACTACTGCGCAATAAATACAGGGCATGGTGTGTGTGTGTGTGTGTGTGTGTGTGTGTGTGTGTGTGCGTGCGCGTGCTCGTGTGAGGGCAACAGAGCGCAAAAAAGCACAAAGGTATTTCCATACTGTGAATATGTTGGAAAGCCATTGTGTGAAGCATTTCCATTGTTACATGCTCCATTTAAAAGGCTGTGTTTGAGCTACAAAATGAATCGTTTTAATGAAAAGTGGATTTGTGACAGGAAATCAGAGAAAAGCAAAGAAAGAAAACAAAACGGGAACTGTGGGAGCGCACACTTTGAGCTGGGAGGGGGGCGGCGGGGAATAAACGAAGGAAAGACGGGGTGAAATTGAGGGAGGAAAGCCCCACAGGCTTGGAGACTGTTTCAGAATTGGAATCAGGGGTCTTGACGTGGCGCTGGCGACAGCAGCCCTAAAGCTGCCTGACACCTGACATGTTTCATCTCCACACGTGTCGCGTCCCCTGCCACAGCCCTACAGCCACGGACACAGCCCGCGCGCCCCAATAGAACTGACGGAGTGTAGAGAGGACTTATCCCCGAAATAAAGAAATAATAAAAAAGACAGTGGGCGCAGCGTGTGCTGGAGAAGAGTCTAGAAAGCAGCCCGTCAGATCTAGCCATATCACTGATGCAAAGACGAGCCCCAAATCCATTACAAGCCAATTATACGTGCTGGGGCCGGGGCTGGGCCTGGCCACTCACTCGTGAACTGCAGTGCTTAATCCACAAAGAGGAACTAATAGGAAATTTGAAAATAGAATCCACACTTGAGTAACTTTGGAGGGATTTGGCTGGATTAATGAACTGTCAGGCTCAGTGTCAACACGCTGGAAAGTACAATCCTTTACCAACCACTGCTAGGCTCTCTCGCCCGCCCTCTCTCTCTCGCTCGCTCACACAGTAAATAAACATCCAACTCCCAAAATATGTGGATTTTCTCCTTCCCCCTCACACCCAATGACTACGTATATGCACAGCGCATGCCAGTACGGTTCTGAATACGTCAATATTCTGAATGCCACTATATTCCAAATAATAGTGAAGTATGAATGTGCATATTCCACTGCTATTTGGAATATGGACACATTCTGAATTCAGAATATGGATGTATTCCCTAAGACACACGGCTCTAACAAAGGGTCCCCTGTGTTAAATATTCTCCACTAGAGTTGCCTCACTTCTTTTCCCTGCTGGTCGTTAAGTCCCATGCACATTCACTCGATCTCAGAGACGTGCAGTATCCATATCCATGGACACGCGTGTACACTACGTGTACAGTACGTGTACACTACGTGTACGCATGCTACTGTAGGCACAGGTACGTGCACACAGAAACACACTCCGGGCTGGGGGCTGTTTCCACAAGAACATTACCAATCCACCACACCATGCGCCACATTGCCCCTGCGGCAAAGGCACCGCATGCCTCCCCCCCCCAAAAAACTCCATCTACAGGGACCAGCGCTACAATCACTGCATCTAACCAGTCACACTCCATAGGCTTAGAGACAGAGGAGAAGGAATGAGAGAGAGAGAGAGAGAGACCTTTTCTTGTCAGACTGACAGCCTCAGAGAGCTCTGGTGAATAAGGCTCATGCAATTGATTTGGCGATATGGGATCATGGCAAGGGCAGACAATGAAATAGAGGGAAGTTATTCAAACATGTTCGAGCTCAACACATGGCTTTCTCGGGCACTTAAAGGGGCGCTCCTCGATTTGCGGCCGGAACCACTGCCAGTTGAAACCTCTGCTCTCTGCTTCTCTCTCTGCTCTCTTATTTAAAAAAAAATCCGTTCTGCTCGTATGGATTAAGCGCTTTAATATGTAGGCAATTAGCATTTTAGTTTGTTGATTTAATGATATATTGACATGGTAGTAGCCATGAAGACAACATGATGATGAACTATTCTAATATAATGTAATTTGCTTACAATTGCTGGTGTATGACCTATCCGACTATTGACAAATGTACTACTTGTAAGTTGCTTTGGAAAAAGCATCTGTCAAATGCTGTAAACATACCAGTGTCACAAAAACAGGGTTGTATGGGTATGAAAACATTAGCCCCTCCCACACACACTGTAAGTGCTGGCTGGCACGCCTCTCTACCCCTCAGCCTACAAAGTTGGGCACAACCGCTTCTCTACCTGAGTGGACCTTTAAGAAATGTACTCCGTGCCATGGAAATTACAGGCGGAGCTCCTCTGAGACGGCAGATTTTCTTAGAAGAGGAGGAGAAAACATAAGCCTCTCTCCAGACTGAATCACAAAAACAACCGCGCAAAAAAACAGCTCCACCTGGAGCGTGAATGGCTAAATGTGTCATGCTGCCATCAGTGCTTTTTGTGCTTCTGTAGGATTAGCAGTCCAAACAGATGGTACCAGCTGTGGGAGGCTATTACCCCACGGGAATCTTCCCACCAACCTGAACCTATAAGCCACAGTGATGAATGAGGGTGGTCCTAGAAGACAGAAAGGGATAGATGAGCCCTGGATTTAATCTGCATCGCACCAAGGTTTCCCATTGGTATGAATCCAGCTGCAGATGCAACTGTAACTGATAGTACTGTACAGAGCTATACACACTAAGGGTATGTAAGATGTCTTCTGGATGTCAAAGTAAATGTTCACCAGGACTTTATGGGTGTGTATTGTCTGCTGCCTCCCCCCTCTCTCTCTTTGTCCATTATTAGTTGCCTTCCCCAATGTATCAATCTCACCTCCTCTCAATCTGTTTCTTTCGCTCTTTGCTCTCTCTCTCTGCACACGCTCTCTCAACTGTCTCTCCATTCGGAACCCTCCGCGGATTCCATCACACTATTTCTTCCTTTCCCGTAAGGCATCCTCCCTTTTAGTTTAAGTTTTACTGCAAGGGGTCTTGAGCCAGGTGTTCTGCGGACCATCGAAGCATCTTTTGATAAACTACAGCAGTTTCCAAAAGGTTTTCAAGTCAACTGTATACGATGGGAAATGTTTGTACCACTGTATTTAGTATTGTGCAGAAATGTTAAGAATCAGATTCACACACACACACACACACACACAGATAAGAGTCTTGTGACTGGAAAAGGATAAATTGCCCTGTCTTGCTGTAGGTGGTGTGTGTACTGTGTGTGTGTGTAAGCATACATGCACATTATCCCCATCACATCACCCCCCAGCAGTAGGATGAGAATAAATACATACACATATGTTTCTGCCCTGCCTTTGTGTCCTGACTTATTCATACATCGTGTACGGTATAAAGTGCATTAAACAATAGGAAACACACTGCGTTAATGTGGCAGGTGGGCTAACACACAAAGCCTGCTCCACTCGCCCAACGGCGATCACTTCATTCTGCTCTTTATTATTGATTCCCGCGCCCCACCCACCAGCACGCATGATCCATGCTTTTCCATTTACTTGTCAGATTTTATGTTCGCAGACACAATACTGATCTAATAAAAGGCAGGCTTAGATCTGTTTCGGCCACTCGCCACCAGCTAATACAAACGTATTGTCTCATCCCTGCCTGGACTACAGCGCACTGCATCAGTGGGAAGAAGTACAACAATCAGCCTTGGGCTTCCTCGTAGCGAGCTGGGGGTTAGGGTGTGTGTGTTGTCGTCGGATGGTGGCGGCGTCCTCCGGGTAACAGAGACAAGTTACCTGTACATTTCTCCTTCCAAATGAAGTTAGCTAGGAGCCTCGCTCAGCTCAGTCATTAATACCGCTCCGCGCTTCAGACGGGCAAATGAAACTGCACTTAAGTCGATTAGGTAGCTTTTAGCAGCCGCAGCCTTTGCCCCGAGGAGCTTTGTGCACCTTTAAAGGGGAAGCCCGGGCCACAGGGCTGGTGCGGAGCTGCGGCACGACAACACTGATGTCAGTGAGATGACAGTCAAAACAAACAAGCCAATTTGTATGGGTATTTAGCCTGGCACGCGCTAAAACCAGATTGATACAGTCATTACGCTCGCTGGCGGTTCAGGGATGGAGGGGATCGCTATTCAAAAGCCCTTTAATCTTCATATAAACATATTTACCCAGGGATCAAAACATGTCAATTTGGATGGTTCATAACTGCTAGGTGAATCCCACATATCCTCTGCTTCACCTATCACACATTAGCGGTAAACAAAAGACACAAAGAACCATTTGGTTTGTTTTACGGGTGGTCCAAACTGCTTGTGCATCTTCCATTCCATTGGCCGTTACAGGGCTCTTCTTCCATGTCACGTTTCTGATGTTACGCAAAAGGGAAAAGGGGAAAATATGAAAGATGGGATCTTTCAGTACTGCTTAGCCTAGCAAAATAAGTCAATTAGTCACGGCATGCAGCATTCAAACGGATCTTCTGCATGACGGTCTTAACGAGGGCCGCGTACGACAAGTGTCCGACAGCTCGTTAAATTAATCCTTTGGGTTTGCCAGGGTGGAATGAGATGTGTGTGTGTGTGTTTGTGACCTGCTTATGTCCTCAAAGACACATTAGAGAACACACACACATGCTGATGCTGAGCACCAAATGAATCGCCGAGGAATGTTTCTAAACAAAGTTTGTGTGACTTCAAGTTTGTTTGGTCAGATTATGTTTAAAGCCCCTGCCAGAACCTCGGCAGTCCCTGTTTCACCACCACCACCCCTCTCAGTTATAACACTCAGTTGCTCCATTTTCCCCTTCTCTGACTCATTTTATACAATAAGCATAACCCTCAAGCAGACAAACGTGAGCCTAGTCAGTAGGTAGAGTCTAATGAGGATGGTGCATGGTACTGTATCTGGATGTGGGAGGCACTGATGTGTTTTTGCCTGGTTCAGCTACAACAGCCTCAGTCGGTCACCAAACTAATGAGAGTGAAGGCTTAGGTTTGTGAGTGCAGGTTGTTGCAGGGGCACAGGCGTGGGTGCAACACAGTGTATTGTTCGCTATTGTTTGTCTTCCTCTCCACTTTCATTTTAAATACAGCCACCATTTAAATATATCGGACAGCCTTGCATTATAAAAAG
>JAODUG010000004.1:670290-709927 GCA_027564795.1 Aphredoderus sayanus | reverse complement strand
TATGTGTGTGTGTGTGTATGTGTCTTTCTCAAGCTCCTGCTCTTTCACTCCCTCTGTTACCTCCCCACTGAAGCTAGAGCTTTTGTAGCGCTACTATCCCTTGCTGTCTGGTGGATGAGGGCTGGCTATCCGATGGAAATCCTTTGTTTTCTGCAGTATCACTAGGCCAAGTTCAGTAATCTGTGTGGTTTCATGGCTTTTGAAGCCATGTATGCATAGCAAAGCATGGGGTCACAGTTATAAATACATGACACTATACTATATGATATGAAATAGGCCTAGGCCTAATCTGCGTAACAGTAATTATAATTACTGCAATTTTGACATGGCAATGTGATAGCTTTCCTTTAAAAAATAAAAATAATATTATTATTATTAGCGCTTTAGCTCCTATTTAGTTTTGATTTAGAGCCAGTCCCAGAAATTGCTTGATTTTGGTTCAATGTCATTGTCTGGATAATTATGTCGTTGTTCTGGCTAATGATAGCATTTCTGATACCTGAAAGGTTGATATTCAAGTATCTTTCACCCCCACTATGATGAAGTTGCTTTAATCACATAGCAATATGTGAACAGAAGTGAACAGTGTGTTTTAATTGCAGTCTGGTAAAAGTGCTTCATATATTGCAATTATTTGATTATGAAAATTAAACCCCAGGTAGTCCTAATTAGTTCCATCATTAGCAAGCAAATACAAATAAACAGTTGGCCATGGTGTTTATGGTAAATCCCCCGCCCCCTCAAAGGAAGTAATGTCTGCCGACGAGGAGAGCACCTCCTGCTACTGCCTACTGGCGTCTCAGAGCTGCCACCTGTTGCTGAGCCGCCCGGGCCGCTACGCCCTGGTGGGGGAGCCACTGAGCCAGGAGGCAGCCAAGCGACTGCGGTTGGCTGTGTTCGGCAGCCTGGACCCCAACAACGCGCTGGGCTACACCCTCAGGGTCTACTGTGTGGACGACACACCTCACGCTTTCCAGGTATCAGCATGGGGGGTGGGATGATGAATCGGCAACACTGCTGCTGCTGCTGCTGCTGCTGCTGCTGCTGCTACACCCGCATGCTAACTGTTAGCCAAGCAGGCTAACCATGGCCATTACCGTAACTGCGGTTGCTGCTACACCTGCATGCTCACTGCTAGCCTAGCAGGCTAACCATTGTCCAGTACCCTCACTGCAGTTTCTGTTTCATCCTGTGACTGTTAGCCTAACAGGCTACCCACTATTTTAACTGCAGTTGCTGCTACCCTGCGGCTAGCTATTACCTTAACCTTCTTCCTGTTGTCCTTCTTATATCTTATTTTTCCACCAGATGGCGCACCTGATTGTGTCGTTCTCTTTATTGTCAGTGCTGTGTGTTTGTTTATTTATTAATTATTTCTATATTTATTTTTTATTTTTTTGCACTACCTTGTTGTGCCAGCAGTGCACATCATATGTGTGTGTAAGCTGTAGAATTAGAGTTGGTGCCTTTTATCTGGCACAAAGAGGCTGGGTCAGTTTGACCCGGAGGACAACAGGAAGGCTAGAATAGCAGATTCACTCGCTCACAAACACCTACATATGCCAGGCAAGGTAAATGATAACATCTCAACTTAATGCTTAATGCTTTAACTAAGTTAAAGCATTAAATAATCTCTTATCGACATAATGACATTATGGAAACATTTAAAAAGCATATCCCATGGTGAAAGCTGGGTGAGAACAATAATATCTTAAACATTGAATTCTTGAAAATACCTGAAGATGCAGATGCTTCACTGCCATTTTAAATTAACTCTAGTTTCTCGCATATTCATGACACACGTGTCGTCAATCAGTTGAAGTGTCACTGTAAGCCCAAGTCAGTAGCACACCAGAGACTGGAAAGCACCGTAAGGTGATATATGACACACAGAGTATAATGCATGATAAATTGCCTTGTAACATACACATTTGTAAGTTGTGCATTCTTGTTCAGAAATGGCAAAGTGCCAGTGCAGCTAATACTTTTCTCCAGCACCTCACTGGTCGTAGAAGAATAACACAGCGATCACATGGATGCAAAATAAAATCTGACACGAGCATTGAATCAGTATTCATGAATGCCGCGATACAACTTTGTTTCTTTTATGAGTGCGTTGCAAACCGGCGTTCAAAAGTGTTGGCTAACCTTGAACTCGGGGTACCTGGCAGCAGAGAAGCTTGTTAAAAATACTCTTCAAAGGTTGTACAGACACCTTTGTGTATGTGTGTGTGTCACTGTGTAGTTTTTTTCTTTTGTTGCAGTGTGTGCATACGCGTTTCAGTCCTGTGTGTACTTGCGTGTGTGCATTTTTGCTGCGTCGTCGTGTGTGTGTTGGACTCACATTTATCAACATGTTTTTGATTGGAGTTGCCAGTCACAGGTGAATACACTATATAGACTGGCGGTGAACATGTGTCACTGTGCTTGACTTTGGTGTGAGGACACTGGCTTTTCCCCAGATGTCTCTCTGAGTGACTGTGGCGCTCCATTAAGGCACCTCCAATCCAGTTGCACAGGCACTGGGAGACACTTGATGTCTGGCAGACAAAGAGGGACTCGTAATTATAAAGACAAGCTGTGCTGCAACATTTCCTCCCATGTGTTTCTCTTTAGCTTAATTGAATGTGTGTGTTAATTAAATGGGGTTCAGCACTGCATTGCATGTGACACGCGTTTGAACACAGATTACAATTAACAAGCAACAGTGTCACCGCTTGACGCCAGAGTGAAAAGTTTGCTTCTTTCTTCCCAATTTTGCACTTACAGCATGATGGAGGCAATGTGGTCTGGCGCGCGTCTTCATCTCGGCCCAAGTGTTTTTAGCGGTCTTTAAAACAGCGTATGTGGACGGAGATAAAACGCATTCGTGTGCCAATTCACTCCGTCACCGTCAGTCAAGCATGCTTATTTGTCGGGTCATCCTCGTTGGGTGGCTTTCTGTTTGTGTTTCATACGGCAATTGATTTCCCTCGCGAGCTTCAACCACAAATCGATCCGGGAAGGCCTGTATGCTTCACATACCCTGCCCACACACCAACACCCAGCCTACTGCTTTGAGATTGAGCAGGGAAGCGCAAAGACTACACACCAGGCCTCAAACCTAGCCCAACCCCCCCCACCCCCTGCCACACACACACACACATACACACACACTCTCTCTCTCTCTCTCTTTCTTTGACATAAAGAAACTCACATTGCTTCCTGGAAGAACAATTTCCCAAGGATTCTCAAGGACAGGATTGTGTTCAGATAATCCGTTTTGTTTTCCTTTGTTTGTGTGTGTGTGTGTGTGTGCGTGCGCGCGCGGCCGCGTGTGTGTGTTTCACGGTGTGTGTTCGTTTTGCTTTGTCATTTTTTTTTTTATAGAAGTGTAGGTTTTAGGTGTTGCTTAGCAACATCTATTATGGATTAATTCTAGCCACATTAATGCAGTCTGTTATGGAGTAGAGGTGTGAACAACTATTCACCAGGAAAAGCATATGCTGGCTAGCTTACAACTGCTGTCTACCCACACATTAGTTTGGCTGATTAGACCGCTGCTCACAACTGTCCATTTGATTGACAGCCCCCTAGCCCATCCCAGAACCTCCAGAGAAGAGGTTTAATCAGCCGCGGGAGCACTTGACAAGTCATCCATCCATATGTAATGTCTACCGCCCCTTCCTTCTTACCTGTCCACCCCATCTCCCCAACCCTGTCCCCCCATCAGGAGGTGGCACTGAGGGAGCGAGGCAGAGGTGGGTGGCTCTTGGAGGAACCCAAGTCACTGCTGTTCAGGGGGAACAGTTTGAGCCTGCAGGTGTCCATTCAGGACATCCCACAGTTACTCTGGACCATCAAGCCTTTCTCCACCTGCCAGGTAGGGGGTTGTGTGTGTATGAAACTGACAGCAGTGTTTCTTAGAAAGTGTTATTTAGTAGGGTAACACCAATAACGTTATCTACACTAACTTTATCAAAACACTACAAACCTGACTCAAAATGGAAAACGTCTGTCAAAACACGTTTTCTTTCCAAGAGGAACATATAGTCAATTACAGCGCGACGACTTGCTGATGGTGCACAAAAACTGCATTACTTGTCATGGTTCAGATCTACCTGCATACAATAATAGTTGTTGTTTTTTGTTGTTGTTTCCTTTTACTATAAACCATACTAAATGTTTGGCTTGAGGGTGGGTCAGTGTGTGCATATTTGGCAACAAAATATGTAAAAGTGAGCCATCTTTACTTTATAGAATGTACAGTAGAAAGAAATGTAAAGTTACTGTAATAAAGCAATTTCATGTTGGTTAATTAACAACATAAAATTGCAGCCAGTGATCAACATGTAATCCAACCTATTTGGCCTTTGGTTCAAAATGTGTAAAAAGACACAAATACAAATGCACAAATACAGTGAAAGAAAAGGAGGCGCAGAAGGGAAAGAAGCATAAATGCACAGTCCTAAACCTGTCCAAATAAGATAGAATGCGTGGTGGTGTTCAAAGGAACATGCATTCTTCAAATGCTGAAGATCGTATGCTCACCTTTGAACACCACCACGCATTCTTACTCCTCTCCCCCTACCTGTCCTTCTCCATTGTTCTCTCCCTGGTTCATCTCCTCCTGTGTTGTTCTTTATCCATACTGGATAAACTCAAGCCAAAAAGTCCCATTTTACTACACTGTGTATGTCTATGTAATTAAAAGCATTACACCTGGCTATGTCTCTGATTGAGATTGGATTTGCTGTGTAATTTTACACAAATTACAATAAATCAAGATAATCATCAATGTTTCATTGACATTTTCATTCAGAAATGCTGTTTCAATATAGATTTAGAGCTGCTGTAGTTGTAGCTTTATATACAATATTGACTGTTCTGAACATTATGTCTTCATTTCTAATTGTGTTTACAGTTTTGAAAATGTGACAACAGATCGGACAAAAGAATGTTAGTGATGGAAAGAAGATATAATATACACAGAGCCCACATAATATCAGGAAATCCTGACCAAAAAAATCAAAAGAAATTATTGCTTTTCCTGTCTTACTTTTATGCATAACAAGCATGTGGGATTGTTCTGTTACCACGGTGACAGTGTGCCATTTGTTTCTTAAAGGGACTGTAAAGTCCTGAGCGCATGCTGAGCGCATGTTGTGTTGATGCCACCAGTCATAAACAAATAGGCGCTGCAAGATGTGAGCCCAACACCTGTTTGTCACAGCCTCTTTAATGAACAAAAGGAAACGGTTAGTGGAGGAAACGCTAGTTAGCTGTTGGTGTTAAAGTTAAAATGTTACTCGTTGCTTTGGACGCTAACTGCTTACTGTAAATCCCTTTTAAGATGTCTCCTACACTGACCTCTATCCCACCACCTTCACCATGGCAGTCAGCTTCTAACTGCTGCATGGCTACATCAAGGCTATGGGATGGAGGCAAGGGCACAGCAGGGGAGCATCAGAGCTAGCTTTCTTCCGTCCCCCCCCCTGCCCCCACCACACACGCACACCTGCAAACTTAATTATGACTGCCGGGCACATAGAAACATCACCTAGTTATGTCCCCCGGGGGCCTGCGTGTTGCATCTCCCCCTGTGATCTATGAGTGACATGCCGCTAGCAGAATTAGCCTGCCAGGCTGGGTCCAGGAGAGCAACAAGCTTTACTCTGAGGGAGGATAAAGGCCCAATCTGAGAGAGAAGGATAGCCGGAAGCGGGCAATCAGATTCTCCTCTAGCCCAGAAGGAAAGGCTCTTAAAGGGCTGGCATTCTTGGGTCTGAGTGATCTGAAGAGGGGCATGATTCACCTGGAGTGTTTATGACCCTTGCTCACCAACACCACCGTCTGGGTATTAGCAACAGAGGGTCAAATTGGCCTTTTACATCCCTGTTTACACCCAAGCTCTCCATTAGCCCTGATGCTGACCTGGTGTTCACTCTGACTTGGGCCTTAATTGATTAGATAACAGCATTGATTGGCTAAAGGGGCCACTCACCTGGTCTTAATTAATCATGGAAATGGAAAAGGGGGTGGGGGGGCCGCTCGATAACCTTTTGTGCTCTCCGCTCCTCTCCCCGCTCAGTGTCCACGCTAACTGCCCTCCTCCCCCCCCCCCATCCTCCTGCAGGAGTTCTCCTTTTCTCAGGTGTGGGCGGGTGGCCAGCGCCCCCTGCAGTGTGCCTTCTCCCTGGAGCGCTACAGCCACTCCACCTCACAGCTCTCCTGCAAGATCAGTGTGCGGCAGGTCAAAGGCCAGGAGCACATCCTGCAGGTCTACACCTCTGTGGTAGAGGTGTGTGTGTGTGTGTTTAAGCAGACAGAGAGCTAAAAAGACTGGTCTCTGTACCACTTATGTGTCCGATGTGCTTGTGTCCAAAGCCCACTGGAGGCGTCTAATGCGCGTCAAGAGACTGGGTTTCGAATGTAGTTCTTTAACGGGGCACCGCCCACTGGCAAGTGGTTTGGGGTTCTATTTCTTGAGCGTCAACGCCATACAGATGAATTGAACCTCTGCAGCTGTTTGAGCTCCTTCATCAGTTTGTTTTACGTTTTGAACATCAGTAAAAGTGCATTGATTGATGCACCGCCGAACGATGCCACCAGTGGGCGCCGGCCTTCAGACACTTGATTATACTGTATACAGTATAACTTATTATACAATATGTTCATGTCCAAACACAATGCTTCTACAGCAGTCATACCGAGTACAGTTCCTCTCAGCAGAAATATGAAAAAAAAACACTAATTCCGCTCAGATATTCAGTGGATATTATGCATATATTATGATATTATGCATCCAAAAGGCTTAAATCTTTATAATCCGTATTTTAAACATGGAAATACCAAGCCCAATGAGAGGGTTTTAAGTCCTACACACTGCCAGGGTGTGTTTATGCTGGTTGGGTGGTGGGGGTGTTGGATGTGTGGGGTGCCATGCTGTTAATGGAATCTCTCATTATACTGAATATCTCGTGATTCAGTTTAAGGCCTTCCTTAATGAGCCTCCCAGGGGGCTTTTGATGTATAGATTGATATTAGCTCCATTGTTCATTGTTCCCAGCCCACTTTAAAGCCACGCCGCAGGCAGCTTTTCTTTACCGCAGAAGACGGTGTGGCCTTGCTTTTCTGCTGAGCTAATCTGGCATGCTAGGCTTTTGGACGGTCGCCGTGTCGCCACCACCCTGACAATCTCGCCTTTTCTGTTCTTCCCCTCCTCCCTGCTTTTTCCTCCTCTTTCCTCCTCTTTCCGCCAGAACGAAAAGGTGGCGATTCCCTTTTTCACTCAGTCCGACTGTACAGTGACCGCTCAGACAGGGTCCAAGGCCTTCAAGATCCCCCTGTCCATTCGCCAGCGGATCTGCGCGACCTTCGACACGGCTAATGCCAGCGGGAAAGACTGGCAGCTCTTGGCTCAAAAGCTCCACATAGACAGGTATGAGCATTAGCCTGTGGTGTCCTGAGCTCTTCTGGCTAGTTCTAGTGCTGTGTGTACACTCAGGACTATTAATTATGAAGGTGTACACTAATTACACAACTGCACTTTTATAATTACATGAATTCCCTATTGCACTGTAGTAGCATATGCATTTAGCATTCTGTCGCTCAGTTTTTCAACCCTTCTTTCAGCCAGACCTTTATCTGATTTACAATTTATAGTAAATATATCAGTAAAATATTCCCACCAAAATAGCCAGCAACGATGCATCTGAAATGCTTTCCCAGTTTGAACACTGGAGTATTTATATTTTTTTCCCGAATTGTGCCACTTTGCTTGGCCTTTAGGTGCCACATCAAACTACTGATCTCATTATAGATCTGCAAATCATATCCTAGAGCGTCGACAAAGACTTTGGGTTTCACAGGAAAGGATCCTGAGTGAAGGATGGAGGCAGCTGAATGCCAAGCCATTGCTAATGAGAGCGTGTGTGCGTGTGGATCATATGTGCTTCTCACACACACACACACACACACACACACCTTCTCTACCTGCCCTGGCCATTCATTATCTGCTTCGTCTGTCTGAGATTTGAGCTGATAACAGGCCACATAATTTCCACTGCAGAAGAAATGTCAATAGTCAAGTGCTTTCTGCTATCCACATTCAAATTTTCTACAGCCATTAAAGAAATTGTACATTTCAAGGCACAATTCTTGCTGTCTACAGCACATTTGGTTGTTAAAGGGGAACTCTTCGCCTTGTGTCTATAATTACCTGTATAGTTAGAACCTGTATGCCAATGTTTATGGTTTGCTACTCAGAGCATGCTCCCCCTGCCACTCTACAGCTCTACATATTCTCACCCTGTTTTCTACCCTTCTCCCTAAATCCGCCCACACTTGTGGACGGTTGTGTTTTCAAAAAGGGTTTTAAGGGTACACGTGCTTTGATTGAGGATTGTGTTTTTTATGAAAGAAAACAGAACTATTAACTAAGAAGCTGTTAGGGTTGTTGTGTGGCAAAAGGATTCCAAGTGCATCCATTAATTTTCAACAGAACGAGTGTGGAGAAACAAACATCTGCGGTCGAGCAACAGGAAAACATTCCTCGCTTTCTCCTCAGCTGAAGCCACCGGCAGCAGCATGTAATAACAATGTCTATTGCTTGTTAAAGCGGATTTTTGCTGGAGGAAAATCATTGCACATGAGTGACAATGAATCCATGAGGGGAACAAAGAAGGTGTCAGTGTTCCATGTTAGCCAAACAGCGCCCTCTGTCGGAGACACATTGTGAAGTGCACTTCATTGGTTTTTAAGTGTAATTTCAACCTCTTCTCTTTTTTTCCTGTTCTTGCCAGACAGTAATAACATAGGTGACATTTAAGTGCAGCTCAATTTCAGGTGGAAGGTGCAATTATCTAGCAACAAAAATAAACAAGTTGCTAGCCTTCAAACAAATCTATATACTTTATTCTGGCTTATGTAATTGATACTGTACAAATTACATGACATAACAGTTATTTAGCATTGGATTGAGGTAGTTATTCCATTAGAATGCAAACATACACGGTGTGTGTACTGTGTTTACTTTAGGGAAAAGCCATAAGCCACAAGTACAACTTAACTGCTATTAACACATTTAGTTCATACGTAAGTTAGTAAACTTTATTTATATAGCATTGTTCACAGGCATGAGTTGCAGAGTGCTTCACAGAAACAGGCAATACACAGTAACCCTTTCCAAGTCAGTTCACCCTTGATGTACTTTAACCCTCTCGCTGTCCTTGACAGACTACCAGCAGAGAGAGCCAACCAGGGAATTTCATATGTACGTGTTGTGGTTGGTGTTGGTCATTTTGACCCATAGGACGGCGGGAGGGTTAACCTTACTGTCCTTATTATATTGTATTGTGCCACCAGATGGCGCCACCTGATTGTGTCTATGTATTTGTTAGGTTCTTTTGTTCCTTTTAACCCTCCTGTTGTCCGCAGGTTTCAAACTCACACCTTGTTGTGCCAGCAGTGCACATCATATGTGTGTGTAAACTGTACAATTATGTTTAGCGCCTTCTATATGTCACAAAGAGGTAATGCGTTGGTTCAGTTTGACCCGGAGGACAACAGGAGGGCTAGTGACTAGCCTGTTGGTGTCTCCCTGGCTTGTAGGAACCTGAGCTACTTTGCGTGCCAGGAGAGTCCGTCTGCTGTGATCCTCAGCCTGTGGGAGGCCCAGCACCAGGACTCCGGGGACCTGGACTCCCTGGCCAGCGCGCTGGAGGAGATCGGCAAGGTCCAGTCCTCCCGGCCCTCCACCATGGGCCGCGCGCACAGCGACACAGACTCCGAGTTCACTTAGCGTGGGTGGGACGGGGAAACGGCAACCCCCCCCCTCCTCAGCTCATGGCGAACCTGTATTGCATGAACAGTGACGGTCTCTTGTCTGGACACTGGTGGGCGGTTACTTAAGGGACAGCAAGCCCCCACACCATACATGCCAAACGGCACTTAAGCAGACAATGGTGTCAGTGGGGTTCGTTAGGGAAATGAGCAAGGGTTGTTTAGGACATGGGAGTTGTCCATTGGTCGCTTGGCAGAGCGGGATGGCCAATGCACCTTGGGAAATGACAGTGAGCCCCTCATTTGGAGACGTCGAGCCCTCCCGACCGCCCCGAATATCACTTCCACCCCCACCCCCAACCCCACCCCACGTACCATCAAGATGGGGCTGTATCCGGCTCTCGTACAAAAAACGCAAGCCGGGACAGTGAGCTGCTCTGGACGGGATATTCCAAGATATATCCCCATGATCCTCTGGGGTTGGCGAAATGCTTCATGTGATGTGACCGTGTTCTCATTAGTTTTCTCTCTTCATTCTGATGTTTACTTTTCCTTTATGCTATTGAGAGTAGATCAAGACAGAGAGCAGGCAGTTGTTATATTTGGATAGTAAGCTCCTCTGAACAGCTTGTCCATACCAATTGGCTCAGAGACACAGTCGCTCCCCAAACTGATTAACAATATGAGAAATGTGGTGACGCCCAGTTGATTCCACTTATTAAAAGGATAGGAAACTTAGGAAAAGTGATTGTCTGACAAATCTTGTTATATAAAAACAGTCATGAGGCACATATGCATATATGTACAATATCTACACGCGTTGCATTGCAGAAGTGGTATGAAGACACACCTTCAGCACCGCAGACAATTGTCAATATTTGTGACCATGTTTTTGCATTTGAAGGAATACTACAGGTACTTGTTCTTCTTAAGCAGAGCCCCAGAAGCAGTCAATAGGTCAGAGCTACACCCACACTCGATACCTGGTAAGCAATTTAACAGTAAGCGTAGACCGTAAGAACATACCTATGATCCATATCATTGACAAATAGTAGACTGCTGTGGATTTTGTGGATAATGTTGGACTGAACCTTAACAGTATTTTGTGGTATAGTACATTATTTTCTTTGCAGAGAAAAATGTGTGCACTGGGACTAACTTTATTTTTATGGACCACAGTTTAGAAAACATAGCTGGTCCATCCTAATCCCTGAGGCTCGGTTTTATTTCCCCTAAAACAATGTGGGCATCGGTAGCTGCAGTCATCCAGATTAGCAGGATTTAGTTTAAGTTACTCCAGCTAGTATTTAAAGTACACATTTAATAAAAGTGACTTCCCCTTAAACATTGTGTTGGCTTTCTCATTTCACATGCTTAAAATTCTTTTCAACAAAATATTTACATCTTGCAAGTAAAAGTGCATTTGGAAGAGACCATCTGGAGACATGTATGTAGACCGTTGTTTTGTCCAGAGTCAGTATAGCAGAATACTTGACATAATCACCCTGCAACTCATAAAACATGGATTTTTGACCATCTGTACCCTGGTATGCATTAATTCCATTATCTATAAAAACCAGGATGAACTGCTGTTATCTTAGCATCCAGCTCTACATAAAACCTGACACTAAGCTATAATTAGAGATGTGAAGGGATTACCAGTGTAGCATCTCAGCTCTGCTGCACCTTAGCACCTTGTGGTGCCACGTTGAAATCCAACTTAGAATATGATTTTCAACAGTATGTACTCTTCTTATAGTATCTATACCCTTACTGTTCATGTTATTGTCCGAATCTCCTGCAGTTCTTTATTATGGTTCATGAAGGTCTAATGGGAATTTAGTGTTGGAAGTCTAGCTAGTGGCCAGAGCTGACTGGGACTGTTTTATTAGTACGCTTGGCTATAGCGACCTACTAAAAACTGTTGCTGAGACAGAATGGTTATTGCATATACTGGATCCTTCCATTTGGGATATACAGCCATCTTTTAGAAACATACGATAAGAGACCCCTTGTCAACATGCTGCCACCAGTATAGATTATATTGTCACTCACATTTCAGGCTTGGGGAGACACCTGACTTGATAGGAGAGTGGAACCGCTGCTGGAATGTGGTTTACGGCCTATAGGTCGACAAATGTCACATTCCGAGCTGAACCCCTGGTTAAAGAAGATGGAGGCAATTACTGTAGGTCACAAACCCTTCAAAACCCCTTCAAAACAGAGATAAGGCCTTTCTTGGATTTTCTAGAATAGGTCTGACACTTTTATTATCTCTTTTGCCACTCTTACAGCTCTGTTTCTGAACTCTGAATCAGTCATTTCTTTAAGGGATTTCACAAGGCTGGAAATCTCTGAACAACACCACCCTAAGACATACAAAAGAATTGCCTCACAGAGGTTGAAATTATCTGTATGAACAAAGATAAATTAATATCTGTAAGGCCATGTTTTTGAGGGGTTGCCAAATTACAGGAAAGACACCATGCTTCGAGCCTACAAGAAAATATCAAACCCTGTACAGAAGCAGTGGCAACCAATGAACCCAACCAATGGGAAAACATTTTTGTTTAATTCACAGATTTATTTTTAAGGATATATATATATTATATACATACATACACACAGATAATTTAAATAAATAGTATTTAGCTGATTAGAAATGTAAGTGTATTATACAATACTAAACCAAAAATATGCAAAATATGTTTTCAAAAGCCGATACTGACTGAAAAATGATGTCCCTCAGGTGTCATAAGACACTTAACAAGATTGTCCAAGATAATTTTATTGTGGCCTACACTGTTTAATGGAAAGCCCTTTGGTACTGTACTGTATATGCAAGAACAACTGCTGGTCTCAGCTAGATATTGTATAGGTGCTACCAAGGAAAATGAAACAATGTAATTGTTTTGGTTATGTTCATCTGAACTGTCAGTGTCTATATTTGTCTATAGATGTTCCTTTTAAAACCTTTTTTATTAGCTTCTATAATTAGATATTCATTGCACTGAATGTTATTATAGAAGCATATTATTACTTCTGTTCATTTAGAATTGGTAATAACTACAGTATGTGATTTTTCCTTTTTTAATGGCTGTCTACGGTATATAGTTTTGTTTAATATCAGAACATTTTCTTTTATCAGTAATTCTTAACAAAAGTACTACAAATGAAGATTTTCTTCTGGAAATTATTATGCACTGTATGGAAGACATAACCTTAACCCTCAGACAACACCATTTTATGCAACTTTTAATTTCCACTGCTATGAATGTTTATGCAGGTGAATTGTGTCGAACTTGTGACTGGATATGTATAACTAGAAGATGTTTTCTAATTGACCATAAAAAGATTTAATTTGTAATATATACTCTATCGTGTTGAAATAAATATGCAGTGAACATATTAAATAATCCATATTCAATCTTAATCCTTTATTGGAAAACCAACTTTCTTTCAGGTTTTATCGTATTCGAAAAATGTTGTATGCATGTTCTTATACTAGAATAGAAAATGAATGTATATTTTGTGAACACAAATGATAGTGAAATGACAGTGAAATAGAGACATTAGCTATTGCAGTGTATAGGCATAAAGCATTCAAAAGGTTTAATCTAGACACAGCACAGATCACATGAGCAGTGTAATGTTAATTCTGCCAGAGTCAGAGAGTATAGCCACCATGCTAGCCAACATCATATAACCTTATGGCATAATAAAAAGCAACCACTGTTGCCCCTTCCTATGTAAATTATGCAATGTCCCAGGTTTTCCCAGGCTGCCTGTTTCCATGGCAAATCCACTTATCAGGCGCAGCCTTACAGCACAAGGTGTCTCTTCAGGAAAGTACCTGTTGTTACAGAGCAGCACACCGCCAACACAAGTACCAACTCTGGCATCTCACCAGGCTCTCTCTTGTGTGCTGTGATTGGAGAGGAATCTTAAATGGCTCAAAACCCAAAGTGGAAAAAAAACACATTACTTCAGTTTTCAGACTTGTACCACAGACTTAGAAATAGTTTTGTACTTACAGAGAGGGATCTCTATTACACCCACAATGCAAATGGGGAACAATATGTTCAGAGGGAATGTGAGAATTGGATGGCATCTCATGTGCATCGATTCTCATGGAAAGTCAAAGAAATGTGAAAATAATGTTTTTAGCATGAGGGGAGGGGGGGGGGGCACGACATGCCTTCACACCGTCGAGCTATATAGAACATCGGACAGCAGAGGGCGCTGTATGCTCTATAGTCCTCGCGTCCCAATAAACTGGAATGGAATGCGTTCACATGACGTCACGTAATTGTGGTGTGCGCAAGTTGTTTCCGTGACATTTACAGCTGTTTCGTAGCCGTACAAATCCTAGTATAAATCCACGGAAACATACACTTCAAAGTTAGTACACCCTGACTGATTATCCCAAAATATACTATAGCCTGTAGTTAGCTACAGCTAATCGCTATTTATAAGCAAACCAGTGTCCTAAATCTTCTTGACTTATTTGTATTGCAACCTCTATTTGTATTTTCATGGATGCACCTTGGCACAGTATTAGTAGTGTTGATTAATTTCTATTGTCCTTGTTTTTACCTTACAACAATTAAAATATTAGCTAATATTGTGACTCAGCCATGTATGGTAAATCGTGTCCCAGCCAAATGTAATATGTTCCAGGCGGGCAAACAAGCAGGCTACAAGCTAGACCAGAAGGCCCATGGCTTCCCCTCCAGACCATGCTCCAGCCTCACTCACACACACACACACACACACACACACACACACACACACCAGTGGCTTAGCCAGAGCCCTCTCACCCTCATGCCCCACCCCTCCTGCCCCTGGACAACTGCTCTGACTCAAACGGATTAAAGATGGCTCTCTTCTCCTGCTTGCTTGCTTCTTTTTGTTTTTTCTTCCCCCAACTCTCTCTTGACTTCTCTTTTCTTTCCATGCCGGATGAAAGGCCTCCCAGACACCCACTCCACACGCATACCATTCAGGCCAGGACACACAGGAAGTCTATGTGCTACACACAGAGAGTGGGGTTGAGGGGGGGGCTATACAGAGGGAGAATGCTGGGGAGTAGAGGGGGGCATAGAAGAACTAAATGCAAGTCATGTGAAGCTCATGAGAGCTAACCTACAAAGTTGGAATTTACTTTTCCTCTTTTTACCGCTGTAGTCTAATTCCTTTGTCATTTCCTTGCTCGCTTCATCTCAGATGGCTATCTGTTTATTTCCTTCCTGTTGCCATGGGAATGCAGACGACCCTTTGTCTTTGTTAATGTTTTCAGTTTTTTTTCTCTCCCCTTTGCAAGACAAATGTTGCTGTCTTCCCAATATAATACCTAAAAGGATATACAGGAAAAGAGCACAACCTGTCCTGGATATTGTAAAACTGGCTGTCCAAACACTTATTGTGTCCGTAAATTCTATTTCCACTCCACTGACCGTGTGTGTTTTGTAATAACTGCATGTTAACTTATAGTTTACCCTATTTCTACTACTCTGTACTGTGATTTGGCCTCTGGAAAACTGAAGAGAAGCTACAGGCAGAATTCCTCTCAGTTGTGAGCACAACTTTGTTTTTGTGAGAGGAGCCACAACATTTAGTAACAAGATTAGCTTGAGGCCACATTTGCTATAGAAGTGTGGATAAATGTATCACGTGTGTGTTATGTGTGTGTTACGTATGTGTGCATGTGGTGTGTGTGTGTGTTTGTGTTTGACGGGGCTTTATAACCACTCACAGGCACCGGCATTGAGTCGCATGCCTTAAATTACTGTACATTTGTGGCTGCAAGAGACAGAGAGCCTGCTGCCAACTGCCCCACACTGGTGCTTTGCTGTCTTTTTCCAGCTCCACTGTCTGTCTCATTTTCCTGTCTGTCTTAATGTCTCTCACAGACAACTTTCCACCCTCCTCTTTTCACCCGTATATTCGGTCTAACTTTTTGTTTTCCTCTCACTGAATTTCCCTCTAGCAATCTGCTCTATGCTGCATGTTCACATAGGGTTCTCACTAGCTTGCTAGCCAGATAACCGTTGTGATTGTGCCTACAACTTTAGGCATGATAGAAGGTGCGGCTAATCAGGCCACATTTCAAAGTGGTTTGATCACCGCTTTAACTGTCACGCCTTTCTGGTCGATTCTGAGAGGTGCCCGGGGAAAACACATCATTGCCCAACTCTGTGACTTAAAAGACAGCAGCATTCCTCACTCATCCAGGTCTTAATACCGCAAGTTAATATACAGCCACATTATCAGCCAGATAAAACCGGTCATGACAATCTCTTTCACCCATTATCGTCCTTTCCATTCAAGTTATGCTAGTGTATACTAACACAGAACTACTCAAATTTGTGTTGATATATCCACTATACCATTAACCATTATTAATACACATGTACTATTATTCAATTGCAATATTACACAGTTAGCAATAACTACATTACTTGTACAGATACTGTAAGTATCGATACAATTAAGTAAATCTGTAGGTATCTGTACATACAGTATCTGCACAATGCTGAGTAACTGTGCTAGAAATGGTCTGATTACTTTCCTTTCACTGTTCATCTTTATGTCTGCATTCAGAGCTGCCACCTTTAAAATCTAAATGAATGTTCAGATAACGTAAAAAAACAAACATCTAGGCTTATGCTGTATACTTTTCCCATGTAGCAAAGCAATGATTTTAGTTGTGTTGGGATCCGAAGAAATTGCATATTTTTAATTAAAAACATTCCCCCAAACCCTTTATTTTGTAGTTTGTTTGGACACATTTTTATGAACTTTTCTGCCCCTTTGTGTGTGTTTGTATAAACTCTATAAGCAGTACTCGTGCTCTGGTCTTCTAAACAAATAGCAGAAACATAAGCAATATAATCCATTTGTCTTGCTAGCCACGGCCCCTCATATCAACAAAACATTCCCCTGTGACCCCCCCCCCCACTTGCTGACCCTTGACTGTAAACAGGGAGAACAGCTCTTCTGGTTATTGCCCTTGAGCTGTCGTACTGAAAGGGATGTCCAGAGAGAGGAAAAACTCTATAATGTTATTAGCTGCTCCCACATACAAATAACAAATAACAATATAGTTCTGCATTCTCCCTGCCTTTGCAGCACATTCAAATCAAATTACAAGTTATACAATACAGTACATGTATGGACTTTCAGTCAGTTTCATGGCATAATGTTATAATGACAACCTGGCTTCAACACAATTTCCTGCCTTAGTTAATGTCCTGAATACGACTACAGTTGGGACTTGAGCCTGTAGTTGTTTTGCAGTTCCCTTCTCTATTTATTAGACAAATCAAATCAAAATAGTTGGCGGATGTGAGGGGTCTTGGCAGTACAATACAATTATAGATCAGGTAATGTGTTTGTTCATGCAAAGGATATAAAGTGAGGTTCTTCTAACATCTAGAGCTTCAGCTCCTTGTCTTTTTCTTTTTTCACCCTTCCTAAACAGCAAGTGAAACAATACCCAGCAGGCGTCACAAGATAAGGTACTGACGCTCAGGAAGGTTTCCCTTCCTTTTATTTTTGGTGCCTTTTCCTTTGCAGATTACTGCAGTGACACCCTCCCCCCAATTTAAACACACACACTCACATAATCCTGTAATTCTTCACCTGCATCCTAATGTACGTAAAAAAAGAAGAAGAAAAAGCAAGTTACTCTTGAGGCTGCTACAACTATTAAAGGGATAGTATTGTCTCTTGATATCTTCAATTAGCAAACATAATTGGTAAATGAAAGGTCACTGGTACAGAAACTGAATGGAAACCTCATTGTGAAGGTTAGAAACATCACATGGTTAGCATCCTAGTCTCTGAATCCAACAACCTGAGTTAAAATCTTAGTGGAACCTTCTGTGAGACACTTTGTTTAATGTTGCAGTAGGAGGTTATTACTGGTCCTGAGTTCTGTTCTGTACATGGTCTTAGTAACTGTATTCTTGAGCATTCAGGGGTGAAGGTTAAACCCACGCTGACCTTACCTCTAAACAGACTAAGATAACTCTGACAGGTTATCCTGTACACCCCAGTTGCCAAATTTCATTCAGCTCCAAGTACTTCAACGTAATGTTTTACCACTAGACCATGTAACAGGAACAAACAATAATAACAATCCCTTTGTAATTGACATACAACACAGGGGTAATTCATTGAGTGAATTGGTCCTTCCGGTGTAGAAGTGTGCTTAATATGCAAGAATAGAAAAAGGTGAGATGTGCTTTTAAATAAATAAAATAAATATATAAATTATTAGTGAACATTTGTTATTTAATGAATCCATGTCGTTATTTATTAACCTCATTCCTGAAAATATATTCTTTCCATCCTGAAAATATAAATTTTTTCCAAATACAGTTTTGCTCATAGCAGGCCTGCAAACATCATCATTCACTTCCTGTTTTTAAGCAAAGCAAATGACCTCATAAGGAAGACGCTAGGTCATTTTCAATGTGGAAGACACATACTAAAGAGATTTCTTAGATAGTATTAAATTACTATAATAGGTCTCTGAGGTTTGACAATATGTATTTTCACTGTTATCAGTTCCTGTAGCATTATTTATTTATGTATTTATTTATAGCTCAAAAAACGCCCCCACTTCCAGCACCCCTCTTCACATTCCTCTGCTGTGTAAAGAAATATGTTTACTGTGCAGCAGTGAACAACAAATATTCATGTGAAGACTGAACTAACATTACAATGCCTTAACACTTTTCTCAGAAACAAATAGATAAAATGAGTAAGAATGCACATGATAAAAATAATAAAATGTCTAAGACATTGTTTGACTTTTTTATTATTTTTATAGATTTTATATACCAGCTCAACATCCAGTCCATGTTAGGCCAAAGAATATAGCGTTTTTCTGTAACAGCTGAGTCTGTTAGTGACTAATTGTGTGTATCTGAAAGATTAGTCATTTATTACAGTGGACCCATTAGTCGAGCTTATACAGTTGACTAAACTCGATCTCAGAACCATTAAGTGACTGACTAGTGATAGTATATAAACATATTTTACAGTACCGTTAGCCCTCCATAGGACTATGGTACTACATGCTACATTTTAACAATGAGGTGATTATTTAAAAAAAAACTGAACAGATAAATTAACCATAATGCAGAAACAGTGCCTTTTTTCAGAGATAAACTCACTTTAATTGAGTTTTAAGTGCAACATTGGTACTGCATTATTATTCTAAGGGGAGCTGTTTGATTGGCTCTTAAGTTATTGACGTAAAAGCTCACTGCAACTCCAGTTTGTGTTCCTGCCCTGCTATCACTACACTTCACACGCCTAAACTAGTTCCAACGCAAAACAGTTCAGACTTATGGAAAGACCTGGATGACAAATATAGTGACAATTGGATTGTGTTGCTATTTTTTACTTTGATAATAGTCGTTTAAGAAGTTTAGATTGGTTCCTAAACTGAAATTCAGGACTGGATTTCCTCTGATCTCGGAGTTCCAAGATGAACTTCGATCTGGTGGTCGGAAAACTGCTGGCAGCAGTAAGTACACCAGACTACATCTCAGCCTGTTTACTGTAATTTCATTGACTTTTATTAATATATGCTATGTCTGTGGGCTATTCATATATAGCCTAGTAATTTCCAATGAAAGCAATGTGGTTTTTAAGTTGTTAAATAATCCAAAATAATGAATCTTGCCGATTTACTAACTTAAGACGTCATCTGTTATGTATCTAATGCAAAAACGGTTATATGGTTCTATTTCTGATCACGTGGAAATAAATCAGAACGTGGAGTCTTTTGCCGTAGAGCTGTGACCATAGTTCTATATGACTGTGACCCGCGATCTGAAATCACGGCCAGGCCTGAGAACCAGTGAAGATGCCAATGCCATAGCACGTTCGGTGTCCAATAAGACCATAACACCATGAGACATAACCTATAGGCCAGATATTGTATATTTGTTGTTAATGTTAATTTTTTCTGCATTACGGTTCTAATGTGTTTTAATCCCAATATGGACAATGCACGGTCTTATAACGTGCACACACTGGTATTTTCTTCCCCTAAGATATAAGACCCCATTAGGGAAGGGCATCGTTTGCTGCCATATTGTACAGATGTTTTGTAATGATATTGGTGTTGGCATGTTATGTACAGAAAACAGTACATTCCATTATAATCCAATTGCACTCCCAAAAGGATTTTCTTTTATTGGTATACAGGTGACATGAATAATTAAGTGATAACTATGTAACATAAGAAATTTGGAAGTTTCAAATATATTTCAAGTTATTAGGGGGGAAAACGATTATTACAAAAAATGCTAAGTCTCTTTCCCAGCTGAGTTAAAGCAGTGATTGGTTTGCCAATATAAAGTTTAATCCAGACAGAGAACTCATTCACTGCATCTCTGTTGTTTTTTCCAACTGTGCGCCACCAAGGGCTTACACTATGAATGCTCTGTGTATGGTCTTAAGTACATCACCCTTTGGTTTAATGTGAAATTCATGGACAAGAATTTGAAATTGGTATATGGTACTTCTAGAGATGGAAAGTAACTTTTGGACCAGAATATTCAGTGTTGATGTCACTTTGTGTGGGCCTATATTCCTCATTGTTGATCAAAGCTAGTGCCATCTCATCTTGATACTTGTTCTGATGCGGTCAACCATATAGACATATAATAAGTCCACAGAGCATCTGATAAACCATACATAGCTGTGAAGCTTTGTTTAAATTTGACTGAATGAGAGATTTGTATTCCTCATTTCCAACACACACTTTTCTAAATTCCTGGCTCTTTTGAAGCATTTTCGAGGTCTGCAGTCCATTTTAGCTAGGCCTATTTAAAATAAACTATATGGCTTGAAATAAAGATCAGAAGGCTTTGCGAACAGCATACACATTATACTTGTTCTCAGTGTTAATTGATTAAAGCATTTGATTTATTGTGCAGCACTACTAGTAATAGAAGTGTCTACTCCAGCTAAACTTGCTAACTGTGCCTCTTTTGCCTGAAAAATAGCCTAGGTAATGTCTTGCTTCTAACTCCAATTCATAAATATAAAGTCAACCGGCGGGTAATACAGAGAGAAATGGCTCCAACAGCTGTCTTAAATGGGCCATTCATCCCAACAGACAGCTTGATGCACTTTATTCCACAAAACAGCTTTGCTTTCCAACAAGCAAGCTGAAATAGGCTTATGTCCTGCTATGTTGCAAGTGGACTAATGGTAGAAAATGGAGAACTAGAAAGTAGGAACATCTATGACAGTGAAACCTATTCAATGTGTATGCAAGGCATAGAGCAGATGATAGGGGGTCTTACACAGCTAAAGGCTGGAACCTACCAAGAAGATGATGGCTGGTGGAGCAGGAGAGAAACTCATGTGCCTGGGGCATTATCAGAGGGTTGCAGCTGAACTTCCAAAGCTAACAACGAACCAATCAGAACACAGTGACACTGGAGAGGGCCAGGAGATACTGCAGTGCTTTGTAACCTAACACACGATGATAAGCTTTGGTTATATTCCTCACATTTGTTACATTTCCAACATTAGTTTAGAGACCAACAGCTAACATTTTTATTGATATGTTCATTGTTTCTTTCTGGCTACTCACCAAACACTCCACTACGTCGTGAAGCTTTATTTGAGCAAATAAATATCATCTTCACTTTTGGACATGCTCAGATGTGTGTTTTATGGCATGTCAGTCTTAAGCCCTAATCAGATTGACCATTCTTTGTAGAAGTGTCCCTGTTGATATCTTATATAAACAACATTCTAGAGCCCTGTTGTTTTGGGATTGTGTGCCCCCACCCTCTCCATCCCCATTACAGTGAAATTGCCTAAGTACGTGCCGTCCCTTCAGTAAACTTCCTGTATGCTGTACACAGATTTTCTGATTATTAGTGGCATCCATCTGGTTTTGGGCATGCCACTGCTACATGCTAGATGGTATCTGCTGTTGCTTACTTACTGTGGGTGTGGGTTCACACAGGAAATATCCCATAGTGTCTCTATGGACAACAGATGAGGACAAACTAGAAGAGGCCAAGATGTGTATGTACTGTAGCTGGACTCTGTAACATGGCTTTCCATCACATGACATAGTGACGTACCACTGTTACCACTGATATACCTCTCGTTGTGACCTTTAACACTTGTGTAGGTTATTCTACAATGTAGATGTTCATGACAAATAACATGAATTAATATGGTTACTGTAGTCGGCTGCTTTTCACTTTCCCATTAACATTTACATATGTTTTAACTATTGTGTTCCAGTTAGTATTCCTTCTAACATATTACCCTGTCATAAAACAGTGTTAGTAATGGAATAAGGCATCTGTTTCAGCTGTTGCTATACTAAATGACTCATCATACTTCATTCATATGGGTGTGCCATTTGTCTATTCTCTAGGCAAACTCAATCAAGTGATGGCATGTCCTCAATAACTGTGTTCACTAGACAAATAAACAAATGATCAAATGATGTGCATTATTGACGTATTACAGATCAACAGTTTAACTACTGTATTTTATGTATTCAGTTATTTTGACATGCTGATGATCCACATGTCAGATTTGTTGTTCAAGAGAGCCACTCCTCTGTGACCTTTGAAATTAGATATAGGTTGGTTATTTGTGTATTTTTACCCACTTGTTTTAAAAGCAGTCTTATTTTACCTATAAAAGGTATTCTAAATCCCATTGCCTATTTTGTTACCGCATAAACTTAAATTGAATGGCATTATTCTAAAATTGTGCATTGTCCGCTAATGTCCCTATGAATACGTACTGTAAGCAGAGGCATGTACGTCACAAGTCAATCTAAGGTGTGGACGGCCAACACGTTTTTTGTAATGTGACAGCCGTGGCATCTTTTAAAAGGGTTCGATAAGAATGAATAAACTATCATTAGGAGTGGTTAGATCAGAAATGTTCAAGCAAACTAGGTCTGGTGACCTAAAAGTTATAATCCACAAGCCTATGGCATGTGGATTATAAAGGAAATGCAAACTGGAATTCTGATTAAAAGTTTTACAAGTTTTGCTGATACACCTGTCACCTTTACCCTGGCACAGACCTTTAAAATGTTAGATATCCAACTCAGGAAAAGGTGATCTTTCTCCACTTTCCCTTTGCGCTGACCAAAGGCTTAAAATAGAAGTGCTTAAAACGGACTGAAGTTTACCGTTTACTGAGACATAAATTCCAGCGTTTGATGCTGACTCAGTCCTTGTTGACCTGTTCACTAAAGTTGTTTTTTTTCTCTGACGTGTTTTACGAAGAAGGGTGTAAGCTGCTAGCACTTCAAAGGCTTTTTACACAAAGGCTATCTTTAAAGAAGCTAATGTGATTGTCTCTGGAGCCAGATGATGAATTCCTGTGCATACTTGAATCTGTTAGTCACCCCTTTCCTCGTGCCTCTCCTGCAGTTGTCTTGTGTGTGGCTGTTTAGCTCTGCTTTCCCATTCTATCAAGTGAAGTCAGCCTGCCGCAACTCTGTAGGAGTCTTGGTTCACGGCACCTCTCCCCTCAAAGCTCTAAACTCAATTTGATTTAGTGACGTTCAAACTCAATTCCGTCCCCTGCCGTTGCTTTGTTTGTTTCACATGACGCAGGCGTGACTCACTCCTCAGGAGATGTTGTTTTGCGTAACATTTGAGTTAGCAACAGAATCATAAACCACCTCAAACCCCCTACAACGAGTTGCCGGATTGGGGGGGTGGGGGAGGGGGGGGGGGGTCAGCATCTTTCAGTACTGTATGCAGCACCTGTTGCTCCATAGGAAACTCAAGTCTACGTATGCTGTGGTTAGTGTGTGTCACTTGTCATGTCACACAGAAACCACCGCATAGTACAACACCGTCATAACCAAATATCAGTGGTTATGCTTTGGTTGCTGTTGCTGTTGTTGTTGTTAATTTTAGGGGAAGCCACTGTGTTGCACTGAAGGTGAAGCGGACCTCTCGAGAAAGCCCAGTGTGTTTATGTGAGCTTGCAGCATCTCTGTGTTTATAAATACCCAGGCTGGCGGATGCGCGGCGGGGTCTGATCGGCCCCTGGGCCCCCCCCGGGCTGAGCCACGCTGAGCCGGGCTGCAGTGGAGGGGGGCACAGTGTGGAGCTGAACTCTGCATGAAGCCTCTGCATTGTCTCGCGCTTCCTGCGCTCCCTGGGAGGAGGGGGCAGACACTTTTCACACGCTCCCACTCGAACGCTGTTTACGGGCTCGTGTGTGTGTGCGTCCGTTTGTCTGTGCGTGTCTGTGTACTGTAGCTTTCCGCAACTCGCCCAACAGTGGTCCTCCTGCTGTCGATGTACACTTGTTTACCCACTGTACATGGAGATGCAAGTCTATACTGCACTGTACTGTATTCACTTGAACTTGATGAACATGGCTCAAGTGGATATGTTTACAGCAAGGTCGAGATAAACCTTGTACACTCAAAACAGTGTCGTCTTATCGTTTAGAGAAAGTTCTTTTGAGAATAATACTCCTGTTCCCCACCCCCTTCTTCCAAGGTCAGATGGAACAGAACTGCAGGGTTAGTATGAGTATTCCCTGTAGAATGAGGACACAGCTGTCGGGAACTCTGTCGGCAAAGCACTGTGTAATATAAAGTTACACAATACTGTAGACGCAAGTGGTCACACAAGAATTGGTCCAACTTGAAAATATCTAAATAAATTTGGTTATCATTATGTAAAAATATATCAGTAAAGATATATTGCTATGTAAAAGATAAGTGAATACTTTACTACCACTTAAGTATTCACATATCCTGTTAAAGTATTGGCTTGTTAATACTATTGCTAGATGGGCCTATTGTAGTTTGTAGAAGACATTTAGGCTTTTCAAAATTCACTTTAGGAGTTTTCATTGTCAGCAATTATATTAAACCCAAAAAATTTATTAGTTTGCTGTATTTTGAGATTTTTATATGAAAATGGGTGAAATTATGCACAGCTGCTGTTTTGAGCCCTGACATCTATTTACATTGTAACTTTGTATTATTCATGCCATCATATTGCCACACTTTTACAGCACTATGTAGCAACATGACATTACTGTCAAATGCTGGTGTGTTTCTTATCTTTTTACTTGCTTCATGTTTTAGTGTAGTACAGTAATGTTAACATTGATGTGAATGTCATATTGAAGGAATTTACCAAGCATTGTAAACAGTTTTATGTGCATGGTCAGGTGAGCAATGTCTGTTGCCACAGGGATTATTCCTCCTTGTGAACTCTCAGCAGTTGCTTGACAGGGAATCTGGATCACTAGCAACATCATTTTCTTTTTTTTTAAAGCATTAATTACTGGAACAATCATTTAATAAACTTACAGTAAACTTAAGCTGTGGACTACTTGGATTTATATCTCTATGGAGAGAACCAAATACAATTGTGTTTTAATGCATGGCACTGTATTGTGTATACTGCAGTTCTTTTCATATTTTTAGAATATTAAATGTTTAACTTTCTTTATGTAACATGCAGTCCTCAAATCAATGTTTTGTTCTGGTGTTTACTGAGTGTCCATAATCATGTGTTTTTTTGTATTGAACATTTACTGGATAAGTTTATTTAGGATAAATAGTAAGTAAAATAGTAGTAAGACTTCTTAAATCTTTTGTGATTTAATCATTTTCTACTACTAAATAACTACACACAATGCCCCTTTTCCCTGTTTGTAACTAAAAATGTATCTGCACAATATGTACTTAGAAAGTATGTCTTTAAATCAACTTTTATGATTTATGGGGTTAAAGGTGAAGTCAGCGATGCTGAAGAAAGATACAGTAGTTGATATTTGATATTTAACACATTTCCAGTAGTGTCAGTAGCTCCGCCTCCAACATTGCAAACAAATTGCCAAGGCTAGTATAGCGTTGGGTCTATTCCATTTTGATTGTGTTCTAATTAACAGATCCAGGGCTGTGTAGAAACACCATTTGTTTCAGCACGCACATAGAATGGGCAACTAGCGGACCATGAGGTGATATTAGCTAAGTTTGACGAAAAGTATCTTATGTTACTATACTAGCTTACAATTGTGGACTTCACCTTTTTTAATTTCTGGGGTAGTTTGTGTGGGCAGTGGCCCCACAGTTTTATTTTTTATTTATTTTTGGGATTGAAATCCTAATTCCTAGTTCCTTTGGATTGTGAGTGTACAGTAGCAGTAGTTTTCATACTGAGGCACACAGTAACCCGTTCAGGGATAGAGGAGTGATCACACCGTCCTAAATGGAGCATTGATAACCTGTCAGCTGAACGGATGTCCTGTTTTTCAGTCACAAACATTCTCTCTCAGTGCACATGGCGTGCATCGAGCCCGTGCCAAGGCAGTTTGGAAAGAGCCGGAGCCCCGGGGGTTGCTGTTAACAGATAGTGTGCCTCACTGTTATCTTCTCATGCCTTTAGCTTAGCGTTAGCTTCTCCACAACCACAGTACATCGTAAGTGTGGTGGGAACGTCGGGTGGAACATGTGGCAAGTATAGTCGTCCGTAAGCTCATTCATTCGGTCGGGAACTGTACCGTTTAATTGCCAGGGATTGTGGGTTTGGATGGCTGTCTACACTGAGGTTATGGTCACTGTACTCCTACTGACTCACTCCTCGAAGTGAAAAGAAGCCACATTGTGGCTTCCCAAATCCATTCTGTTTTTGTATACAATTCCTGTGTTCATAGCATACAGTAGTAGCTGTCAAACATGTGTATGGAGTGTCAATATTGTAAATTGCCACCCAGTGATGTAAAAGAGGGTAATTATTTGCTGCGATTTTAAAACAGAAAAATAATTCACAATTTTCACAAATCACAATAAAAAACAACAACAATAAAATCTTTTTTTGGGGGGTGGGGGTGGGGGGGGGGCGCTGTTGGAGGGGCAAACAAAGTATCTTAATATATAATTGCAACTTAATAACGTTTGTAACTCTCCCTCGCTAAGCCATGCTCAATGTCATGGCAAATTCCACTGTCGCTTTTCCCCTCGGTGAAATGCCATTCCCATTTCTGTAGGGCATCACGCTCCTGCTGCTGGGTAGAACAGGTTTGGCATTAAAGCCGTGTGAGAGGTGAATCATAGGCACAGGAATGTGCTAAGGCAGGAAATGTCGTCACATTTCTCCCCCTTCTTGTCCCCGCGTCTTCACTTTTCACACACACACACACACACACCTGAGTTCTGATTGGGCTCAATCATTTGCAAGACAACCCAGCTTGTCTGTTTTTGTCTGAAAAAGAGCAGACAGCCTTCCACTACTCCACCGCGACTGTGTGGCAGTGCAGCTAGCGTTAGCTTTGCTAGCTCAGCCTGTCTGCGCTGGTCGCTCGGCCCCCGACAGTTTCCTACCGCTCACATGCTTGTGTGCAGACGTTTCCCGTCTCGCGCCGCTTTCTTTGGAGTCTCTCCGCATGCCGCACCCCCCCCTTCCCCACACACACACTCTACAGGAACACACTTGGTGTATTCAACTCTCTCTCTAGCACACATCTGATGTGCTCTCCCCTCGCCTGTGCGTCTCTCGGGGAGGACCCCTGAGTGTTTGGACAGATCTAAATGGTGTGATTGTGAGCGGACGGGCCGCCTCTCGTCTTTGGAAAGTGTGACGCGGACCGTTTGGCGGCGGGGGGGGCGGGGTGGGGGGGATAGTCTTCGAACAACAAGGCATGGCTGCAGGCCAGCTGAATGGAGGCTTAGTGTCAGGAGTCAGACCCCCCCCCCCTTTATTTACCTCTGTCTACGTGCAGCGGTGCACCAAGCTTCTTCCCCCACCCCCACCCGTTCAGCAGGGCTGTTGACGCCCCCCGAATCCCAGGCTGCCCTCACCGTCTCACTTTCTCACTAGTAGGCTCCCCACCTCGCTCCTCTCACTCCTCGCTCTCCCTCGTATCCCTGCCTGGCCCTCCGCCCTAACCTGTTCCCTTTCTCTGCCAAGCCTCTGTCGGGCGGGTGTGGGAGGTTGGAGGATGGAGATGGGGGGGTTTGCCGGGCAAGGGACAGACAAAACCTCCAAAAGTAGGCCTCTCCTTTCCATGGGAGGTGTCGCGTTGCGTTTGAGGGTGATCCGTGGCGGTGTCCCATGACAAGCCATTCAAAGGGCCGGGGTTTAAGAATGTGGGTCATTTGAAGTAGAGCCACTAAAGTGTGTTGTTCGCCAATGAATGGTGCCTTCTCACATTGACATGGTGAAAAGCGTGTGAATAAACACCACCGCCCAGGGGCCACACTAAAGTGTTCGGCCGTATTCTTCTCTGGCCCCCACCTATACAAGCCTGTTATTATCCAGCACATGAATAGATTACTGGAATCCCATTCGATACGGGGCACTGTTTGCTAGGGTACCTTATCAAAACTGTTCTGGCGTCGCCGCATTTAAGTAAATTGACTGGCTGTGTTTAAATGAATAACGACCTGGCTAATTGAGTTAGGCTTCCTAGTAGTGGTACATGTCATTAGCGTGCAGCTTTGGCACATGTTCTTCCCCTGCTTCTGACCGGGTCTGGCCTAATTGCCTTCCCACGGCAGATGTTCAGATCAGATGGTTCAAATTAAGCTGTAGATTGTTCACACAAGGCTTCTTATGAGAACACAGACTCTCCTTTTCTACGTGGCTTATTCAGTGTGGGTCGGTGTGTCTGTGTATTAATATACCGTGGACAAACACTAATAAAGTGAATCTCTTTTCTCTCTCTCCCTCCCCCCTTTAAACCTGATCTCTAACCTATACATCTCTACCTTTTGCTTTTCTCTCTGTCTCTCTCTCCCTCCCTCTGTGCCTGTCTGTCTCTGTCTGCAGGTGGCAATGCTGTACTTGGGGCTGGTTGGATGTGGAGCAACGTGGCCCAGCAATGAGCATGCAAACCAGACACTCCAGCGGTCCAGACCCTGTCTGGAGAACCAGCAGTATCAGCACAAGGAGCTTTGCTGCCTCAACTGTCAGGCTGGTAAGCAGAACACAATCACAACAGCCTGGGCAGTTTCTTCCATGTTTTTGTTATTAATATTCAACATACATTTTACAAAGCGCCAACAAGCATAGGGGAAGAGAAAATGTTATTGATTGGTTTTATTATTAATATTGTATTACATTATATTATGCTATATATTACAATGAGATCAAAATGCAAGTTACTATCTCAACTTCACTGTACAGCAACTAGTGCATACTTCAGTGGTACTACTAGAAATAAATCTAGTAAGATTTTTCAAGATTAAGTAACCTAACCTGAAATTCCCCCTGGACAACTTTGGAAGTGGTGTCTTCTATCTGTTAACCTAGAGCCATGCCTTTAACATAACTAAAGGGTAGCATGCACCTTAAGACACAACATTTAAATGTCATTTTCCACAGTAACTAAATAATAGCCGGGTTTATAAAAATAACCCTTGTTTGTTGTGCTATTAATGCCTAGGAGATGTCTGGTCTTGACCCGAACAGAATGGGTTGAGAAGGCTTAAATAGCATGCAAAAATGTAATCACGTTTGTAATTTGCCTCCAGTCAACCTACATAGGTAGCCTTGAACTATGATTTTACTGTTTTCATTTTATTTTATTCATTTATATTTTTATTTTAACCCTCCTGTTGTCCTCTGGTTTCAAACGATTGTGTAGTTCTCTTTAGTGTCAGTGCTGTGTGTATTTTTTCTTTATTTCTTTATGTACTGTATTTGTTTGTTTTTAATGCCTTTTAAACTTCCTGTGGTTGGGTTTCAAACTCATACCTTGTTGTGCCAGCAGAGCACATCATATGTCTGTGTAAGCTGTAGAATTAGAATTGGCGCGTTCTATCTGCCACAAAGAGGTTGGGTCAGTTTGACCAAGAGGACAACATGAGGGTTAATCGACATTGGATGTATTTCTAATTAAGTATACTTTAGAAGTGTATCCATAATTGGGAAGAACTGATTTATAATTGGTAATCAATGTGATCTTTCAATTTCTTTGTAGGTTGACCTGATATTCAGATTTTTTAAGGATTTAATGTTGGGTCATTGCTCCATTAGTGTATTATAAATAGTGAACATTTACAATATACCAAGATTCTGTCTAAAAAAAGGTTCTGTTATTGTTAAGGTTTTTAGTTTGCGAAGAAATATAATTGTGCTCTACATTTCTCCTGACCTGTAAAACTATTAAAACACAGCGTTTTATTATACCACAAACAATATGCAGAATCCAGAAAAAGAGAACTTGGTGATAGTGGGAATGTCTTGTTGCATTAGAATTGTTAGCAGATATTTGTTAACACTTATCCAAAAACTCACCAATCTTTTTAATGTAGCTTTTTGTCAACTTTGTGGGTTCATCTGGGTGAAAATGTAAAGCAAGCTCTCTCGGTTTGGGTATAAAACTCAGCTTCTGTGTAATATAGTTACAGTAGTGTAGTGTAGTATACTGCGTTTCCCCTTTCCCTAGTTCTCTTTGGGCGGGGGAGGGTGGGGGAACAGTAAATACATAAACTGGTAAATGGATTGCATATACATAGAGCTTCTTTTTAACACATTCATATGATAGTCATTCAACCTCTGGGAGCACTTTTCGATTGCCTGACACCCTGCCCTGATTGAGCCACTGCCACCCCTTGACCTAGAACACCCGAGTGTGAAAACTAATAGCCAGTAAACATCACAAAGACAAAATGATGTTGCACCATCACCTGTATGTATGAATGAATGAGTAAGCACAACATACATTGTTTCATGCCAGGTACCTTTGTGCAGTCTGCATGTGAGAGAGACCTGGAGCAGGGGACGTGCGTTTCCTGTGAACACGGCCAGACCTACACAGAGCACTCCAACGGCATGGCCCGATGTCTCCCCTGCACCCACTGTCGCACAGGTGCCCTTCCTTCCCTGACTGCCCCACTTTGTGACGCACAGCTAGCATACGTGGCTAACGACAGCAAACAACTGACAACCAAACACCGCATTGGCATTTTAGTCTTAGTTACATGATGATTGCATCAGTCTTTCAAATGCTGAGATTTCAGATATGATTTAATCTTCACCACCACCCTCAACCTCCATTTTAAAAACAACAACAAAACACAAACGATAGGCGGGGTGGGGCCCCATCCACAGTTTGAAAACCACTGCTGACCTGGCCTCATGACTTTGATGCTACACACCCTTTGTCTTGTCTTATTTGTGACAGTGGAAAACAACAGACTTTATGTAAAAGAAAATGACACCTTAGCATTTTGCTCTACAAAGTTTTTAAATCCCATCCATTGCCTTCCTCAATGTGCCTCAATAACACTGTTATCGCTCAGTTACCTGAGATATTGTTCAGTGAAGAAGATAATATCTTTTTGTCTCAACCCCCGCCTCATAAAAATTCTCATCTTACACTGTTACATGGAGTAGCAGGGTGTGTCTTTTGTTGTTTTGTTTCATGCGCTGAATGCGTGTGTGTTACTTGTCTCTGGAGATTTGCGTGTGTCTGTCTTTACCTGGCTGGGCTGGGCGTGGCCCTAAATCATTGTCTTACACTGGATGCCTTTATGTGTGCTGAAAGGCCTGAGCTCCATAATGGAGACTACTATTACACAGGATACGTTTTGTGCTTATTCAAAGAGGTTAAGAAAGGGCCTCATGTGGTTTTGTTGGACTGCTAACTTGGTTCTTTTATGAGCGTGTAATAAATTAACTGAACATGAACCGAGGACAGTGATTTGAAAAATATAGGCACCCTAACACTTTGAAATTTGGAATGTTAAACCTTAAATCACATATTGAAAAACACCCTAGATCGAGGCTATGGTACTATAGACATAATAAATTACTTCTGGTCTAGACAAGTCCACTGCTTTTACTGGATGACCAATCAGCCAGTATGTAAATAAATATGCCAGATAGCCAAGTAGTGACTTGTTACTACCCTGTAGTGAGTAGTTATTTTTATGCTTAACGTAGGCCTCTTTGGGCTGTACTTCTATTTAAAGCTGTGCTCGTAACATCTGTTGCATTGCCTCCAATCAGAACAAAGCCTAATTTTATAATGAAAGGGAGAGTGGCCATGACTATACCCGAATGAGCTAACTGCTGTTGCTTTGAATGTTAAATAGTGTGTACTGGACAATATCTATGTATAACACAACTTATTCAATGTCAAAATAGCCCAAGGGTGTGCTTCTTTTAACACAGTAGTGGAGATAATGTTTGTAGCAGTGTGTAACTTACCTCAACTACTCCATCATTTTGACATATGAACTGAATGCGCAATATATAGCAGACTTGACTTGTGTGAATTTATATTGAAACCAAAAAACAAATGAACATCTTAAACTAGAAATATTATCATTGCTGTATGCAAAAAGGGAAAACAGTGACGCAAGCAAAGAAGTCCTTAATATGAGTGTAACTCCTCCAGGAAATATGCCATACTTATTTGTTACTAGTGGGTTTAACGTCAGTAAATGTATCTGATCGACATTGAACTGATAAATTAAATGTACAATTCTCAAATTATGAAAATACATTCAGTACAGTATGTATATGTAAACACAAAACACATAAAATAACTTAATGACCTACAATAACCTACGCATGGCCTCCTTCTTAGGCCTAACCATTGCGCCACTACAAACATAAATCTGACTTCTGCACAGGATGCACATTTCGTACTGCTCAATGAGATACTAATGATTAGATTAGAAAGACACATTTCATGTACGGCTCACATTTCCTCTTTTCCCATGTAGTTTCTGAAGTATCCTGAAATAAACATATCTGCCATTACAAATGTATTGTTTTTAAACAACTACCAGTTGTGTATAATCGTTCATTGATAAACCACATTCTCATAAATCCTGTGTACTTTTCTTTGTGCATATACAAGGAAAAGGACTGCATGGATAAAAACAAACTGAATTTATCATACTTGACTATAAGTTCTCAAAATATAGGCATTTTTTACCCAGACTGAGCTACTGTATGTAGTTTCTGTGTTTACATCAAGACTTTGGTAAATGTGACGGACACACAGCCCTTCACTGAATGTCAAATGACATTACACGACAGCCTTCTGATTTGCCCCTGTTTCTTCCTCCCCAGATGAGATTCAAACCGTGTCATGCACGCCCACCACTGACACCAAGTGCCAGTGCAAACAGGGCACGTTCTGCGTGCCGGATCAGGCCTGTGAGGTCTGCAAGCGCTGTGCCAAGTGAGTGCCATCTTCCACACCGCTCTTAATTCTAAATGATGCCTGAGGTTACCAGATGAGCCATGTGCTGTACTACAGGTGGTCTGCAGAATAAGACTAAACCCATCAAATATGGTGGAGAAAATAGTGCTCAAATACTGTTTTACCTTTCTGTTTGGATGTTATCAGTGACTGATAAAGGTTATAATGGAATAGGCATGTAAATGAATTAATGGTTGACACAATGACACTTATGTAATATGTTGGTGTATTTTTCCAGTCAGTAAATGTGTTTTTGTTGTTTGTGTTTCAGGTGTAAAGCAGGGGAGGTGGCGTTGAAGAATTGCACACCTATTTCCAACACTGTATGTAGGAAGCAGGACCCGTCCCCCACCCAAAGCACCCCCTCTGCTTCCCCAACACCCCCAGACAGCTCTCCAGTGACCATAGGTAACTGTCGCCATTCTGTGTGGTTATTATTATTAAATGAGTGAACCCCATCTACTGTTTGTCCTCCTGGCATACAGGATGACGCTTTTTCTTTTCTTTTCTATTGTTTTTCTTTTCTTTTTTGTGTCCCCTCAGCCTGCATTGGGTTTGTGTTGATGTTTGTCTATGTTTGCCCAAAAAACGTTTTCCTGTGAAAAGGTACAAAAACAGGGCCGTCTGTCACAGGCGAGGCCAACTCGGCAGATGAATCTGAAAACCTGTTACTCAACAGTTCAACCAGCGTCATAGACAGAATATATTTTTGAGATACTGTAGAACCCAATAGAGGTGAAAATCCGAATGATAAATTTGGTTAGCTAAATACATTGACCAAATGGAAGATTTTCAGTACTATTTAGCTAATGTATAGCATCTTTATTATGCCTTTCATCACATGCGCTCTTATACAGTAATATTTGTTTTTATTTTCAGGTATCGCTGTGGGCTTTGTACTTTTCCTTTTTTTAGGATTCATTGTACTGGCTCTGTGGTGTGCCGTCATGAGGCGGCGGTTATGTCAAAGTCTGTGTAAGTAGACCCCAAGTGTTGACTTTATGTGTTGCTTATTTTCCCATGGTGTATTCCTGAACCTGTTTGTTTCTATCTTACAGGTTCCAAGAGCCACTGTGTTTCCACTGTGAAGATTCCTATTGTGAGTTAATGACATTTATCAGTTTGTTAACATACGGGCCACCCACCACACAATGTAAATATTATTTATTTTCATCCCCCCCACCCCCACAATCTTCTCATCAGGACGAGAGTGGGCCAACAGCGGAGGAAAAGCAAAACAACCAAAACGCGGGTCTGGAAGGGGTGGAGACCCAGCCTGTGGAGTTCCGGCCGCTTCTACAGGAGACCCAGGCCGGGATGAGCAAGTCGTCCACTCCTGTGGAGGATGAGGACCGGGGACTCGGGGACAGTCTCCCTAACACCACCAGCTCCTCCCAGACCAGTCTGTCTGCCCTGCCCACAGCCACCTCTCCCAGCAGCACACCACACGAGAGCCCAGTGGCCCACAGGCTTTCGTCTTCAACCATGGTAAACACAACCATCATGGAGGGATTAGAGAATAAGTAATAATCTTGCCTAGGTGTGGCAAAGAACTGTTGGAGGTGTTGTAGCAAACGTGTAGAAAGTGTGTCCATACTTGGCTGATTATCACACAGTACAGTATGCTGTATGATGCAACACCACTGTAAGCATTGCCATGCTAGCATTGCCTCACAGATTAGCAATGAAAAGACCTGCTCTGTTTTGTCTCAAGCAGTGAAGGATTTATGCTAGTGCTCCCCCTAGTGACATTTGTTTAACATTGCAAATCCAAAACGTCCTGTGATAATTTGCAAATATCGGCTTGACTTTTATATTTATATATATATATATATATATATATATAAATCCTGTGAATTAAGGTATTTTTGTTATTTGATTCATATTTTTACTACCTTTTCTTTTTTTCTTTCTATTTTTTTTACACAAAACAAAACTTTATTAACTTGATAACGTGTTTTTTTTTGTTGTTTGTTTTTTAATTAGATTTTACAATTTAAATGATATAAAACACGTGCTACGTTCTGATTCAAGAGAAGGGTTTATTATCGTTGCTTCTATTAACAATACCATGTTGTCTGTGCTTCCATATAGGAGGATCCCTTCCTGATCCGACTGGTGCCTCTGTTAGGTAAGACATCTAGAGCGGTGTTCACAATGCACAGGCATTGTGACTCATCCAGCCACACTTAAATATGTATGTCCTTTTGCTTGCCATAGAAGACTGTTGTGGTCACAAATAAAGACATGTTTTTTTTGTGGTTCATGTCAGTCAACGGCGAAGTTAATTAATGGCATCTCCACAAGATCTGTTGTCGTATTATCCTGGTGATTGATCTCATGACTGTCAGGCCTTCTCCAAGCCTTCAGGCAAAGCGACCATGTTTGTGTTTGTGTTTGCTAACTGTAGACTTTTTTTCAGTATCTGCCTTAATATAATTTCATGTGCTGGTAATTTTAGTTGTGTGAATATAGTATGTTATAATAATGTGTTACATATGCAAGTGTTTTCATTCCTTTCATGTGCTTTTAGTTAGGCATCCAATTGCAGTTTAGCAATTCAAAACACATCTTGGGTTACAGTAGCGAAATGTTTTGGCTTATCACGTATCTTTAAAGTGTTCTATTTGACTTTCTGCCACTAGATGTCACACTAGGGGCACCAGCATCTGAGACAACAAATACACACACAAATACACTAACATCCACGCGTGGCCGCCAAACTATGTAAAAGAAACAGGCATCGAGAGAGCCTGATGTCCTTCTCTGCTTAGGATGAAATCATTCCACTATATCTTTGCATAGAAAATTGTTGTTTGGCACTAAATTACTGTTTAAAATGTCATAGAGCATGTCATATAAAGCGTTAATACACCTGTGTGTTGACTGTTTTTGATATTTGTCTCTTTTCACGAAGGATCAGAAAACTCCATGAGGAGAAGCTTTGATTTGTTTGACGAGTACCTGGATGTGCGGATCCACAACAAGTTCTTCAGGCTGATCGGCGTGAGCGACAACAGCATCAGGATTGCGGAGAGCGCCCCCAGCGACAAGGTGTATGACTTGTTAAAGAACTGGATGCAGAGGGAAGGACTGAAAGCTGACATCAACACGCTGCTGCAGGCTTTGCTGAGCCTGGACCAGCGACGTTCGGCTGAGAGCATCGCCTGCGCGGCGCTCCGGAGGGGCTACTACAAGCATGCGGACACACCCTGAACGGCATGTTGCTGGGGACTGCAGACGCAGTAATGAACTTATTACGTGTTTTTTTTTTTTTTTTTTTTAAACGACAACGAAAAAAAAAAACACACAAAGCACATGGACACTGTTTGTTGACATTGTCTCTCAGGCTTACCTCTTGGTTGAGTCACTCGTGTGTTTGAGTGCCAGTAGTTTTGAAAAGTGCAAATAGAAAAGCCCATAAGGTGGGTGGGGGCTGTAGGTTGTAATGATCACTGTTCATAGGATGTTGACCAACTCCAAAAAGAATCAGGTAAAGGAATAGAACATTAGCAGTAAAGCATTTCCGGTCTAAGTTAACGACCATGTTGTGTTTTAAAAAAAAAGAGGCCCTAAACGGTCTCATCTTTTCAAAATAACTTAAAAACAACATGAAGGGGTCAAAAGATTTAAGCTTAAAAAGCAACATCTGGCCATATAAGCTCTATTTGTGTGTAGCTTACCTGGTACTTGACCGAGAGTTCTGGGCAAAGGGCATGCAGTATATGCCAATACACTACTATGAGACAATGCTATACACTGGTTTGCAGAAGTGGCATTAGCTATGTCACTGATACTGTGCCTTCCTAATGCACTGACCTCTGGCACATGTAGGATTTAGACAGTTAGTTATGCTAATACTTGTAGGTAAGGTTTTCCTTTAGTATTGTAGTAATGGGTTGTAATCAGAATACAGTACTGTCATGTGAGCATAAAAGTGGACCATTTATAATGTCAAGGGTTTATATAGACGAAAATAAAAACAATTCAGTAATGATATAAAAGTGCCATACAAAAACAAAGGTTTTTTTCCATAGAATAATTTCCAGGAATTTAATCCATCTCTCATTTTCACTCTTATGTTCAGTGTTACTATTCATATAACACATTATAATGGAGTTTCAGTTGCTCTTTTGGAGCCATTATGTTTGTGTAAAGTTTCTATAGCATTTCCTTGTAACAGAGAACTGAAGATTCTGACATTTTTATTTATTCATATTTATTGTAAGGAATAATAATTAACAGTTATTATTTATAACATTACAAATACAACCCTGCAAAACTAAATGGCACAGATTGTTCTGGTGTTAATGCATTTAGCTGCAGGGAAATTGACTGAGGTCGGGTTTCTGTGTCTCTGATACGTTTTTGTTAAGCCCTCTTCCTGCACAATTTTAAGCACAACAATTCAGTCCACATTCTGTCATTATGAAATGTTACATGTTTCATTTTGTACAAAAAACAACCATTAGCATCAACTGTGATCACAATTGTCACAGTGTTATGTTTTTGCCATGCTACTCAGCATGTCTCAACTGTTGTTGAGACAGTGGCGGCAATCTTTGTAAAAGGAGGGTTTGGAATGCTATGTCTAATATTTCTAATTAACCGACTAACAAGATACGTTTTTCAAACATCAGTGAATGCAGGTACGCAATATTTTATATCGATTAGGCTCAGAATAAGATGAAGGAAAGCTTTTCTGGATAGAAAGTTTATTTCTGAGTCTTTTGTGCATACTTTTTAAGAGCGTCCGTGCCTCACAAGAAATACTCTGTATATGTGTGTATATGCAGTTCTATTAACAAACAATAAATATAGTGAGCTATGGGGTAATGTATACAGCAGACATACCAGCCGCAATGGTTGGTGGTAATCTTATTGTAGAGGTATTACAGTTTGTCCTTTTTTCCTGCATTTAAGTGACAACTTTTATGTGTACAGTAAAGGGTTATATTTTATAGCCAAAGAATAAGGTTACAGTGCTGGCACTGCCATCTATTGAGAGACAATGATAAAACAGCCTGTATCAGAGGAACTCAAACAGAGCTTTTAAAAAAAAAACAAAAAAAAAAACATTTATTTGGCTGAACAATAGTATCACTCGGCTCTCATCAATACCTCATCAGCAGTTTTGTTATAGTGGTATTTATGATTTATTGGTTGCTGTGTCTGATACACTTTTCAGCAAATGCACTTGCAATGGCTCAACAACTATTTTTATTTTAATATACCCAGACTGAGTTATGGCAAACCTGGGAGGACATTGAGTTGGGGAGGACAGCTCTGCACAAAAGTGAATGTGGCTAATAGTATAGCTGTTCATTCCCATCTCAACTACTATATGTATGAGGTTCCGCTATAACAAAGCAGTTGATGTGATGTTGGCCTGGTTCATTTAGCGTCATTGGAAATTCGAAAATTATGTTGAATTTGAAGTTGAAAATGGCTGGAATTACTGTATGCTTCAGTTTCTAGGGACTGTGTTACTTGTTTTCCTTTTTTTGTAGTAACCTAACAAGTTTTTAAACTGTTCGCCTTTTCAGTATGAAGTGATCGGAAGCATAGCAGCAGTATGCATGTGTTTATTTTATGGTGGTTGATTTTGTGTGTGTGTGTGTGTGTGTAATATTTCTGTTTAACCAATTTCAAAGCACGTCCCCACTTGTTCACTATTTCAGTACAGTAGATTGTTTTATTTAAGCCATTTTCCCTATAGTTATCCTTAGCTCTTCATGGATTTTGTATGCCAGTGCATCAAATGTATATGTTTAGGTTAATTTTAATTAAATGTTTTGTACAGATATTACGTTGTTATTGTGCACATTCCTTGTTTACTGTATGTATCATATCATATCAAGCACAGCAACATTTAATTATCTAGCAGTGTATTGCAAAGACAGACAGGTAATATGAAAATTACACTTGCTGAAAGGTAGTGCTTAAACATTTATTTATTTATTACGCTTCGACAATTATCTTATTTTATAAATTTCTCTTAATTGAAAAAATCATAGTTGTATAACCCAAGGCACATGGTATTTCTCAAAATGGACATTCTACTATACTGTAGCAGCCTAATGAAAACATGGGGTTTAATTAGTACTTTCAACAGGATTTTACCTCACTTCTCTCAACTCTGCTAAACGTAGGGCACTATAGGCTTGGCTCTGTTTGCCAACTTCCAAGGTAGCGCCTACTTTTGTTGATACTGAGAACCACGCATGCACATTTCATGCACTTATGCTACCTGTCTGCATCAAGGACAAACATGGACCAGAATGTAAAAAAATATACATTTCTAAATGCTTGGATTTTGTTCCAACCATGCACTACCACAGCTCTCCAGCAGGGGAAAGGAATTGTGAAATCAGCCTGTTTGATAGATGGTTAGAGCAAATACCTGTATAGGGGTTTTACTTAGTTTTAATTGTTGTACTTGTTGTTTTCTGTCCCTCCTTGAGGTATCATTTTATACCATCTGCAATGTTCCACCATACAATACCAGTCAGGTAAATTTGTGAACTAATGGATGTTGACGAATACCCTAATACCAAGTGAAATAACCAATTTAGGTTACATTAATGATTATAGAGAGATTGTATGATGTGTAAACCCTCCTAAACTTTAGTTCTCCAAATGTTACGGGTCAGTAGAA
>JAODUG010000004.1:642129-670190 GCA_027564795.1 Aphredoderus sayanus | reverse complement strand
CCAACCTATTGTACCAGTATACTTGAGCAAGATGCCTAACCCCTACATGCTACTAATACTGTAATTGTACAATTTAAGTACAATTATATTTTGGAGAAAAGCGTCAGCTGAATAACAATATTAAAGTTCCACTTTGTTATCAATAGAAATAGATAGGTACTTTATTGTCCTTATGAGTAAATTTGTTATCTTGTAAATAAAGTTCAAACTTGTGCATTCTAGTATAGAATTCTGTTCAAAGCACTTGAACTCAGTTGCCGCATTCTAGTATATAATCTTGTTTAAAGCACGTGATCTAAGTTGCCACATCCTAGCATAGAATCCTGTTGAAAGCATGTGAACTAAGGTGCATTCTCACCTGTCCACTAGGCTGACTTGTCTGGAAGAGTTGGACTGCAGTTTCAATGAGATCGAGGCCCTGCCCTCCTCCATTGGCCAGTGTGTCAACATCCGTACCTTTGCAGCAGACCACAACTATCTGACACAGCTCCCCCCAGAGGTAAGACACAGTGAGAGACAAAGGCATCTGTGTGTGCCTGTCACGTTAATAATGGAGGTCATGCAAAAGTCACCATGTGATCCTAATCATCTGATCCTATTGTCTCTGGATATTACTGTTCACTTCAGAAAGAACACATATTGTTTGGATTTCTTCTATTTATCTTTATACACCAAAACTTAGTAATTGAAAAAATGACATCCTTTTAAATTTTTTCAATTCAAAGGAAGATAAGATTTGAGGGGGTGGGCAGGTGTGTGCGGAAGTTATTGGTGTATGATACAGTAGTTTATATATTTGAATGAATAATTAAACGGAAATCATTACTGCTCGGTGTTAAAGCCTAGGAAGAAATCTGAATGAATAGTTCAAGAAGATAGAAATATCTCTCTTGAAATACAACGTTATTGTTTAAAGAGATCACATAAACCACTCATCCAATTGGTGACAGACAATTTGCATAGCATAGACAGACAATTTGCATCTAGAATAGCATTTGCAAAGCCATACGCATGTTCAGAAACCAGTATGACCAAGTCTTTAGCTGTAATATGCCATGTTGGCCTGTGGCCTTGGTTCCATCTTCCTCTCACAGATGGGCAGCTGGAAAAGTGCTACTGTGTTGTTTCTACACTCCAACAAGCTGGAGTCTCTGCCAGAGGAGATGGGAGAGATGCAGAAACTAAAGGTCATCAATCTCAGCGACAACAAGTGAGTTCTCTCCAGGTCACTTTTTATAGATGTGTGCTAGGCATGCCTGAGCAATATGACCCAAATATTTTTTTTGTCATTTTGATGATATATATAAATATATAAATCACATTCATAAACATGATGATGGTAGCATTCTTTAATGTTCTTAAAATGTGTTTTATATAAACTGTCATCACTGAAGTGCAGGTGTGCTGCATAACATTCTGGCAGGCTAGTGTTTATCGTGCGTCTGGGTGCATCTTAAAATGTTTTTTTCTTTTTTTTTTTTTTTGTTATTTTGTTTTTGTCCAGATTGAGGAATCTCCCTTATAGTTTTACTAAGCTTAACCAGATGACTGCTATGTGGCTGTCAGAGAACCAGGTGAGGAATTGCAAGCTACTGTAGTCAGAGTGTGTTTAACTGTATATAGAGGAAAACCGCAAGGGGTCAAACCACAAGGTTAAAGTTCAGCATTCATTGGCTCATGCTAACATTAGACCATGCTAACATGGTTTCTGTGTCTTTTCTTCACATGCTTTGGCCACAAATAAGTGGTCAGAACCATGTAAATGGATAATGTCAGCAATATATGTATATTAGATAATAATATTGTGTGTGTGTATGGGCTGTGTCACTATCATAGTTACACATAATGCAAATTGCCAGGCTAACACAAAGGGCATAAAAGGAAATTATTTGTTACAATTATTGCTACTTGCTTATTGTGTAAGGATGTTGGTGTTAGTACTATTTTGTATTATTGATTATGAACAATGTCATCCTGCTACAGAATATCAGCAGAAAAATGCTTTAGAAAAAATAAACCTAACACATAAAACCATTGGAACAGTCACAATTGTTCGTGCTAATACCATCATTATCAGTGAAGGTGGGGAATAGCAAAGGATTTCCTGTATTTAACTGCAGGAAGTTGCATATACAGTTACCGGTTATGGACAACTTTCCATTCTTTTTCATGGTCTAGTACAGTGATCCCCAATGCCAGTCATGGAGGGCCACTGCCCTGCATGTTTTAGTCTCCCTGCTTCAACACATTTGATCAAATGAATGGGTTGTCATCACTCTCTGCAGAAGCTTGACCCATTCATATGCAGGGAACTGATTACACTAATATTTACTGTATAATATTTAATATTACTGATTTACACTCATATTTGGGCTGGGCACAACAGGCCAAATGTTGAGGATATTTTCAAGAAAACACTGGGGTTCTTACTTTTTAATACATTAACCATCCCACACTATAATGATTTGGTGCGAAACCAGGCTTATAATCATCTGCTAAAGGAAAAGCAGTGTTTGTGTCTAACATTGTAACAATTAAATGATCCTTTTCCCACTCATTTGTTGTTCCTGTATGTGGGGAAGACATGTTCCCTCTTCATGTCTATGATATGTAATAATATAAAGTACATTTAAGGCTAACAATTGTAATGCCTTACTTCAACATTCTATTAATAAGGTGAATAGAATGACATAACCATTTAACGACAGCCTTTAGTCCAGGTGCAATATGAAGTATTCGGTGATCATTAGTCTGTAGTGATACTACCAAATAGTTAGATGTCTTGCAGCACATAGAGAATGATGACAAATAACTAATACCTCACATGAGGAATATGTTAAGAATCTTGGCCATAGTGCCAGTAGTAGCAGAGTGCTGCTACTACTGGCACTATGCAGTAGTAGCAGAGTGCATCCTAAACTATTGCGGTCTTCCTCCCCTAGTCCAAACCCCTCATCCCGCTCCAAAAAGACGAGGATCCTGAAATGCACAAAACTGTGCTCACCAACTACATGTTCCCCCAGCAGACCAGGACAGAGGAGTGTAAGTAACCAGCAGCATGCACCCTCACATTCAGAATACCATGTGGGTCATGCAAATATCCAACCTCTCTCTTTCATCCCGCTGTAAACTCAAGCTCACATTTCTGGTCCTAAACCAGCTGGGGTGAATATACATACATGGTTATGGTGGGTCTGTTTACACACTGACAATGGTTTTAAGATTTTAAATGCCAACTTTTATTGCCTAAGATAGAAGACATGCATATTTGTGAATCACATTTGTTCCTCCCCAACCAAAGTGCTAGTCGTGCTATTGTACTCGGCTTTACTTGTGTAAATAATATATGCAAAGCTATTGGTTAAAGGTCAGTCACTATGTACACACACAAGACTATTGTTATTTTTATTTTTTATTGTTTTTATCATTACATTTGCTGAGACAGTGTAGTGCCTAATACATTACATGTGCACATTCCTTTTCATGATTATTGTGTATTTTCCCTGGACCTAAATTCCACACACTTTACTACTACAAAGGGGTATTTTCCTGCCGCCTAGCCTTTAGTGCCAGCAAAAGAAGCCTCCACAATTCTTCTGGGTAACCTAGAAGGTGTCCTGAATGTATACTGTATCAGGGACTGTGTTATTTGAGAAGGACTCTGCAGAATAAACACCAGTATTGGTATCTTGTGCTATACCTGTTTGTTTGGTTGGGGTTTCTGTTACCTCTGTGGCCACAGAGCCCACATTGACCTGGTTGCTGAAGGATAATTTACACACACACACACAGCATCTGCTTTACTTGTTTACACGGCAAAAGTATTAGTGTTGATATTTCTTGTGGCTTTTATTAGATTAAAGCCCCATGTTGTGTTCCCTATGTTGCATTAGTTGTTGTTCAAGTATACATATTTATTTAAGTTCTGTATTTCCGCAAACTATATATTATGATGGATGCATTACATCTGATTTGTGTATGTTTGAGACACATTTACTGGCAGAACATGATGCTGTTTTGAGTTCTTACATTCTGTTGGAGTCTCTCTTTAAAATCCTGCCCCCTTGTGGCTGACATTCAGAAGTGAAATTAGGGGGTGAACACACCTGCAACCACTAGAACAAATAATGGCTGTGCTGTGATTACAATTCTCATCTCCGCCTTGTTACAGATATCCCCAACTCAGACTCGGAGAGCTTTAATCCATCTCTATGGGAGGAGCAACGCAAGCAGAGGGCTCAGGTGGCCTTCGAGTGCGACGAGGACAAAGACGACAGAGAAGCGCCTACGCGGGTAAGTCGGACATATTGCTTCCCATAACGAGAATCCAAGATGGATGCTGATGGAAAGACACACAATGCACAACAAGAATAATATAGAGAAATGGTCCAATGTGAATGAATAACCACTGTTATATGGTCCGTGTAACAGTAAAAAGTCTATTAATAAAACAGAAACCACACAACATGTTTCCTTCATCCTCAATGCTGCGGCAGGAGGGCATCCTGAAGCGCTACCCTACCCCCTACCCAGACGAGCTGAAGAACATGGTGAAGACGGCACAGTCCGTCGCTCACCGGCTGAAGGAGGACGAGTCAAGCGACGAGTCCGGGAGAGAGTCCAGGCCTAATGAGCGGAACCACGTGGGAGTTCAGGACGTGGGCGTCAAGGTGGGTTTCAGCCCTCATCTCTAAACAAGCGTGAGGTTCTCTAGCAAACGCCACTTATCCCCACTCAGAATGGCCATATTGCACGCACACACACACTCACATGAACACACAAATGTGCAAACATGTGGCTACTGTGTGTCAAGGAATTGGAATTTGAATCTAATTCCGGAGAGAGGGAATTAGACCTTGCATAACAGGAACTAAATCACACGGTACACTTTCTATATTCCTCAGTGATTCCTTTTTTGTTTTCTTCTTTTATTTGTGAGGTGGGGCATATTATATAAAGTCATTATCTAACGTGTGTAGTAACCTTTTAATTGACCTTGCCATTGCATTATTATTACCCAATAGTACTTTTTCTAATAGATAAAAGCAGGCAACATCTGTTGCGGTGTATAATGAGCCATCTGGCCTGTGCAGGTAATCGAGGCTCCCTGTGCCAATGGCAACGCCAAGGAGATGGAGTCCCCAGGCTCTGTCACGACGCAGAGCCACAACTCTTCCTCCACACCGGACGCTAAAGACACCTCCGAGTCCTACAGCTCACAGAAGGCCCCGCTGAAGTCCTCCGAGACCTCCACGTTGGACCACGACGACACACTGGAGGTACTGTTGACTTAGGGCAGCGATTGTACAGTATGATGCAGTCTGGCCATTGAGACAGATGTTGTGTATACGCTGCCTGAAAATGTATGCGGTGCTGCTGTGGGTCACCAGGACTCCGAGGAGCTTTCAGACGAAGAGGAAGAGATGAAGATAGCAGAGATGAGGCCCCCTCTCATTGAGATCTCCATCAACCAGCCTAAAGTAGTGACGTTAAGTAAAGACAAGAAAGGTACAAATGTTTGCTGTCTTAGTAGCCCAACGTTCCCGTGGTCATTTGAGTTACCGGGGCGTTCTCATTGGGACGTTGATCTGTCTCGACAGACGACGGCAAAGACGCCGACTCCTTGCTGGACGACGCCGTCGCCAACAGCAACCAGAACAACAGCAACTGCTCGTCGCCGTCGCGCATGTCCGACTCGGTGTCTCTGACCACGGACAGCAGTCAGGAGAACTCCCTGTGCACCCCGGAGAGAGAAGCCAAGGTCCCCTTCCTGCCCAAGATCAGGTAGGAGCACGGCCCTCAGCGGCGGGTGCATTTGTGAAGAGAGCCCGCCGTTTCTGCGGCAGTGGGTAGAGCGGGGGGGCGATGGAGAAGAAGCCCCATTAAGTCAAGTGAGCAAGACGCCTAACCCTAACTGCTGCCGGTGGTTGGATGGCACCTTGCATGACTGTGTGTGTGTGTGAGGCAGTACTGTAAAGCACTTTGAGTGTCTACATAATAACGTCCATAAACCCCGTAATACAACGGTTTTCTGTGTGTTCCTTGGCCATGGGGAGGAGCAGGTTCAGGGGGTGTTGTTTGTTGTGAACTGTTGTCTTTATGTAAACACACCTGACTACATGAGTGCAGTCCGTTCAGCGCTGGGCATTTCCGTGTGCTGCAGGCAGGAGGACGAGAACATGAACCCGCCCAAGGAGACCACGGCCTTCCTCCACAACGGCAACGGCTCCGACGTGTCCCTGCCGTCCCTGCTGAGGGCCCAGCAGGCGCCGGCGGCGGGGAAGCCGGGCGACTACGACCTCTCCATGGAAGCCCGGCTGGCCTTCCTCCAGGAGGGCGTGAGCAACGGCACGGGCGGGGCCTACACGGCGTGGGACCGCATCAACATGAACGTGTCGGCGCCCGACGCCGCCGCCGGCCAGCAGCCGGGCGCCGCGGGCCGCGGGAACGGCGGGCGCCTGGAGAACGGCAACCCGCCGGCGACCCGCACCGTCTCCACGGGCGTCACGGCGACCAGCGACATGTCTCTGTCCCGCAGCACCGAGGAGCTGTCCCCGGAGAGACGCGGCCCCGCCGACACGGAGCGCGGCGGCCTCAAGCTGTACGCCATCGACGGCGACCCCCTGGAAGCGGGAGGAGCCAGGAGGCAGGGGGCGGGGCCCCAGGGCCAGAGCATCGTGCGGAGCAAGTCGGCCTCCCTCCTGGACGACCAGGCTCTCCAGGTGTACCCGGGCTCCTCGGCCTCCTCGGCAGACCTGCCCGGCAAGCCCCCCGGCAGGTACCCGGTCTCCAGCAGCATGTCGGTGGGGACCCCGCCCCCCCAGTACAACGTGCAGTACTCTAGCAGCGCCCTGCCACAGAGGACGCCCGTCCCCCCGGAGCACCAGGGCTACTTCCCCCCGGCCCCGCAGCACTCCCTGGCCAACACCAACTTCTCCAACCGCAACCAGGCGCCCCCGTACCCACTGCCGCCCCAGCAGCGGGGACCCCCCATGGGGGACCTGTGGCTGCAGCCCAGGGCCGGCACCCTGCAGCGCCAGGGCAGCTGCTCCTCCACGGCCTCCGTGGGAGACCCCCGGCGGATGCAGCTGCCCGAGGGCGAGTATGTCACCTACAGGGACATCCACACGGTGGGCAGGGGGCCCCTGGCTATGAGCCACGCCATGCAGAGGCCCCTGTCGGCGCGCACCTACAGCATCGACGTGGCGCGGCCGCCCAGCGCCAGGCCGCAGCCCCACGAGCTGCCCGAGAGGACCATGTCCGTCAGCGACTTCAGCTATGGCAGCCCGGGGAAGAGGCCCCACGCTAGGGTCAAGTCGGAGCACTCTCTGCTAGACGGGCCTGGCCCTGGGAGGGTGCCAGTGGACTGGAGAGACCAGGTGATGCGGCATATCGAGGCCAAGAAGATGGAAAAGGTATTGGCGATACAACTAGCGTGTAATGGTTTATTATAGCGAGCAGCTTCATTCATAGCTGACAGTATGGAAGAGCTTAAGCCAGCGTTTATTTACCCCCCAAAAAAGGGTTGTTGTTCTACGTTGCTAAGAAATAAGTTTTTTGCCAAGTGGAGCATCTTCAAATATTCATACTTCCTATTCCCCATTGATGTACTGTAGATAAAGTAAGATAAGGTAAACAAACCCTAATACTAACCCAGGTGTATGCCAAATGTCTGCGCTTAATGCTGTGAAGAATGTCGTTCTGTATTTTGTTTGTCATCACTGATAGGGTGGATTGCATTGCCACCAATATATATTGGTCTATATTGTCCTTGTGTTCAGAATATGCTGTCTCGGTCTTATAATTCCAATTGTGGCCCACTGAGCTGCACTCACTACGGCAGCACTAGAGATATGCATGCCAGCCAAGGCTCTCTGGTCTTAAGTACCAGAGAAGGACAGCCCTACGGAGCCCTGGGCTTCTGTGTGAGTACTGTGACCTTGTGTAGTTTGTAGCTCTCCCTGTTCCTGCTAAGCCCAGGCTTCCCGTTCCTGCTACTTTTACATCCCTTAAGGAAATTCCTACTTCCTGCTTTCCTAGTAATTGTGGAGTGATCACTAATTTCCCGAATCAGTCTTTGTCATTATATCGATCTGATGTAATTGCCATGATTTGACAATCACTTTTATATATTTTCTTAGTTGAAAACAGTTTTATTTTTTTATTTTTTTGGTTAAGCTCCATTTAGTGTGTTGAAACTTGTATATCTGTTTTTGAAAAAGGTGTGTCCTCATTTAGTCAAACAGATATACATGTGGTCCACTCTTATCAAGAGGTGTATATTGCTTTTTGAATGAAAGTTATAGATCAGTCAGGGATAGAATCTAGTCACCTTTTGGTGAAATTTGAAGTTTTCAAAACTCATTGAAAACTTGTTTTTTATTATTATTTTTTTAAACAGATTGATAGTACATCTTTATATTTCAGTAATGGGTACAGCAGCTTTGAAACTGCTGTACCTGTGCCAAAAGGGTTGCAAATTACTCTGAAGTACTATATTTTGGGCTTAGACGGCCACACTGTTAACATCATCCGGTGTCAAATGCCCTTCTTTTAAACCTCCCTGTATCCTCCCTCCATGTTTCTCTTCCCTAAAGCACACCACCTCATAGAACCCCATAGTGGGATTCAGTCGATGCCACTTATAAAGTAGCTTTTTACCAGCAATCCCCTTTTAAAGGTTCCCTATCTTTATAATGTAGGTTTTTCAACTGTGATGTTTACTGAAGGGATATTAAAGGGCTGCATTCATTTTAGATGTGTGCTTTTGTCAAATTTCATCTGAAAATTTAGATTTGGAGTCAACATTTCCGGTATTCAACTGATATTCTCTGATTTCTCCTCCCAGCCCAGATACCTAATCAAGTTAGGACATGTTTAAATAAAAAAGTTTTTTATATATATATGTATATATATTAAAAAATGGAAACCGTACAGCACCAAACTGTTAATAATATGGAATGATATGGGGCCTTTAACTACACCTTGAACCATGACAGTGTGTTGCTCACTGATTATCTCCACTGCTTTTGATCACTTCACAACCATTGTCACTCATAGCCTTCATTTCATCATCATAGCCTTTCACTTTGTGTTTGGACATGCAATGCTTGTTAATCCAAGGTAAGTGGTAGAAATGGGGTTAGGAAATTGGGTGTAGGCTAGTTTCTAATGACAATTCTCTATTCTCTGCTTAGTGTTGTGATTTTCCCTCTTCTATGGCAAGGTTTTAAAATTTGGTCTTTCTGTCCTTTTTTCTTGAATCAACGCGTGATTCATTTCATCATCAGGTATGGGGCTGTCAATGAGTTTGAGTGCCTTGCTAACATGTAGAGAAAGGTAAAGACTGTTATAGTTAAATGTCTGGCAATTCTGTCCTCTTGCAGGACGATGTGTTCAGTCTCCAAGGGCAGCAGAGCTACACAATGGAAGCCCACAGAAAAGTAGGCACAAGACCGTAGAACATCACAGAACTCCCTGAATACTTCACGGCTTTCACGTGTGTGTGTGTGTGTGTGTGTTTTGTCACACAGGTGCCTTTAATGAATGGTCAGGGTGGCCCAGTTCGCCCCCCGATGAGCCAGGCCACGATGGCACGCCACCCTTCCAGAGAGCAGCTGATAGATTACCTGATGCTTAAAGTGTCCCAGCAGTCACAGGGGGGCCCACGTTCACCACATGAGACACTGCAGCAGGAGGTACTGTACAGGTCTCACAGTAATGCTAATAACGATACTTTATTTGTATAGCACTTTTTAGCTCAAAGTGCTTTACAGAGAGGGATTACATGCACAATGGTGAAAGTTAAAATAGGGTCCACAAGAAAATGCAGAGATGAAAAACATAGGCTTTATAAAATTGTTAAAGAAATACATAAAATGGCAAAAAGGGTGTAAAATGAAAAGCACGCAAAAGCTAAAATAAGGAAAAAGAAACATGCAATAAGGGCTTAATTTCCCTGATCCTTTTATACCGGTATGTCCTAAAGATTGTCAGGTTATCGTAATGCGTATAGCACCTGCAGTATTCTCATGCACATCATGTAGAATTCTCTTAATGTGTTCATACAATGCCTTTTATCTGTTGGTTTCTCCGTAAAGGACTTGACTGAGGTATGGGGTGTGTTTCAGATTCGTGTGACTCTTGATAAGAATCCTGAGCTGGGTTTCAGTATATCAGGAGGAGTGGGAGGCAGAGGAAACCCCTTCCGTCCAGATGACAATGTAAATCCACACATGAAGTTTTGTTTCGTATTACTGCTAAATGTATTTCTAGTGATGATTATATTATGATTATGGTCTTAATGCATTGAGGCTGTGTTCCAGAAATGGTCTAGATACTGTCTTTCTGTGTAATTTTAGGGTATTTTTGTGACGAGGGTCCAGCCCGAAGGACCTGCATGTAAGATTCTTCAGCCCGGAGATAAAATCATAAAGGTACAGTGCTTGTGAACGTGTGTTAATGTTTCACCAGCTTACTGCTTACTAAAATGAATGTGTCTTTTCACAGGCAAATGGTTACAGCTTTGTGAATATCGATCATGGAAACGCTGTCTCCCTGCTGAAGACATTTGCCAACACTGTGGATTTGATTATTGTACGAGAAATTCTTGCATAGACTTTTACAACTCACCGCCTTGTGGACAGAAAAAAGGAGATTTAGAGCAAACCACAGAAAACGATGTTCACTCTTGTATTTTTATATACATAAGAGACTGGTCTGTCAATGCCTATTCTGACTATTTATGTCAAAGTATCTTCAGAGCCTTGAATAAAAAGGGGAAACCACTGAACACATTTGAAAGGAGGGAGCAAACATCTGGAAACGTGTCCTCAAGAGGCCTTCACTGTGGTATGAAGTATTTTTATATAAAAGACACTGAAGGTATCACAATGGCTGATGCATAAGTGCTGTGCTCTCTGTACAGATCTTTGTTTTTTAGTCAAATCCAAAACACATTAACCCTTGATCGTTAGTTTAGTTTGATGCCCATAGAGAGGCATGAACTGCAGTTGACCACTAGGGGGCAGGGCTCCCTTTTTTGTCATACAATTTGCATTTTGTTTTTCTCTGTGTGTTATCCCTTTTCTTTTTTTAAAGCTGTTGAAACAACTCATGGTTTCAATGTGAGGTCTGATATGGAGGACAATGTTATGTGCTGTTCTGTCAAGATGAATGTAGAACATGGTGGTGTGTTTTTTGTTTTTTTTTCCTTCATGGACATTTTTGTTTTCCTTGCAAGTCCAGAAGAGCCCATATGAGGTGAAGAGTGGAGAAGCGCAGCTAATGTGCATCTTCATAAACCTGTGAATATGCTACAGCATACAGACGTTATTCATCCCAAGTACTCTGTAGGCAACTAAACTACCTGCTTGGCATATCACATAACCAAAAGACCACTCCCTTTGGCGTCACTGTTTTGCTTGTATAAATAACATTTCCCTTTTAACATATAGCTGGATCACAACATTTTGGATGCTGAGGAAAATGCTTTCTGCATGTTAATTTTTGAGTCTGGAAAATGGAATGGGGAAAAGGTATTATGGGGAACATAGAGGGCTGGATCTGCTTGGCCTTATCATAGGCTTCAATTAGACCAGGAGAAGATGAAGATATGCTAATTAACCAACGCATGCTTAAATTTATGGATATATGCTTGACCCAAGAGGCAACTAAGGAATTAGATCATTATCAGTAAACTTTTAAGGGCTTTGTTTTAAAGGTAACCATTGTTGACAGAGGTTGTATTGCAAGCGTTTCAATATCTGACATTTTAACTGGTGTGGGGAAACAATCACAGTTTGCCTTTCTTTGTACATAAACATATGCTCATTTTACTTGGCTTTTTACCTACTGTTTGTCTTGTTGGAACAGTGTCTCATTTGATTGAATTTCCTGTAGAGAAGATTTAGTGTCAAGTGCCATAGACCTTGAACTGTTTGAATAGGGGGTATCGATTCCTCAAAGAACCAAGCAATATTCACATATTTACAACCAATCAAATACTCATATCTGAGTAAATTTACAGCATTATAGCTCAACAGCAATAGACAAAGTCTTTATTTTCATTCTAAAAAAAAACATTAAAAAAAAACATCAGATAACATTTTTAAAAACACACTTTTAGTAACCTGGTTTTACATGATTTTTATATTAAGGAAAGACTTTTGTAATGAAATGGCACATTAGTACAAAGTGCTGTTTAATTTACTTGCATTGTATAATGGTGGATATTCTTGTTAATTTGCCCAAGGCTTTTTACTTTCTGAAATTCTGTTGTCAAAGGTGTTAGGAATACCGTAACCTGTTCATTATTTGTGCAAATTAATCAACAAACTAGTCGAAACAGCAAGTGCAACATGTCTCATTTGTAGTGTTTGTTGATTAATTGTGTATTGAGAAATTGTTCCAAGGAAATGTTGTCAGTTTGTGTGGTAAATTAACCTGTTGTTTGCATGCATCCCTTGAATAGCCTATGAATTCGATGGTAAATCATTCCATGAGACGTATTTCCAAAAGAGATGGAAATGATTCAGTTAATTACCCAAATGGGCCCCACATATTTCAGCACTATTTTTGAGAATATCCAAATGTACAGCATGTAACTGTTTTTATCCACACAACAATTTCGGAACAGCCATTCTTCACATGCAGTGGGCTCTTTTGCCAACTGTAACATCTTTAAAACAATACATGGATACTGTGCTCATGACACTGTTAAACTGAAAACTGTGGTAATTAGCAGATGAATGTATTGGTTATTTTCACCATCAACAATTATTAAAAAGTAAAGCTTCACTTGTTGTGTTTAAAAATTAAGATTTCAGAGAGGCAATACACTTGCATTTCTTCCAAACTTTGTAACTTTGTGATTACTTTTTTTATTGTTTTGTTTTTAAGATATGCTGATTTGGTCATTTTCTGTTGTTGGCAAACAGTAGCAAGGGAGGCTTGTCGTATCCTTTTTTTCTATCCACACTGAAAAATGTTATTCGCCCAATTAATTCTAATTTATTTAGCAGTCTCCTGTGAGTTTTTAGACATCACTAATCGGAATGTAAATACTTAGTGATAAAATAATGAATCCCATGAGTTTATAAAACCAGCAATAAATTGTAATGAGATCAACCCTTTTAATGTATAGCTAGTATTTTGAAGTTTCTCTGGAAACGTCCACATTAAAATGATTGATATGCATTTATCCAACATTCCAGATTTTGTATATAGGTATTCTGTTTGTTGCTGAAGTAACCTGTGGGGGGTGGGGGGTGAATAAACTAATGCTCTTGAAGAATGTCTGTTTATTTCCTGTTCCCAGTGAACTTCCTGTCAATTGTGTTGTCAGTTTATTTTAATGGGAGGCTATACAATATATCCCTTGTGATGTTGTTCGGGTCAAAATGACCCAAATCACTAGGTCTTTGTGGCAGAAAGAAGGCGCTAAACCTAATTCTACAGTTTACACAGACATTGGATGTGCACTGCTGGCACAACAAGGTGTGTGTTTGAAACCCGAAGACAACAGGAGGGTTAAAAGGCACAAAAAAACAAAGAAATAATTAAATACACACAGCAATGCCAATTAAAAAAACACACCTGATTTAAACTAATGGGTCATTATCTAGCTCTACAGAAGCCTGATTACGACCCATCCATGTGAATCAGGTGTGATGGAGCAGGGAGACATCTAAAACATGCAGGGCAGTGGGTCCCGAGGACCAGGGTTGAGAACCCCTTGCTTTAAATTATTTTGTGCTGAAAATCTAGGCTACCTTTCAGGTCAGCGTGAAAATACAGTACAGTCGGCCTATGTTGCATGCTGTAATTTGAGCAATATTCCTCTAGGTGTCAGTCCTACGAACCATAAGGGTGGGGGGTGGGGGTTGTCTGAGCCGTGTAGGTGTAGCCTACTTAAAATAAAAACAAACAGGAAAATGGGGAATTAATTATCATGCCATGCAGCATTCAATGTTCACAGAGGTAATTACATTTGAGTAAAGAAAGTTATTTTCTGTGATAAATTACATTTAGTTCTTTGCGGAAATGCGCGGCGTATGACGTCACGTTCGGCCCGGTTCGGCAGTCATCGCTCCCCTCAGTAGTGACTGGGATGATGTACAGATATTTCTGTTAGCACCGAACGCTAAAATTGCTACAACATACGTTTTCTTTCGGGGCATCGATGACAATGAGTGGAATACCAGGTACTGCTGTAGTTCAAGTAACAAATTTGTCGTCTGCTGTGAGTAGCGAGCAGATGCGAACTCTGTTTGGCTTCTTGGGGGACATCGAGGAGGTGCGACTCTACCCACCGGAGTAAGTACAGCTAGCCCGGCAGGCGTAGCGAGGCTACAGCCTGGCGTTACGGCCTACACAGTCTAGCACCGACAATAACCGTGGTGCTGTAGAAATTCACGTAGATCTACTATGTGCATGTATTAATTGTATTTTTTTTTTCATTTGCAGCAATGCACCGCTCTCTTTCTCGTCCAAAGTGTGTTATATAAAGTACCGAGATCCCTCCAGTGTTGGTGTGGCGCAACATCTAACCAATACTGTTTTTATTGACAGAGCTCTCATTGTAGTGCCATGTGCGGAAGGTGAGTCTGATGTGTTTCTTACATGAGATGTATGAGTTGTTACAGTGGATTTCTGGCTACAACGTGAATGCAATTGTTGCTGTTGGGCATAACTTGTGTGATCTTTCTGTGTCAAAAGACAGGCAATAGGTGCAGTTGATGTATTGTTTGTCACACCAACACGTTTCAACAAAGACGAGTCACTTTCTCCTACATAATCTCCTGCACATATGTCACCTTATTAGCCAGAGTACAGCGGTTTAAACTTCTCCCCAAGCTTGCAGGCAATGTAGGCTTACCTCATCGTAAACACAGGTTTTTGGGAAATAGTTTGCGGTTGTTGGCGGTTGTTTTTTTTTTTAAATTGTTTTTATTGTTTTTATTTTATTTTATTTTATTTTTCAAATTTGTTTTTTTGAATGTTAACATGTACAATTATTTCAAAAGAGATTGTAATTTAATTATATAACTTAACATTTCTCTCCTTTTCATCTTATTTATGTTGCTTTTTTTATTTCCCTCTCTTTTGGTGCCACAGTTGTTGTACAGTTAAAATTATATCTCCTCTAATCTAATGTTTTTGTCCACATGACTTGGTGCTGGATGGCTACTGAGTTTATTAATTTGGTTTTGTATGTTTTTTCTGTGTGATTATGTGTGCATATCAGATGACTAGACTGGCCCAGCTGTTACACTACACTAGCCTGAGTCAGGCATTGTTTTCCAAGCCACTATCCCCGATGGGGCCAACGCAGCCTTCAAGGGGAAAATGTGACCAGGAGAATAGCCTGCTGAACCTTCCAAGATGGACACCTTGTCTCTTTTTATTTATTTATCTTTTTTTTTTGTTAGTTTCCTTTCACACTTTACCATCTTGTCAACTCTCTGCTGTCTCTATCTAGAATCTACAGTATTGCGTTGTTTTTTATTTTTACATTTGGTATTTTGGCTTGTTTTGATTCTGTCCACTCCCTCCCCTCCTTCCCCCTCCTCCTCTCTCTCCACTGCAGCTGCAATTTGTATGTGATTGAATTCTGTCCAAGTTGCTACAGCATGCTGGTGGGATGTGTGTCACACGCGGTGCCATGGAGATGACTGACGCTTAACCCTCTTTGTTCCCCACTCTTGCCGATATACTTAGGCCAGCCACGAAAAGAGTGTCTAAACAAACTTTTTACGTTGTCTGGACAACACACTTTTTTTAACACTTTTGCTTTAGCTACTGATAAGGTCTGCAGTTATCGGAAATGTTTGCGCCAATAGCTCCACATCTCCTCAGTGATGTATTGAGATGGGTTTCTAGAATACAGTGGTCCAATGAAGATGCTTTTCACGTATATTGTTTTCTTTCACTATGAAAGATGTGGAAGAGGGATTTATGCTCTGCATTATTTGTTGTATACAATATTTTGCCTAGTACCCTTTTCTATAATTTTAAGGATACTGTAGACCTGTTGGGCTACATAAGGAATTTGTGTTCCGTGCCTGTCTATGGTGAAGTGATTTGTGTGTATCTCCATTAGACTGGTGTATAGTCACTCTGTTATTAGTAATAGCTGACTCAAAACAACAAAGCTTTCCTCTTAACTCGCCCCGTTTTAGCACAATGAAAACAGCAGATTTAATTAAGACTGAAATGAGAGACAGCTAACCCCTTGTTTTTGGCTAAGTCTTGGTTAACGTTTCCTACAAGTCTTAAAATTGTTGTTCTTTTCTGTATCTGATGTCCTGTGTGCTATTAGTGATGCAGCCAGTGGGGTTGTCATGTGTTGCACACCTTTCCAACACTGCGAAACGATCGCCCCCCACGGAAAAGCGCCCATGCTTGATATCGTATGGTTCATGACCAATATGTTTCCAGTACAGGTGACCCATGCATCAAAGTGTTGACTCATTCTCTGCATTTCTTTATCTGTAACAAACAGGACACAATCAGACTTTCTTTTGTTTGTGAAAGACAGTTACAATTTTCATTGCCAACAGTTTAAAGTGAGTGAGGAAAATAGTTAGTCTAGTAAAGTCCACAGTGAAAGCTCGGCCTCCACTATACCATGGTTAGACAGTACAGCTGTAGATGGTTGGTGAGGAGTTTATGCTCTCTTTCTCTCTAGAGTACAGTGGGCTAATTGTGCAGACATAGAGGAGACAGAAAAGGAAATGTTATCAATTGCCTCCCTTAATGCCCGCATATGTCCAACAGGGAAGATTCCGGAGGAGGCGAAGGCCCTGTCGCTTTTGGCACCCGCCACCCCAGTGCCCAGTCTGCTTCCTGGTGGGGGACTTCTACCAATTCCTACTGCTCCATCTCCCGTTCAGAATGTGAGTGAGCCTCCTTCACTCATTGACATTCCACATTCACCTCCGATGCAAATGTAAGACTGTACCAGTAGTAGTGCACAGGCAAGAGGTCTGAAGACAAGCAAAAGTCAAAATGGCTGACATTTGACATTGAAAACAGACATTAACATGACATTGAGGAGTTAACTGTATAAACAATTGTGTTGTGCCTATCGCCAGGAAAGCAGCGATGGGCAATAAAAATACAAAAACAGTATTGCAGTATACAATATTATAACAATACACAATGTAGAATGTTCTGAATATTACATTGTATATTGAGATCCTACAACGGCAAGTTCTCAAACGGTACTTCCTTGAGCTGCCCCAGAGATATTGACGCAGTAAGACTGCACTTCTAAGCCTTAGCTTTAAGGAAACACATGCTCTGCTGGTCATGAAGAGGGCAGGCTTTAGAGATAATGTAGGAACTAAATAAGGGCTTAAAATGAAAGATTCAGTGGTGATTTGGCGTTTTGTGTAAACGAGGTTTGGTTTCTTTCCAATGGAGGAGTTGAAGACGTGTATGCATGGATGGGAAACCCTAACTTGGTATACATTTTGAACATAGTTTTGTGTGTGTGTGTTTATCAGCAGCTAAACCTTCCCGTTGTGAATCGGGCGTCGGCTGGCCTAGACCACTCGGCATCGCAGCCTCCGCTCATGGGTAACGTTGACCCGTCTAAAATCGATGAGATCAGAAGGACGGTGTACGTCGGCAACCTGAACTCGCAGGTAGGGCACGTTAAATCTGCGTGTGTCTGCAATGATGGTTTACGTTTACTCAGCCCGACTGTGTTGTTGTCACGTTCACTTAGACCACGACCGCAGATCAGCTGCTGGAGTTCTTCAAGCAAGTCGGAGATGTTAAGTTTGTGAGGATGGCCGGAGATGAGACTCAGCCGACACGCTTTGCCTTCGTAGAGTTCGTCGACCAGGAATCGGTCTCCAGAGCCCTGACTTTCAATGGAGTCATGTTTGGAGACAGACCGTTGAAGTAGGCTTTCGTGCAGCGCTCACATTCTTTTCACTACCGTTAGTTCCTACAGCAGATGCAGAATTCAAGCAACAGATCTTATAGTCCGTATTTGTAAGCTAATACACTTTTTGTCAAATACACCAAATATTTCCTGGCATTCTGCTAGCTTGCTGTTCTGAGTGCTGAAAAAAGCATCTGGTACTTCTACAAAGCCCTGGCCCCATAAATGGGAACACAAAGAAAGTGATGAACACCCCTCACAACAACGATGCCCTAGCTTTCGCAATGCATTTCCAGTGTGTGGGGGAGAGCTTCTGAGGGAGCATCCTATTGCATTGAAGGGAGTGTGGATTTTGTTTTGGTTTGATGTTAGCAAGCGTTTCCATTGGATGAATATGGTCCAATCACCTGCTAATGATGTCCTTGATTCTTATTGGCCACTCCTCTGTGACATACAATTTGTAGTTGAATTTCTAGACTGATATGCAGAGGGAACAAATCGTGGCAAATCTGTGTGTCGAAGAGGCAAATGTTCCCTATAAATGCTGTTGTCTCCTATAATGTTGTGTATTAAGCCACATTGTGATGTGCTTTGTAGGATTAACCATTCCAACAACGCGATAGTAAAGCCCCCAGAGCTGACTCCGCAGGCTGCTGCCAAGGAGCTGGAGAGTGTTATGAAGAGGGTGAGGGAGGCACAGTCCACCATTGCTGCAGCCATAGAACCAGGTACACGCTGCGGCCTGTTGCCTTGCTCTGCAGTGCCCCAGTCTGAGGCTGCTTTGAGGAACCCACAGCCCCTTGTGTTGAGTGTTGTTGTTTTTTTCCCCTTCCAGCCGATGTGAAGCAGCGCTCCTCGAGTGGATCCAGGCGGTTGCGCCGCTCCCGCACGAGGTCTCGCTCGCGGTCCAAAACGCACAGGAAAAGGTCCCGCTCAAAACACAGGTACAGCACAACAGCTACTCAGGCCCACATTGAATTGCCATGGACTGTATACAGCATCTACATTAAATATGTTTGACGCTCCCTAGGCTGCTGCTCACTTTATAGCTAGCTTCATAGCTATCAGCACACTGGGAATGGGGCAGGCATACCAGGGCTCCACAATAAATATGTATCATTGGGCTTGTAATGCTAGCAACTCGCTCTCCTGATCAGACCACTGCAATAAAAAATGTTTAGATTGAAAAACAAGATAATTTACAACTTGTATCTAGTACATGCATAAATAGCTATCTTGCCGCCCTTGGTGTGCTATTAGTTAGTCAAGAAATGAGTAGTACACATGAAAGATGTGGCAGGGAGTTTGTTACCATGGATCTACACCTTTTTCCCCCCACTATTTTTATTTTTTATTTTTAACTTCTGAAGTTTTGAAGGGGACTCTTAAGAATGTGACCTTGTAAATGCATCAGTGTGGTTTGCCTCTACTGTAGGAGCAAGCCCACATGGACGAAAGCCAGTGATTCCCACAGTTCCAGGAGCAGCCACAAGAGGCGCTCTCGTTCCAGAGATAGAAGGCGTAGCAGCAGTCGCTCTAGGTGAGGAAACACAATCTGTAGTAAAACAGTAATGGTTGTTTTAATGTTTGAACCAATGACATCTCAGTTTTGTGTAATGCATCTGCATTGATGGAGATCAAATATGGAAATATATCAAATGTGGCTAAGAAATATTGTACATAGCAAATAAAAAACAAAAAGTAAGAAAGCATTATTCAGGGTTCCCACTGTAAAGTCTATTCCAGACATGGAAAGTCATGGAATTTGGGCATTTTGTTTTTCAGCATGTTTACATTTTAATTACCATTTATAAAATGACACTGGACATGATATTACGTTTTGGTAAATTGTCCGACCAAAGAAGGACATGGAACTGAGTTAATCAGGTTTATTGATGGTAAATGGGTAGTGGACAATTATAGTTGATAATTATAGATTTTTATAGATGTTAAGCCATGATACTCAAATTACTATGTTTTCTAAAGTCTCTGTGTGCTATGCTTTTCATACATCCCTTATTACATTCATGCATATCACATCACATACATCCTGGAAGGCCTGACACAAATGATCACTGCAAAACACTTGTCATAACATAGCTGGTGGGAACTCGTTTGTGATCTGGGTCACTCGAAACCTTACAATATGCCACCACACAGGTCTATACACATCTTGAAATTATTGGTCTCCATGTTTACTTTCACGGTACGTGAAATATCAGTATATATAACATTGTTTATTGTTGCCATGCGTTCTGTCCCTTTTCACAGACAGAACCCCTGTTTACACAGACATGGGTCTAGTGATTGTTTCTCCGTTCAAATATAGGTCATGGAAATTCAGGTTTTTAGAAAGGTAGTTTGACTTGAAGTGGGAACCCTGGCTATTGGTTTAATGCTCTGTTGAAAGCTAACACAATACGATTGTGGTATTGTTAGGGCGCACCAGAAGAAGAGCAGGGATCATTCCAGGAGCCCTCGTAAGAAAGCCAGATCCCCTTCACCACGCAGGTAAGTCCTGCACGCCCTCCCCGCGGGCCCTGAATAAGCACGTCCGAGGGGCGCGGCAGTCTTCACGACAAATGTGCTCTGCCTCTGCCAGAGGGAAGAAGGAGAGGAGGAGGGAGCGGAGCAGGGAGCGCAGGGAGACCTCCACGTCCAGGAAGAGAGGCCGCAGAGAGGAGGAGAAGACCAGCCGCAGGGCGAAGCCCATCAAGGTACTGTGAGTAGCTTGATATAACAGCCTCGGAGTTCAGCCTGCGTTTGCTGCTCATCCCTTGTCAAGCCTTTTTGTTTTTGTGGCTGTTCAATAAGGACAACATGTCTTCTGCTTGCCGATCGAACCGACATGCACGTTGCGATTGACAACAGGATATTTACAGTTGTGCAGATGGCCTACTAGTTGGCTTAAATAGTTTGCTAGACATGGTGTTGTGACTAATTACACTTCCACAGCTAGTAAATGGGTCACGCTAAAAGGCACACTTTGACAGGCCCTTTCTGAAAGCTGCTTTCAAAATACGTTAACACCCGTTATCAACAATTTGTAATTGTTCAGAAGACAGCAGGTTTAATGATTGGTGTATGTTTTGTTCTTCAATGGACCTAATTAGCTCTGGAAAAATACACCACTTGGCATAAGAGTGTATAAAATTATAATGCAATTTTATCTAATATAGATGAATTAGTAGATTGGTACTTAACAATCTTAAGAGCCAGTATAAATGTCTTGGTGGGCAAAGAGGTGATTGTATATTGCTGATTATAGGAAAATTAGTCTTTTTTACATAGATAACAATCAGCCCTACTCAGAAACTGCAGTCAATACAGTATTGTAGTGTTTATCATTCTCATTTAGTTTTGTCATTCACCCTAGCAGAAATGTAATTGAGCACATTAGAGAAAAAGACATGCAAATCATGTTACTTTGTCCATTGTACGGACGCTGTAACAACTTGATAAAAGAAACGCAAAGGAAAAAATATTGTCATTTGTTTTTGGTTTTAATTCATTTCAAACAAAGAACGGTCACTTACCGGTGACAAACGTATCTATAAACTGCTAATATCATCCAGTAATATTGATCAACCCATATATCGGTCAGTCTTTAATTTATAATGTATATATTTTATTTAGCTTCAGTGTAGAGGAGTAGAGTTGAGATTCTCCTATTTACAATGTGGTTGCTGCTAAAAGGAAACTAAATATGATCTAATGCCTTCTATATTGTGCTCTCATACAATGTCACAGGTGCTACAACAAATTAAACTATCCTTCTTAATTAGAACCATCTCCAAAATGAAAGTATTGCTTTAATCTGAAGAAAGTAACAAATGATTACTCCAAATACTGCACTGCTGCTTTTCCCTTCTCTTTGACATTACCCAGAGGTTAATCTCTTGCCTCCACCTGGTCCAGAAAGCAGCAGCTATAGGCTTGTTATTAGGGGTGGAGCCGAATACAAATGCGTCCTTCGTATTTGTTCGAATAATGCTATTTTCCGAACATTGTGTTAATATTCTGTTTCGTCCCCCAGTTAGGACGGGTGGCGTTAACAATGTTAATTTTTTAATTTAATGTTTTTTTTTTTTTTTTTTTTGTATTTATGGTTATACAGTTCATGGCTGTACTTCTTATGAAAACCACAAATATTACATAAGTGTTATAATAATTGAGTTTATTGAATAACGCTTATATTAACACCGTTCAAACCTAAAATTAGAAGTGTAATGTCAAAACAGCATTGTTACAACTATTTTTACTTTTACTCGAATACAAATCGTTTTGCTGCCTCAACAAATACTGGGCTCTCTGCACATCCCTACTTCATATACTTGTTCTACTGTATATGACCGCATCACATCCATTCATGTTATGTTCCTAAATCAGATTTTACCGACTGTTTCTAAAGCACAGGAGGCCACATACATGCTACATGTGCCTAAGGTTTATTTATGTGTAGTTTGTTTTGACTGATGCCTTCATACCATTGGTGACCGTCTGAAGGGTGTCCCATTTATTGGCCATCTAACAGAGTGTTGTCATCCCAGGTGGAAAGGAGGGGAGAGGAGAAAGAGCAGTATGACAGTGAAAGAGGCCGCTCCACCACCCCCAGTGAGGACATGGCTTCACCCAGCACAGCCCGACACAATGGTAGCACCAGGATGCACACCATCGGTGGAGATGGCAGCTACTAAGAACAAGACAAACATCTCCCAGTACACACACACACACCAATCTTGCTCCTTTTTCACAAATACCCTCCCTCCTAGTGAACATTTCAGTTGCGTTGTTTCATACAGTACTCTGGTGCACAACAAGGAAGAGAAATGATGAATACCATGACTTGTTTGTTAGTGATCGGGATACCAAGGTTAAAGCTCTGATAGGTCAGCATCCCTCGCTTGAAATGGCAAATGAATGTAACCTCCATCTCACCGAATAAATAAATTGGTAGACCTCAAACACCACGGATGCGTACAATACCTGTAAATGATCCTGTTTAAGCCCTAGTTTGATCAACAAAGTGAATCCTTGGGGAGTCATTTTGCATAACATTTCAGATGTAATTTAATTTCTCTGTAATTATCATTGGTCACTGTAATTGTAAAGTAAACCATTAATTTGTAGGTCTAACCATATGTTTTTGGTGCAGTCTGCTTAACTGTATAATATACTGTATATCTATATTTTGGGAAGGTCTTATATAAAAGGTTGTGGTTCAATTTACCCTAATGTGTTATTCCCACATGTGAATAAGACCATTAATATAGCAGTACAGAAATAGTGTAGAACCAAAGGAAGGCTTTCTTAGGCTTAGTGTTCTGTCTGGAAATCAGGCCTCCACCCAGTGGCACTGTGTAAGCGTGGAGTCTTGTGAATACATCTCTGTTGCTCAGAGACAAACTGTTATCAGACAACACCATGTGGGAAGCCCTTTGTTAAAGATGGCTGGAAACAGGAAGTTAGGGTTTCCCCATAAAGAAGACACCACCCATGAATGAAATGTCTGAGAGCCCTAGTTGACCACCTTCTTCAGTACTGGATCGTTATGCCTTTTTATTGTTTTAACATAGTGTATTACAACTTCTCCAAAAGCTGCATTGGACTACATGGCAACATACTTTATAAGATATTTTAGAAGTATCAAATGATCAGGTATTGTAAATGGTGGCACAGTGTTCTGCACTGCGCCTACAAAGGTGATAACCAGAACCATTTCCTCTGTCACAGTAAACAAGATTTAAAGGGACTAGTAGGTTATATTTGTAACCCATGTTTTTTGAATGCCTCTTAAGCATCACAGACAAGGTTTTAACCGGGACAACAGATTGGGCATTGTTATAAAAATGATCTTGGTGGTGTATTGCTTTCATTGTTGTTCAGGTACAAATTGGATACATATAGCATATTCTACCAATGAAAGAAAATCCTTTTATTTTAGTTTCTGTTTACCTGATTTAAAAGTGACCTAAGCAGTGTAGAATTGTATGTGTAGTATTTTCTATTTCTCATGTTTGTGCAACATTAATTGCTTTTAATTTTTTCATTGCTTAGGCCTACTTGAAAGTTTTGCTGTAAAATTATAATCACAATCTGTGATGTAATGTGAGAATGAAATGTTTTACTTTATTTATATAAAATATCCCTATACTGTTAATCATGGAATCATTTGATTAACTAATGTGGACATTGCTGAGTTGAGGGCACACATTAAGGGGAATACAATTTGTAAACATTTAAAAGAAACTACATTTCTTTAGTCAAACCAATGTATAGTTAATTTTAATACTAACAAAAAGCTATGTCTTGTTTTTCTTTAAATTGTTTTGGTGCTTGTGAATTTTTCTGATTGTGTGTTTTGGTGTTTTGATGAACACAATATTCAGTAATCTAGCCCACAAACAATGTGTTATCTGTATGGCCCTAGTCTAAGAATAATTTCTAAAGCTTTATATATTGTTTTGTTTGCTAGAGGATTTAAGAATGATATAACTTCACATCAAGATTCTACTCAATTTATATTGGGGTAAAGAATGGTTGTTTAACATAATTACATGAAGGCTTAAATAATTTGGGAATTTTATTTTTGTATGATTATGTATTCATGTAAGTATTATATAACTCCCAAAATTGAGAGATTGGGGGGGCTTGGTTTCTGCTAATGTAGTTTTGAGGTTGGTAATACTGTCTATGAAGAGCTTGGTTGTATGTTGGTAGTCCTCCCTAATTTGTACCTTCACACTAAAACATATCCAATAAAGAGTTTTCATTTAGTTAACGTGTTACTGGTGTTGATGTGTTACATAGTGTTACACAACCCCAGATCTTTATCGTTTAAAATACAACTGAAACCAAAGTTTGGGTGAAGTTGAGAATAATGCAGACTCTGGGCCCTATCCGGGGGCGCTTGCCCCTTGACGGATTGCTATTTTACTGGAGGGGTTTGAAAGCATAGGAGCAGACCAACTATGGCAACAGTGAGATTCCACCAAGATCCCTAAAATATGTTAATAGGCTACACTTTTTAATCCTTTCACGTTTGTACGCTCCTGCGTGTGTGTGTGTGTGTGTGTAACAAGCAAAAGTGTACGTGCATTGTACACCCGCTAGAGGCGCTACTATCTTGATAATGCACTGCGCCCTTAACTTTAGACCTGGTTTTTGTTGGTCACTCACACAATCACTTTCCGCTTCGAGATAGCAGCGTGCCACGCCACACCTCATGTTTACACCAACGCACTCAAATAGCCACAAATACAACTGCCGCTCTGAAGCTAACAGAACAGTCCTGCTCTGTGCTGGGTGCAAGATGGGGCCCTTTGAGTTTCAAGATGACCTTCTTTACCCCAAAATAAATGTGAGACTGAGTCAGCATTATGTGATGTCTACACAGTTCTGGTGATATTTATTATCTTTATAAAAATACAGCGAGAAATAATCATGTAGAAATGTGTGTAATAAGTCACTTAAATCATTTGTGCAGTCCGGTTTCCAACACAGCTGTCTTCCTTGTCCTGGTTCATCTGCAGGAATGCCCCTCCCAAAAAGGTTTTATGTGTAGAACTCATCACCGTTGCTTTCTGGGCTTGTACTAAACTGACGTACATATCCCATCCTCGTCTCTGCCATGGTCACATCTGGTTCTCCACTCTGGGGCCCTGCAGCATGGCTGGCCATAGCGGTGCCTACAAAGCTCTGAGGCATAGCCTGCTGAAACATCTCCACCGTGGTGTAATCTCCTAGGAAGTTAAATTGACAAGTGGGGATGTTCTGTCTCATGACTGCTGATGCAGCTCCGGTATTGTCAGAGTAGTCTGATCCACTTGTGTCCCCTGCGTCTATTTGGAAAGGGTCCGTCCATGCAGTCTCTGATGTTGAGCCTTGTTCTGCTGGTGTGTCTTGGTGACCTGATAACACTGTTGGTTTCTTGACAATGTGAAGACTATCGGTGTCCCATTCCTCCAATGTCTCCATGTTAATGGTCTTCAGGAGGACCTGAGTGGGAGAAAGCTCTTGTGATTTCAGCTCGCAAATATTCCAGTGTAAATGGATATAGAAGATGCAACGTTACATATAGTATAATAAATAATACTTCATTTCAACACCTGACCTGCAATGCTATGGTAACCATGAAACATAATTTTACCAGCTCATGGGATTCGTTTATTTTCTCGATTGCACTGCTGTTTCCAGGATTAGGTATGTTTGGCCAAAAACAATGTTTTACTCTGAAAAGTACAAGAAAACGGTACAATATAAAGCTCAGCATCAGAAGTTTTTATTAGTGTTCACAGATTATATTAGTTTGATTAGATTCTGATTTATTTGAGTTTACTTATCATATGTGTTTTAATAGTGATTTTGTAATGTTAGTGTTTTACATTTGTATTTATTTTTGGAGAATTATTGTTTTTGATTACATTTGTCTGGTCCATATTTACATTTTCACAGGTGTAACTGAGTTACCTTTTTAAAAGCAATAATGCAAAAGTGCATATCATGACAACTGCCACTAAACGAAAGACAACACTGGTTGCAAGAGGACCTATGGAAAGAAACCTACATTAGAGCCATTTGGCATTGTGTATATAGAAGTAATGGATGAATGTTTATATAGGCTTTATGTGTAAACCTCGGGAATTCGTTTTGAAGAAGCTTTCTGCGCTTCTCACTCCGCCTCCTGCGCTGGTGACAGCGGACATCTGAACCCGGTAGACAGTTCCACTCTTCAAATCCTGCAGTACTTGACTGTTTGAACCTGGACCCACTGTTACATCTGAGGGGTCAAGAGTGGCAGCTTTAAAACCAAGTCCTTCATTGGCATGCAGCACAGAGCCTATAGCACATGCTATTCTTTTAACCCTCCTGTTGTCTTTGGGTCAGAATGACCCGCAAAAGGCAGCCTTGTAGTCCTTCTCTAACCTAACCCTTTCAGGAGGGTTAATAATAATACATAACGTTTCTCCTGACGACAACATTTACGGTATATTTACATTCCAAAAAGGCACGGAGAGTACCAAGGTCGGGTGTATGATGCATCCTGCTTACTTTTCTCAACACCCGTTGTCCTCTGTTGGTACTCAATGTAGTGGATCACGTAACCCAATAGGAACCCTCTCAAGTCCTCCTCTAGAATGGGCTGCCACTGGAGAACCATAGAGTGCAATGTCACACTGTAGCTGCTGATGTTAGTAGGAGCGCTAACAGGGGCTGAAAATACAATGAAACACAATGTTGCTCCTGTCGGTTAAGACTATGGTTGCCAGGTTGTACTGTGAGACAATGTTATTAGATAATTGTGGAAGGACAGATGACATACAGCCTTCGGTGATATAAAACGCCACACTGGCGTATGTGTTCTCGCTGTTGTTGATGTGCTTCAGGTTGCAGCTGTCTTTGTTTGGTCTTGTGTGGAGAGTGACGATGTATCTCTTATAAGGCTCCAAAGGCTCTATTTGTTAAATAACATAATGGATTGTTCAGAGGGCGAAGGAGTGTTCTCATTTTGTTTTGTTTTGGTTTTACACTTGCATAGGAAGAAAAATATGGTACGCACCAGTTAAGGATATATTCTTATAGTTTCTTTTTCTTTCAAAAAATGATTTGTAAGCCATTTCATGTCCTCTGATGTACCATTCCACTGCAAAGCAGCAATAGGTTTTGGTAAGATTGTCTTTCCATGAGATGGTGTAAGATACGTTGCTGTTGACTGTCACATGTAACTTCTCAGTACCTGTCAGAACAAATGCAATCTAGATGTAACTTTGCATCATGTGGAAAACCCTGCCAGAATGTGAAAGTAACGTCCTTATGTACTTACTACTGATGTGTTGCTGCAGTGGTATTTTAGTGCTTACTGCAGGGGAGGTGCTCACATTGTTAAAGGCACTGATGCTAATACCGTAGGCTGAGTAGGACAGCATCAGGGTGATTTTAGTCTGGCTGGTGTTCATCCACTCACATGGGGGCTCACCCGAAGCTTTCCAAATTGCCACTTTGTAGCCGCTCACCAGCACACTTATGGGAAACTAGCAAAAGAAAATAGCATGCTTTTATTTTACAGCAATATTATTTACACAAATTGTTTAACCCTCCCGCTGTCCTCGGGTTTCAAACGCCCTACCTTGTTGCGCCAGCAGATGGCTCCAACCGCAGCAAGTCA
>JAODUG010000004.1:609207-622644 GCA_027564795.1 Aphredoderus sayanus | reverse complement strand
TTGCAGGTATTGTATTGCAGTAGGTGTGATTATGCCTGTTTAGAGTACTAACTGAAACAGTGTCTGACTGAATGTAGGCAATTCTATTTTTTTTTTCTTCTTCTTTCTAGTTAATGTTTGCAGATTTACTTTTGTTAAATGCAATGTGCAATCACCGTGTCAGGGACAATGAGAGGAGCCTGCCTCTGGCTGGACTATACTGTAAAGTCAGTGCCATAAGTTAATTTGAATTGCACTTAGTTCACAGCTGTGTTGAAGGTCATAGAGTTTAAATGCAGTATAAATAAACAATGTTATATTAACTTTTAATAGTAACAAGAGAACTGAACAAAATATTAGAAGCAGTGGAAGGATAACACTTCAGTTCAACTTGACATCCTCATCTCAATATGATTCCACATGCTGACATTTGTGATGAAATTGTTTTGTTTGTTTTTAATTAACTGGACTGAATGCATTTTTTTTCTACTATTGGTTTTCACTGTGTGTCCATTCACATGATTCTGGTGTGAGATAAATTGTCCAAGATACTCTTGGACCAGTGTGGTAGAATCATCAGGCTTTGGTTTTTTTTTTACGATTAAAGCTTAAGGTTTATTAACCATGTACAGTAATCAAGCAGAAGGTTTCATCCTGTACATCAGCATGTGGAGTATATTGAGGTAAAGAATGTACAGTGTCAGGGGTTTTACTTCAACCACTTAACTTTATTTTTTGGAGGGGGAGTTGGTCACAGAACAATTGGGCTATTACATGTGCTTCAAGCTTAAACCACAAGATCTATGGAGTCAAATGAAGGTTATAGAAATACCATTAAGTGGAGGGGCCTTAGATTCATGGGAAATGGCACTTGCTAATATTAGCTGTGCATGTTTGTGTTTCACATTCCTCTCGCCTACATCTACATTTCTAACAAAATGATTTATATGCAGTATATTGTAAATATGGTAATACTGTAAAAAAAAAACGAAATGGTAAACATGGGTTTATGAGTGTAAAGTATGTATATAGTTTGCAAACGAATGTTTGTATACTCAATATTACAGTATCAAAGTTGGCTTCATAAACCTGTGTAAACTAAGCGAACATGACAAGAAGGTATCCTCTCTTTGTGTCTTTAATGTTATCACTGTACATAATCCATATTTTACTTGAAAAGGGTCGACTCAAATGTAGCATTATTTAGCAAAACTGTGAGGGCTGTAAACATTACAAAAGAATGTGTTTATCATTGGTAATGCTGTAATAATACATTACTGACTTACTGTAGTGTGATGGAAATGTAATTATAGGATTGTCATGGTATTTATGAAAATAGCAGGACATCAGGCAATGTTATCAATACTCTACACTAGTATAGAGTCTTGTATAATCCCCATTTCTATCAATCAGTGTTCTTAAATTTGTATGTATACAAGTAGAAACTGCTGGAATTTATGAGTTGCAAATTATTTCACTGTTAAGCTTCAATCCCAAAGCAAGTAGGTGTGCAGTATCAAGTGTTAAAAACTAACTTCTGTTCCATGCAATCATCTAGCACTTGGCTTAAAGCTAAATCTCTGTAGACTGTGCATAAGGGCACATCAAGATTTGCTATCTACATTATGCAAATCTTGTATAATAGACAAGATTTATAATAGACAACTGATGTTGGTACCAAAACAATATAGTTGCCTCAATTTACACATGCACATACGTCTACTGTAGATGCCTTTAACCTCAATGTCAACCAGAAAGTAATCTGGATTTTTAATTGTCATGTAGTATTTTCTCTGTTGTACAGGCTATATCGAAGCAATTCTGTCTATGTACAAGATACAAAGTGAAGATAGTTTATGTAAACTTGGCAACATATTATGTATATAAATGTCATTCTGAGATTGTAAGGGTTATTTTAAATGTATTGCTAATGTCATACAAAATAACAAAAGCACCTTAATGTTTGACTCTATTTTTCATTAAGTTCAAAGAGAGAACAAATGTGGATTATTGATTGAGGCTTATGGTGAGTACAAATCTAATTAAATGTCCCCCCCCCCACACACACACACACACACACACACACACCACAAAATAGACATTTAAACTGTAAAAGCACATTTAATGTTTGTTTACAAGAATCATGGATGTATATTTTGTATATTGTTGATTCGCCAAATCTACTGTGTGTTCGAAGTTGTGTTTATAGTGTGTAACTTTGCTCACTTTCCACCCAGTTGTGCTGTTTTAATGAGAACCTCTGTGCCGTAACCAAGTTCACTGTCCTTGATCTGTTCATTGTCCATCTAGTTTCTGACCTGCTTGTCTTTTCACTTTCCGGTTTTCCTGCTGTACGAAACTAGTATTAGATAAACTTGCTCACTATAGTTGGTCTTTTAGGATCTGTGCAATAATTGTTTGAGTTTTTGTATTTTGCCCAAGGAAAGCTCTATGGATGTCATAGATGTTGTATATTGAAACGGATATTTATACTTCTAATGTTGCGTAATACTGAAAATAAATTGGAATGATGAAATATACCTGTTTTGTGTCTGACTTTAAAGATTTGTATACTATGCCTTGCACGTTTGTTATTGTTTGAAATTACAATTATTACTTCTTGGGAATATTATGTCTGTGGTTTCCTACTATAATTTAGATTTTAATGTAGGAGTGTACACTGTAAAAGCATTTGAGTCAGGAGTCATGCTCCTAAGACAAAAACATGTTTGCAACTACACAATAACCATCTTACATTTACCTTTCCCTCTTTTCCACATATTTTGTCCCTCAAATATGCAAAACTATTTTCACAAATTGAGTTGTTTTACTACAAGTTCTACTACAATCTGTGCTACTGAGAAATGGATGTCTATTAATCCAGCATCAATAGGCAAACTATAGAACAAATACTTTGAACTGCAAAACTATAGCTCTACTTATTATATCTACTGTATGCAATCTCCACCATAGAGAACTCAAATAAACATTTGCTATTTGCCCTGTCTAATTGCTAAAAACATTGACAAAACAATTTGTTTTATCTTTTATTTTTTAACCACTAAATACAAATCCCATTTATCATAAATCTCTTAATAACTGCCTCAAATTTAATCTCATACCAGGTTTAAAGACAAGATTTTCTCGTTTTGTTAATTACAGTGGTTCTTATTCTCACATATTTGGTTATTCTTCATATGAGCTGTGTTAAATCAATAACCTGCTTGGCAAGGTGATGTCGTACGTCGCCACTAGGCAGCAGTGGGATAAAGGGAATACATGCTGCAATTCTGCTGACAGACAGCATGGCTACTACATAAAATAGTTATTTTCTTTTCTGTGCTGTTTTCTGTTGTATTAAAATATGAAATTCAAACACTTGTGAGTCATGACAAAAATGGAATGCATATGTTGTGTTAAACACTATATTTGGCGTGTTCAAAATGGTACATAACCCTCCCTCCCTTGGAAAATATTCAAACGACATAAAGCTCATGAGGTCACCCTAAGGCAACACTTATATGCCTATTACTCAATTTTAAATACCAATATAGTGTATGTCTTGTTCAGAGTTTAACAGAGATTTTAAAGTTTTATATTTTTAGCCTCATAAGTGAGTGCATGAATGTTTGCAATTTGTTATATTCTTGGTGATTTATTGTTCATTTCGTTGTGTGTGACCCATTTTTCAGTTTATTCAAATAATCTATCTCACCTGTATTGGCCTAGTGGACATTCAGATAAACCCTTCCATTAGTCTACTTCATGCTGACGTCTAAAATTATTATTAGTCCTAAAAACACTGTCGACATTCAGGCTCGTTTATGTCTTTCACAAACGCGCACACACAGCTCTCCACTGCTGTAATTCCACTTCTAAATGAAAACCGTTATGAATAATACATGCAGAGATTATTAAAACAGGAGTAAACACTGAGAGAATGCGTGCAGGAATAGGAAGTGCACTTTGGGATAGTGAATCACAAAGATTGACGTATCTTGATGGGCCATCGGCTTCTAGGGACTGGGGGAGGGTAGTGCAGAAAGGGGGGCAGGGCGTATGCACATCTGTGTACACAGGAAAAAGAAAGACTAGTGCCTTTTTTACTTAGTCGCTTTTCTCCATAGCACGCATGGTTTGTACTTTGTACCACTTAGAACATTACTCATTGGATCACTGTTGCTTATTTACAGTTGCAATGATAACAAAAAGAAGTGGTTTATTTAATGATAGTTTAGACACGCTACAAAAGTTGGTATGGAAATATTAATGCTGGACTCAGTTCTTGTGAATACAAGCAATCTGAGAAAGATAAATCCATTCTGGTTGGCCAATATTAAGTCCTGCTGCTGCTGGAATTAGTTCAAGTACATTCTGTGACTTGGGAAAATGCCAAGCCCCAGCCCTGCTCACACATCTCATGTTGCAATTAATGGCTTCTGCTTTTGCCATAGACCACAGAGACTGGCCATTCATGCAAACAGGGAAAAGCGGGCGTATTATGTTGGAAAAAGCTCACACTAGAAATAGTCAAAACAAGCCAGTGCTACTCAGTTAGAAAATGCATTGGTCTGTTTCTGCCAATGTGTCGCTCCTTGTGCGTTGCTACCGAGCGCATAGAAAGCTAAAGAAACAGCGCGTGTTCCGAAGTTGGATTGAGACCATAGAATGAGTCCAATGTAAACAGTTATCTAGCGTTTGCATGGGAATTTTGTCTGGGCATGCTTTACATTCTCTGGACTCACCCTATATTCTTTATTTTGGGCAAAACCTTTTGTTCAAACAGAAGTACTGTAGGTGAGGGTCATACTTAAATGCATCTAATAAATTACGGCCCCAAAAAAGTTAGGAATTTGATGAAGATTTAAAAGACATGATATGGGCTTTCCGTGTATATTTGAGTAGAAGGTGCAACATGGCACTGGCACAACATGTTTGCAGGGGCATATCTACTTGCACAAAACAAGGCGAATGTCCATGTTACCTTTATGGGAATTATTGGCCTACCACTTATTGGAAGTGTTTGCTTTGCAATTATCAAAATTGCACACTTCTTTAGCAATTGCTGGGAAAAATACATTGATATAAGATTGTTCAAATAGATTAGATGAATACATTTGAGACAGTGACAAGTTAGCAGACTGACAGGCTCTGTCAGATAGACTCCATCTAAAGATCATTAGATGCATTAATAGGCAAAACAACCAACTGGCACTTGGCACATGTGCAGTATAATAACAATGGAACAGAGAAAACATTTGCAGTTATATTTCTTTATTATTATCTGGGTTCAAGCAAAATACATAGAAGACAACTGTTCATTACAATCCAGATCCGGGAAAATATAGCCATACAGGTTTACAACAAGTAGCGTCTTGCTGACATTGAGTAACAATATAAAAACCGATAAGAATCGTCTGTCATATGGAGACTATATTTGACAAGTTGAAGTGTAACAAGTGAAAACAAGTTTGACGAGCAAAAGCTTAACCACACATCGTCACACATTCAGGTTGAGCTGTGTTGCTGCCCACAGGCCTTTACCTATCTGAAAATAGAACCCAAATTTCACCCAGTTTTAGATGCTAGGGATAAATGTAACATTTATAGGCCAGTTTATTAAAGTCTTTGGAAACCATACAATAACCCTGACATGGCTTCCTGCGAAGAGAGTTTGGCAAGTTTAACAAGAATTTTGCTAAAATATAGCCACATCTTGGCTAGCTACACTTTAACATTCTTTTCAGTGAGGCTTGCGGGCGTTATGTGATTGCAGTTTGAGAAGGAAAGCCGAGCAAGGCCTTTTAAATAATTTGGGTAGGAAGTGAAGTGGGTGCATTGTCTTTTTTATAAATATTGTAAAAACCAAATGGCTAATAATGACCCAATATCTATTCAGACAAGCCACAGAAATAGATATAGAGGAGGGAAGAACGTTTAAATTGTTAACGGCGACATCATTATTGCATATTTACATAACGATACCTTCACCCACTGTAGCATATGGAGATGAAAGGCCAGATTGTAGCCGTCCCCTGGGACTGAGGGTGTGTGGGGAGGGGGGGGTGGATCCCTTTGTTAGACACCAGGTTGTGGTCTGGCATCGGGACAGTGACACTGTACACACAGAGCACATTAATACACTGGCAGGAGGGATTTAAGCTCATACGGGCTTCGAGATCAGTGAATGATTCCCCTCCCTCAGGGGAATAACAGCCTGACTGCATGCTAACCATTTGTGGTAGCAGCACACATTATAGTCATATATTTAAATCCATTTTGAAATGGCTGTTGTAATTTCAATATTTTATTGTTCTTTCAATAGAAATTATCAATACATCCCATTTCATCAGTTTCCAAATGGACAGCCCCTCCTGGGATATTCACAGGCAATCTCACCACATCTAGTCTGTCTACACTGTCAGCATACCAGTATATACTGTCCAAGTAAGACTGGACAAGAATATTGTCATGCTTTATTAATTCTTCCAACTATTTGTTGTTATCCCAGATCTTTTGAGCCTACTTGAGATTATGGGCATCCACAGTGACTCATCTACAGTATTGCCTTGCCAAAAAGTAATACGTGAGAGGGATACGGATAATATTAAACTGAAATCATAAAATCACATTTTTATGACAATGTTATTTATACAGCACTTGGCTTCCCTTCCACCACTCCCAGCCCCAGTAATTAAATGACTACCACTGTATGAGGGGGAAGAGTGTTCATAATGAGTGTTATGTAAACACATTCCCTGCATGCACCAGGCCCAAATGGCCACAGCTGGGCTGCCTTACATAAGAGGCCTTGCCCAGACTTTGCACACTGCCTGGGTTTGTAGTTCACTGGAAAATCCGCTTTAGTCAAAGGCTGGTTTCGCAGGCACCAACTGCACGGTAAAATAAGGATTATCGTAAATGCAGGATTGAGATTGTCCTAGATAACTAGAGAATCAACCTTTACCACCAAGTGCTATGGTACAGTAGTTCATCCAATGTGTTGGGCAAAGGGCAAGGTCCCAGTTAGGCTTCATACTGTAGGATTATGTGTTGATAGTTTTCGAGAAAGACAGATAGCTGAAGAGCATGCCACATAAATGTTTATTTACAGACCTCTTACTTTTGTTAAAAAACATTTTTGTTACAACAAGCCTTTATTCCCAATTGTGCCTTACCCTTGACTTCACCCTTGACTGCAATTGCTCAGAGCACTTTATCTTCAGGTCTTTGAGATAAAACACAAATGTGAAGCACACACGTATACAAGCTTAAATAAGACATTAGATTTCATGAGCCACATACCCTGGTACGATACTGACGAAAAGCCACGTATGTAGTAGGCTAGATATATGCACCGACTGGTGGCTAATGCAACTAGTTCAACAAGTAGGCTATAATGCTCCACTGTATAACTGGAATACCTCACTTGGTCTGTCAGTGTGCCACAGTCTTAATTTATCTGCCAATGGCCTACAGCTGCTGATTTTATCAGCTGTGGATGCAGATCTGTGGCCAGAACTTATACAACGGAAAACAATGAACTACTGTCAAATAACCTCCCATCATATAAAAATAACTTTCTTGTTAATATCACGATTAATCGTTTCTCGATGGCGGACCACTCAGCGTCCATGTGGCTAAATGCCTTTGAAGTCAACCGTTTGCTTCTACATTTTGCTAGAGCTAGATGAGGCAATACAAACACAAATGAGGATTTGTAAAAGGCTGTCCAATAGTTTCAAGATGAACCAGAGGTTCCCAATAAGAGGCAACGGTTGCAAAACTTGCGATCACTTCCCAATGGAGTGGAACCAGAACCTTATTCATGAAGTGAATGTTGGGTCTGGTTACACCAGGCTAGTGCTTCGTAGCTGCTTGACAAAATCGCTACATTGTGTGTGTATACTGTATGTATGTACTGTATGTGTGTATATATAATTTGCTATACTGTCAAGACCCACATATGCTTTAGACCTGAGGTAATTTAGGCTAAGGGAAAGCAAGGAGGTTTTCACACAGTGGAGACTAGTGGCGACAGATGCACCAAGCTGCAGATGTGCCAGATTATAGGCTTGAGCCATAATAATCTTGGTGGAGAAGTGCTCACCCTCTCATTACAAGACACATCCACCATGAAACAGAGAGAATACTGGAATTACATGCATCGCACTCATCTTTGTATATATCCTGTGCAAGTAGTTTACCATTGGAAAATAAATATCCACCCAGCAAAATGAACATATAATGTACATCAGTGATTGAATGAATGATCAGTTAGACCAGTACAGTCAGCTCATTTATGACAGTTTATAGTGCAACCCCAAATACCCCAGCCCACAGAACATTTAGAACATACCTCAAATCATTGTATAATTCTTTAATAACTCCCTGTAATTTACTCAAAAGAACATATGTTTGTCAATTTCATTGATGCGGCTATTGAAATGGTAGTGCTTCGACAAAACCATCTATTGTATTGAAGTGTTAATGCCATTGTATCACATCTTTACATTCCTTTACAAGAAATGTAAAGCAGAAGACAACTGCAGAAGGTTGTAAAAGGAAATTCAGTCCATGGTAAGGGAGATGAAAGAACCTTAACCCTCATGTTGTTCTGTGGGTCAAAATGACCCAAATTACTAGCTCTTTGTGGCAGATAGAAGGCACTGAACCTAATTCTACAGCTTACACAGACATATGATGTGCACTGCTGGCACAACAAGGTAGTGCATTTGAAACCCGAGGACAACAGGAGGGTTAAAAGGCAATACAAACAAATACATAAATAAATAATGAATAAAGAAATAAATACACACAGCAATGACAATTAAAAGACACACAAAATCATACACAATCAGATGGCGCCCTGGTGGCATAATTCAATACAATTAAGGACATCACAAGGGTTAATCAGCAGGGCTGCCTGGTCACCTGACAAATCACATGTAAGACATCATTTGAATCTGTGGTTTTCGTAAACTGCAGATACTCCCTGGTTTTCCTTTATGTGGATGATATCATGTGGATTTCCTTAAATCAGAGTTGTGCACGCACGTAATCATGAGTTTGCTTTTGGTTAGTAAAGGGAAATACCCAATCTAAATCCCTGATGACTTAGAAACACTGTTGCCTTAAATAAAGTAGGGTATAAAAGTCCTTGAACATGTTAGGACAAATATGTAAACAGTATTGAAATAATTCAGTGAAAGTGATCAAGAGGGACTTGTGGAAGAAAGATTTCTGGGTGTGGACTGCATTTCAACAGTATTTACACCCCTTCTACGTAGCTGTCTTCAGTTCTCAGAACGGAGAAGATTCAATTACTCACTGTCAGAGCAGCCAGCGCTTCTGTGATTTATATGGTATCAACATGTTCTGCAGTCTATTGCAGTACAAAGTAATCTACCCTTGTATACATCAGCCTTTGCAGCTTAATTTCATAATTGCAGATGACCTTAAAGGGAGGAAATGTATATACACTCAATTCATTATCTATTGTCTGTGTGTTCATGATGTCAAGTAGTCATGTCAAGTACTCAGTAATATATCATACATTAGCTGTATGAGGAAAACAGCTATTAAGTTAGCGTATATTTTAGAGTGTTGCTGTAGAAACTTACAGAAAGGAAGTAAAATACATAAATAATGTTAAATGTGGACATTCAGCACACAAATTAACTCCCAGAGTTTAAAGTTCACATTGACAGTTGTAATGAATAAATTACTAAATTACTAGGTGGTTAAACTCCTTATAGCTTATCTGCAACAGGATGTTTTTAGAGAGCAAACTATCTACCACAAACCTATCCAAGATTTCCATTAAGGAGACTTCCTCTTAAGATGTTTGAGGCTCTCAAAAGTCTGTTTACAGTACATAACATATGTTACAGACAGTTTCCAACTTCTGCCTCTGTGAATTCTCATGCCATGCACTTCTGCAGAGCCTAAGCTAAACGTTTGCATAACTGACTGTGTTGATAAAAATGTTTTCATAACTGTACTGAATGAGTTTGACTCGAACATTGCTTCAAACCAATGAATGAACAACAGTTTCCATGCATTGTTTAAGTTCAAAGATAATTTATGGGGATGCAAGCTCCAAGCCTACAATGATGTAAACTTGGTCCAGACAACTTTCTTTTTGTGCAACTGAAGAAGCTTCAACAGTTCTGGTTTGCTAAACATTTTGTGAAAGAGTTACATGGCCTGTCATAAAGCTTAGTACATGGTGCCTGAGAGCATGACCAGACCACAAGAGTGTCATAGAAATGCACTATATCATTCATTGGGACAGAATGGTGATGCAACCTTTGCGGAATATAGCTCCTCCCAACCGGTGGATGCCATGGCAATTGCGAACAACATTTATTCTGCTTACGTATAAAGCATGTACAGTACACTCTGGAAATAAATTACCCAAATGGCATAAAGGGGAAGTTTTCAAATACATGAAATAATGTATTCACACAAACATTTCCTTTCTGTTTTGTTGCCAAAGCAAACAGTTTAAGTAATAAAGTTTATCTTCTGGACCTATAGTCACAAAAATATAGGCCTATTTACAGGCTTGACCGTAGCATTTATTTCACATCTCCTGCATTAAATATAAAACATACAAGGTCTATTTTATTATGTTTTCCACAGACTTCTGGGAAGGTGCCTTCTCTGTAATGTATGACTCATACCGGTAATTGACAAGAACTTAGTTTAATGTTCCCAGAAGCTTTCTACTACTACCCAGGTCAAAGCTTCATAAGAAGAACAGGTAAGAAGTAACAGTTTCTTACCTCATCAACTTGTGTTTGCACTCTCACACTATCAAGTGTTATCGGTAGGGCCACAAATTTAAAACTACACAGGACATTGAGTTGATGAGCAAGTCTAACCCTTAAGATCTTTGCTAATCAGATTTTCAGAATACAGTATTACTAATCATTGCAAGAGAGCCATTCATTTGATTGTATCATTACTTTTACTTTACTTTCTCGGCAGTCCATGTAAAAATGTGTTCCAGCTATTCAAATAAATGTAAAATAATATATGCCGGAGAATTAGTGATGTATTGATGTTAATGACGCACAGGTCACTATAACCTTTTATGTGTAACAAAGAATACAATTACAGCAAAGGTTATTAAAGGGAGGGATCAAACACACTTCTCGTAGACACTTAATTCAATTGTCTTTTCCTCTGCCTGGTAGCAGAGTAGCTACTGATACTATAGAACCCAAACATTATTCCTTAGTCTGTGGGAAGCGATGTCTGATCACAATAGTTCTTACTGGAACAGATAACACCAGATAACATAGGACAGATTGTACAGACTGTCAGACTTAACATCCTAAGGCTTTATGACTGTCACAACATCAAGGCACAAGTGTCCTAAGAGTACAGTCAATGTTTAATGGACACCATGACACAAGAACTTTGCATTCCACAGTAGCACATTGTCTAAATGAATATTATTTCTTAAGAAGAACTCAGAGTCTTTAGCTTGATACAGATTCTTTGTAATTGATTCTTCTGAGTTGGCCTATATGGAATTGACTGACATCAACATACTTTGAACTAATCCAAAATGAGGTCCAATCAGCCAACAATAATCAAAACACCTGTGTGAGTCTACAGGGCCTTTATTTTAAACAACTTAACTGAAGTTATTTATTAACAAAGGTAACGTTTATCATCAGAATCAGATGATTTTGGTATTTTCGCAAGGTCTGTGGGATTTTTCATCTACAGTTGGATTTACCAACTTGCATCGCTATTGTTATTGCCTTCTAGGGGAATTTGAAATAGTTTAAAATAATGCTTTGATTTTTATGTGGTTCTCTACTATGCATACCAAGGCAACCCAGTAGAGGCCTATGACCCCAACAACAACACTAGTCTTTGTTCCCACTAGAAACCAGTCTCCAGCTGTAACTCTATCTGATTTTCAGAATACATTTATATGCAGAGGCTTCACATTTGTTCAGCTCAGCCAAGCTCCACTGCCACATTAAAAATAGCTCGAGCCTATTTTTTGCTGTTCGCATTGAATAATGCAAAACAATTGCAGTAGTGTGCATTATTCATTCTGTATAAAAGCATGAATGAGAAGTTCTCTTTTTCCACATACTGAGTTGCTTAATTGTATTATTAAATATAATAATAAATATAATATTAAATATATTTGAATATATATATATACATACTTTTTGCTTCCTGTACAAGCATAAATCCAGTCCATCTATTGCCAAATTATTGTTTCCAACAGCACATTTATGCTGTATTAAATCACTTCTTGTATTAAATGATGCTACACCGTAGCTGATAGTTCCTTCGACCGTGTTGTTCCTTCAAATATATAGATAAAGAATTATTTCCAACCATGTATGGTTTAGAATCACTGTTTTATTCTGTTAGTCTTTTCAGTCCTGCTGACCTTTGTAAGAGCATTTCAAAACCAAAGATTTGAACAGAAATGATTTTGTAAAATGAGCTATGCCAGTTTCTTATTCCAATGCAATTCAGGTGACTATAATCAGATGATGTCAAATGCCATATTAACATCCATGAGTGTTAAATGGAACTTGGCTCTTTTGTCTAAAATATAGTTGCATATATAACACTTGCAATTTTCTGTTGTATTTAATTGTTCAAACATTCCAAGTTGACACGTTAATGCTGACTACACAGAATGAAACTTCCCTATTTAAAGACAGCAGCATGCACAAATCAGGAAATGCTAAAGAAAGAACTCTTACAGATGGGAGGCAAACTCTTCCAACTGCAAATAATGAATGTAAATTAATTAATTATGGGGTGCAGAACTGAAGAGAGAACTACAAACTTAGTGACAGGGGAAAAACGAATCTCTACCAAGAAATTAAATTTGCAGCCAGATCTTATGACTCACTTATGTAATTCATATTGGCAGTTTGTAAACCTCGCTGTGTTGATGACGAATTTGAAACGAAGGTGAGAAATAGCTGAAGCTTTGGCAGGGTACAATCAGTGCTGCACTCTATACAATGTATCTTATTGAGCATTGAAGAAAGGCTTTTAGTATGTTAATAACTACATTTGCAATATACTAAAGGGTAATACTTAATAAATAGCCTGTAAATATCCGTGGTATCATGATAATATACTTCATGACACCTTCATGTTTACCTTAATTACAGAGCATTTTTGCCTAAGCCAAAGCAATGGTTTACTGGTCTTGAAACACTATCTTTATAAATAGATGTGTACCAGGCTGTGTTGTCACATACATTGTTGAGAGCTTTGACATGACAATGTTAAAGATATTGGATAATATCCAGCTGATTTCAGCAAGGAAGTTAATAGCATCGGCTATTCCTCTAACAGCAGTCAATCATGAATTAAATTGGTCCAACCACATGCCAGCAGGACTAAAACAGCAAAGTGGAAAATGGCATTGATATTCTATTCTAAGTTTAATCAAAC
>JAODUG010000004.1:554888-609107 GCA_027564795.1 Aphredoderus sayanus | reverse complement strand
GTCCAACCACATGCCAGCAGGACTAAAACAGCAAAGTGGAAAATGGCATTGATATTCTATTCTAAGTTTAATCAAACAAAATTGTGGTTTCAATGCTGTGTTATTAATGTCAAAACAAAAGGCCCTTTCGGGGATAAAATGTTCTTCCCTGCATGTCTCTAAGCTATGAGATCTGAGGGTCATTGGCAGAACACTTACAGGGTTTACAAGTGGGCTTGGCTTCCTGAGCTCACTGGCCGTCCAATCAGTGTGAATCATTTTCTACCTCACAGGGAACATTCACTTGTGGCCAACATGCCAAATGAGATTCCACTTCCAAAGCAAGGGTATATTTACGTCCATCTGAGACATATTTAATTTCCCTGTTGCCATGGGTAACATGAATCTCACAAAGAGTTGCTTCAAAGTTGTCTGTAATTACACAAGAGGCTCCCCATCAGAAGCCTTAATCTGTAAAATGAATACACTTAGGCCTGCAGCCCTTTGGCAAGTCACACGTAGACTTAGACGTCAAATATTTATAGACACAAGCAGCTTATTACAGCATCCCACTTGAACTAATGAACTCCATGTATTGTACATAGCTACTAATCCTTTTGATACATTGTGGACACTGTGAATTCTGGAAAATATTAAGTTTGGAGGAGGTGGAGACATGAACACATGGAATAAAGGTATTTTTAGAGTTATGTCAAAACATTTTTAAGAGCAGCTTTAGAAAAATGGAGTCAGAAAATAACCACATAAATCCCATTTAGTGATTCACGCTATAATAATATTAATCATACATTTAAAAAGAAAAGTTATTGTATGTGGCATGTGCAGTAAGAAAATATTAACTAACCATCCATAAACGAGCAATAAAAATAATAAACCAAAATAAATGAACGAGAAATAACAAATTAATAATATACGTAATGCTAAAACAAATAGAATACATTCATAAAAATGTGCTCATGTGTATAAATGATGACAAATATCTGACCACAGGCCAGTATGCACATAGAAATAGAGATGCAACACAGTCACAGAGAAGAAAGCGTGCAGACAGAGGTCTATCAGAGAGGAGGAGCACTCAGATTCCACCTAACGGGAAATACTGTCTCGTCTCTCAGACATGTTCCAAGTTCCAGTGCTCCAAATGAGAGGGCCCTGGAGCAAGGCTGCAATCTCAGCTAGAGAAATCACTGGCCTGTGTTCATCGGCCGTAAACATGTCGCGGCCAAACTAGGTCACTCTCCTCATGTGCTGGCATCAGCCAGAGCGTTCTTGCCCGATTCTGATTGGCTACGATCCTCTTTACTCCAACACGGCCCACGTTACCCCTTTCTGCGTGCATGACGTGTTGCATCGTCTTGCCCCAACCGCGGTGGAGACGGGATTAGGGGGTGGGTCAGGGTGTGGGACCACATCCTTCTTCTGTATATTCCTTTCAAATCCCCCCTTTAACAGGCATTCCAGACAGGCCGGGAGAGGAGACAGCGACAGGGAGGTGTGCACAGTGTGTGTGTGTGTGTGTGTGTGTAAGAGATGGGGGAAGGGGAGGGGGCGGCATGTTCAGATTCAGTGGTAAGTAGAGAGCTCATGGTTTCAGCAAGTCACTGCCTCAGGATGAAGAGGCTGTGTCACGCACATGGCTCCAGACTTGAACGCCCGACAGAAATACACTTTATTTAATGTATGTATTTGTACTTTATCTAAATGGTAATAATTAACATCCGTTTCAAATTTAAAGTAAACATAAAACCTATAAAAACCAAATGTCTTTAAGACTTACATTACTATTTATTTTGGGCATTTCTGTACACAGATGATGGACTAGATGAAACAAAAGTTGATATGAGAAAGCTGCTAAACCTCCTGTTGTCCTCGGGTTTCAAATGCACTACCTTGTTGTGCCAGCAGTGCACATCATATGTCTGTGTATGCTGTAGAATTAGAACTGGCACCGTCTGCTGGCACAACAAGGTAGTGCGTTGGGTCAGTTTGACATTGGAGGACAGCACGAGGTTTAATGGTGTTCATGAATGTTCCTCTGTTATGTTGTGGAGGAATACAGTATGTGGACATGGCACCAAAACTCTAGATACCATGTAGACATAAACCTGTTGTAAAATGTTGCCTTTTTTAGCAGATCGGCACGGCTCAAGACATTTACCACGCGTAGGCATAACCCCCAGCCAGTCTGACTCCACTCAGAGGGGAACCTCACAATTTATACCATCATTTCTTGAAAGACCTACCATTTTTTTCTTAGATGGTTTCCATTTTTGAGAATGATATATGTCTCTCTGCACCACTTTGCAGCACACATGATGTTTCACAGGGTTGTTCTCATAATAATAATAAGCACTGCCGGATTTAGCGTATGACAACTAAATGCAATGCATATGTCAGAGCTTACTGTATACTGTATTTGACTTGTGGAAATTGTACAGCAATAAGATATATTAAATATGACTCTTTGAAATGACGCGTAACTGAAAATACATAGAAATATGCATGCATATGTTTTAAGATTTTGTTAAAAACACTAAACAAACTACAAAAATAACAAACTAAAATAAACTAAAATAAACAAAATATTTTGCTAAATACTTATTCAGCTTTCTGTAACATTTTAAAGTTGCGACTAAAGTTTTATTCATAGCGGCACAATACAGTATTACCTCTCAGCTGGTGTGGGGATGCTTTCTACAGACACCTATAGACATACAGTAATAGCAAGCACTCACTGTGGATGCTAATGGAAGTCATCAGCAACAGATGGGCGCTTCCATTATAGCAACATCTTAACACTTGCCTATGGAGATAGACTAATTGTTGAGACAAAACGTGGAAGGAGTATGCTCACTTTGTATATTGCATGCCACAAACAAGGTCTTATAAATAGGTTTAGAAATATTTACCGACCATTTCAAATGTTACATAACAGCCAGCTATATAACACAAAAAATGTACTACGGTATGGTTGGTGGGAGATTGCAGTGGTAGCAAACAAACGTGTTTCTTTCTCTTTTTTGCATTTGTTTAAATAGGCTCTGGTGGGTGATGCATTTCACAGGTTGCTCTTATGTCAGAAAGCATTATAGAGTGACCTGTGTGAGAATTCTCAGCTTGCTCAGAAAAGTAAAAAAAAAAAAGAATCTGTGTATGGAGTAAGGAAATGAAAACTGAGCAGCCTCACAGGCCTTTATTCACTAGAAAGTATTTAGATATTATGAAAACAACAACACAGTTTAATGGTTTATGCATCCCAATCCAAGGTGATGTGTGGTACATAAAATAAATTATTTGTAATGTACCTGGGTTTCTTGCAGTCTATGCGAAGCCTTGTGTTTTGCTACCAACTGTAGCGATAGGACATCATTGCCAGCCCTTTCCTGTACAATTCCCCAATATATGTACAAAATCACCATGGACCATGTCCAATTGTCTTCATGCATGTGTGCAGTATACGTAGGTTTATACGTTAATAACCTTTTATCTGTGATCAGAAGAATTTGCCTACCTACACATAAAACAGCTTATCAGATCTCATACATACGAGATGTATGGACATGTGGATGAATGCTTTCACATTCGTCAGTAGACATACTGTATTATCTATCTATCTATATATCTATCTATCTCATATAAAAAAATAATAAGGTGCTCTATCTCAGGAAACAATGGAAGAAAACGGTTTTTCAACTGTGTTAGGTGTTGACCTACTTCAGTGCTGTGGAATGCAACAGCATAGCTGGTGCCCTGAGACCACTCACTTTTGTTTACGTCTAATAGAAGAGTTTGTTGTGTGGTACAGCACATACTGTAAAATACTGAATGAATATGCTGTACAATAGTAAAAGGATATGCTCTGATATAACAAAATCAGAACAAGTCACAATACCCAAATGTCCATTGGCCACTATAAATAAGCCAGTACAGCCAAAGCTGCCCTCTCCAAGAAACGCCCTGTTACAGCCTGACACTATTGTCAGTCCCAGTGGAAGACGTCAGTTCATTCTGGCTAGTGCTGAGGCTCTGGTCTGGGGGTCTAGAAGCTAGAGTATGATATTAAGAGAGTTCAAAGTTTCATTAAATGTATTGTACAGGCAGGCAATAACTCAATATAACATACAAGTTGACACATTCCTCATATAACCCTTAAGGGTTATTAAGAGTAACTGCACCCAATTACAGAGGCTTTGCCTACATCTTATTGAAGGTATAGTAATTCTGGAGAAAGGTTGTTCATATTTTCACTTGATCTATTCAGGGAGTAAGTGCTGTGTCGAAGTACTGGATAATATTTTCAGCACGCACAGATTAGATATTGTGCGAGGAGATATTTGGTGAATTGTATTAGCTTGCTATGCATTTAAACAGTGTACACATGTCTGTCCAAGAAAGTTGAAAAAAGTCGCCTCTAATGTTTTCGTGCACCAAACATTTAAGACGTTTTTGAATTCATTGGAATGATAGCCTCTCAAGTAATTAAGTAATTCAAAGTGCCTGCTCAATACAAACAAAGCCAATACTTATTGTTCACATGTTGCTCTACCAAGAGTTGTACTGAGTGCAAGAACTTGTGCTACCAGGAACCACTACCCAGGTTATTCCACTCTATCATGTGACAAGTTCCACTACTGAGCATTCATGTGGGCTCATATCACATGACACTGCATTTACTTTTTCCCTGATGAAGTCAGGCCAACATGGTTGAAATGATAGCATGTTGTTTGATATGGGCAAATCAAGTTTTACGCTGACCTTCATCCACCGCTAAAAGTCAAAGGTCCACTAAAGAAAGACATTATAGGTTGTATGTCTTCAATTAAATTCCCTTCAGTTATTTTTTTTTACTTTAATTTCTATGAGAATGTAGAGAATGTATCATCTCACGTTTCAACATAAATCCTAGCAAGTATATTTTAATTTAGATACTGGGTGCTTCTACTGTAGGTATGCCTGTTTTACTGAATAAAGTTAGAGATGTACTGTACTGTAAGCTGTATAAATGTTACATTATTATTAAAGGTCAAGTCAGCAATGCTGGGGAAAGCTAGTTCATATTTGATCAATCAAAAGAAAAATATCTCTCCCTTCAATGCCATAGGGTGCTCCCTCAGTTCTGCGCCCAAATTGGACACGCATTGCCAAGGCTGAGATAGTGTGAGATATTTGCTGAATTTTACAAAAAGTGTATTGGCTTACAATCGCTGATTACGCCTTTAAGACTTTCAGAAAGTCTTTGACAATGCATTGAAACATAATGAAACCACAAAGGGGTATTGAATTACTTAATCTGATTACTTCTGCTTGCACACCCATGCACTGCAGAATGTTTTCAGTTTTACAGCAAATTCTATATTTAAAATCTATACATAATTATTACATCTTTTAAATTATTTCCAGGTGAAATATGTAATTAGCAAGCAATTTCACTGGCACTTAAGTAACTACCATGGGATCAATTTCAATAATATTTTTTAGACACAAATATAGAAGGGATGTCAGAAATATAGTAGGCTATGCCATATTTGTGCTGTATTCATGAGGTTAGCAAGGGTTTGAAAAGTTTGGCCACTGACAAGCAAGAATAAACAGATTGGAAGTAATTAGAATAATCATTTAATATAATCCATAATAAAACATATCATGGACCAATGTAGTAAGTTCAGCAACTGAGTTTTAATATTTTAAGTTTATTATATTGGATATGTGACATATCCAATGTTGCATAAGTATAGTATTAATTTGTAAGGATGGTTGATTTACCAGTTGAAAAGTCTTGGGTTCAATCCCAAACATTCCTGATTTATGAAAAATCCTTGGGCAAGATGTCAAACCTGATCCAATAGCCTAATACTTGTATTTGTTACTGTAAATCACTTTGGATGACAGAATCTGCTAAATTGCTGAATTGTACTTTTGTAACTGTCAATTTCATCATCTATACTCTGTCCTGTTTTTAAAAAAAAAATTTATTTGAGTGTTGGCGGGTATAACTGAAGAGCACTTTACCATTTTTCTCAGTCGCTTTGGACTCAGACTCAGTCGCTTTGGAAACCAGTTTGTCCATTTCTCAAAACAATTTTTTACAAACAGCATAACATAGCAGTATTTCCTGCAAAAGCCTGTAACTTGCTCAAACTCCTTAATCTATCTCTCAAAAGCAAATGTGTATGTCAGTGAACATGTCAGTGCCATCAGAATGACATGTCTTTGTGTCAATGTAGTGTATACGAACAAGCTAGTCAAAATGCTTAGCCAAGTTCTCAATATAACAGTGTTCTATTATACTATACTGTACTATATAACAGTAACTGATGTGAACTATAGGCTTGTTACTGTATGTTTTCATGACAGTGTGACAATGATAAAAAATGCACAAGGCTGCTTTATATATCTGCTGTTTCAGTCCAATGTGGTCCCAATGGTAGTAGGAGCACTATAGGGGCTGTGACCCCTAAGCTGGGAGAGTGGCTCCAGCAGATTCCAGATACAACATCTGTCCAGAAGAGTGCAGTCCTAGGAACAGCTAAGATGCTGTGGAGAAATTAACCCTCAAACTCCCAGGTCTCTGGTAGAGGGCCCAAGCTTGAGGGAGACATACACACAGACCAATATGTCTATACTAACCGTATACTTTAGAGGCCTACTGTATGCACAAACCTTGTTCTTTACAGTAAGCAAACCAATAAGAGTTTGTGTTTATTGTTTACAATTGATTTCTGCAAGACAACTGTTTTCCCACCTTCATAATTTGGCCAAAAATAGGTCCCATATAAAGTCCCACCAATAATGTGAATTTGATTTTGGAGCTGCTGGAGCCATAATGAAATTCAGAAGAAAATGAGTCTGAAATAGGAAAGTAATGGCCGGTAGGAGGTAGGACTAATGTAGTTTGGAGTAAGAAAAGTAATCTTATATTTAGATTACAAATCATGAATTAGATAAGAACTATAACATAATAGCTAAGCAATAGATACGCATCATGAGAACAGTTTTTGTGTAGCCTAACATTTCATTTGCATGACAACTTTTCCATTGCAAGCTCTGGCTATATTTTGCTCAGTTTTAAATATGTGTGTGGCCTACTAAAATTGTTTCCACCAAAATGTTTGAATAAATGAATGGTTCACTGATGCGATGAAGGTACAGTAGATTGCACGTACGTAGGTTATATAATAATCCAGTAGTAGGTGTGAGATGTCGACTGTACACGAATGTAGGGCGTTGGATTTGAAAGGAAATGAGTGGCTGGGCTGCGTTACGTATTTTGATTGACACCATCGTGAGCTAGTGCGGGGCTTTGCTCCACATTCTCTTCTCTCTTGCGGGCAGCATAGAAGCCTGGCTTCCAAGCATTTGGTCGGAGAAACAAGTCCCGTTACTAAGTTTATTTAACAGTCCTATTCAAACTGGTGTGTAGGCAGTTGTGCTTTTATTGTAGTCGACGCTGATGTTTGGATTGAAGGTGATCCCCTATACGCTACAACTTTGGAGTAGGAGCTTCGAATCGCAAGGCTAGGAAGGTCCGTTGTTTCGCAGGGAATCAGGCAGGAGAACGAGGCGTTCATGTCGGTATGTGTCGATGTTCAAGCTTCGCCCACTGCATAAGCTAACGAGACTCCTTTGGCCAGCGGCAACAACGCTAAACTTTATTGTGAAAATAAGATTGTCTTATATTGTATGCTATCATATTCTAGTCTCTCTGGTCTCATATCCTATTATAATTTCATATCTGTAAATTAAACAGAAGTGGCACGGCAAACTTTTTAGAAGCAAGCTGTGGCTGTTGCAAGAGCTAACGTTAATAGCAAATATCGTGCTAGCATACAGTACGTTACTACTGTTAGCCCGCTAGCTAAGCAGCCTGGACGATGTTCAGGACACAACGTTACGGTAACGGTACACGTTGTCCTCAGTCCTCAGTTAAATAAACTGTAGAAACTGCACGCATGCTAACCGTACACACAATAACTAACTATTACTGTTAAGTGGATTTTGGTCGAAAAAGCTGTGAAATCTGTATGCTATGTTTCAACTTCAGAAGTACAAATCTTAACCATACGACAGTACTGTGTACATTTTCGCATGGTCGTCAGTATTATTAGTGTGTACCGTATGTGTACTCACTTTGTCTGGCACTGCAGTCGATATGATTGTTTTGTGTAATAGAAAAAGTGTAAAGTAGATTTGTAATCTGTACAATAACTACAATGACAATTCATTGAATACTTGCACACAAAGCACACGAATCATCGATTCGACATTTCAACACATTTTCAAGTGTACAAACAATATACCAGTATGAGCTGATGTTAATAATCGTGTGATAAGATGAATTCAGTATGATTATGCAGTGTGTTGCAAATCGATTTCGTTCTCATTTTACAGGTCTGGGTGGCATTCTCTTGACTACAGCTGCAGGCCATGTACTGATGGGTACAACAAAGGAATCGCAGACTAGTCAAAATGACATAAAAAGTGAAAAATGAAGACCTCATAGAACATTGTTCAATCCAAAAGACCAGTTATAGAATAAATATATTCTTGGAAATATACAATTATTTTAGACTCTGGAACACTACCCCCTGGACTTAATATAGTCAGACAAACCTGAACATCAGTTTGGCTAGTTGAATGTTCACGTTCGCAGGTTGACATTACTTTTCCTAAGGTGATCAATATGAGTGCTGAAGGATATCAATACAGGGCACTTTATGACTACAAGAAGGAGAGGGAAGAGGACATTGACCTGCATGTCGGAGACATACTTATGGTCAGCAAAGGAGCGTTGGTGGCACTGGGTTACAGTGATGGGCTGGAGCAGAGGCCAGAGGAGATTGGCTGGTTGCCTGGCTTCAATGAGACCACTCAAGAGAAAGGGGACTTTCCTGGAACATATGTAGAATATATTGGAAAGAGATGGCTTACTCCTCCGACTCCCAAGCCGAGACCCCTCAGACCCTTACCTGTAGCTCCAAGCACCTTCAGAGAGACAGACTCTGACTCGGAAGGTAAGTTTAACATCACACCAAAGAAGTTATACACAAGCTCTATGGTAGAGCGAGCAGAAGCAATTACTGGAGTACTGTAAATGCTATTTTTCCCATGATCCCCATTACCTTGTTTGAAAGTGCTACATTGACTCTCAGGTGATTGTTGTTTCTATTTAAGGGAGTAGGTTTTACATGGAGCTTTAATCAAATTGTCTTATTCTATGTCTGATAACATAGAACACGTTGAGCCGATCTGAATCTTAACTTAACCCTCCCGCTGTCCTATGGGTCAAAATGACCCAGTGTACTTGCCAGTAGCGGGCGCCAACCACAACACGGACTAATGACATTCCGCTGGCTCCCTCTGCTGGTAGTCTGCTGAAATGGCTTAGGACAGCAGGAGGGTTAAGTTCTGTTCTATTTGTTTTGTTACTCCCTCACTTCCTTGTTTGTGGCTGCATGAATGTCACGGTATGGTACTACAGTGGACAATGCTGGGCATTGTGGAACACAAAAGTGATGACAGAACTATGAAAATACAGATTAACTCAGATGCGGAATGCAACTGTGTATTTTATTTCACTTGCTTGTTGCGTTTTTGTCATTTAAACATTTTGTCTAAAAAGTGTTGCGTGTTTTAAAGGAAAGAATGTCAGAGTACAGCAATATATTTTGGCCTATTTATTTATGATAATTTGGCGCTTATTTGTATTGCAGTGGCAATGTACAGCAGATGAGGGCCCATTTACAATACAACATTTAAAAAAAGGCATTAGCTTCGTGGAATATGCTATAACCATAACTCCTAATCTCTTCTTGACTTTAATCCAATTAACCGACTAGTGTTGCCCTTGTCGACTGTTGCAAGAATTTACGTCCAGTAAATGTGCATATACCTAGTGTGACCATGGAGCATCTTTAAATTAATATTAAATGCATTTTACAATACATTAAGCATATTGTAGTTTGACAAGTTCATAAGGATGTTTTATGTTTCTTAACTAGCAGTGGTTTGCATAATGTTGTTTTATGTTTAGGAATAATTAGCATCAGTTGTCAAATGATTGACTAACTCACTAGAGCTAGTCAATCATTTGCATACAGAACACATTCTGTATGCTTAATTCGATTTTAATTAGTTAGTCTACTTGCAAACATGCATTTGTTAATCTAAAGTTACTAAAATTAAGTCAGGAGTATTTGTTGGCATACCAAATGTACCATATATACCTTTCATTCATAGGCACAACAATGACTTAATTTATAATATATTGTTGTGCTCAGTGTGCTACTGCTTAAAATACCAGTTAAAGCATACATCTTTTAAGACACTGGCCTACAAGTCCCTGAGCTTGAATCTCTCAGCTCACCTAAATAGCAGCTCTGGTTGCCAGGTTTCTAGTTTCTGTCCTTTGTGGTGTGATTGTGAAATTCTTTTGCAAGGGCTTGCTGGGTATGAAGGGGGCATGTGTTGAATGGCTGCTGTGTGCTTGAGTGGCAGTATTGAGCCCAGAATGAGTGTGAATGTAGCACCAGGAGAATAAAAGTGTCTTGTGTATGCTGGGCTGTAAAGGCCGTGATCCACACCAAGGCTGACGCAGCTGACACAAGACGATACCAACCTCAATGAGGTCGACGTGCCCTGGGGGTGTCATTGTGTGTTGTCTCTGCAAGAGCAGCTCCAATCAACAGTACAGCCTGCTACTCATTTGCATGTTCTGTCTAGAATACTATGGCAAATCACAAATCTCACAACCTGTTTTACAAGCTGTAAAAAGTGTGGAAAAAGCATTTCAGTTAAATATGCTTCGTCTTTTTTTCCCCTTTTGTCTTTTGTTCTGCTCTTGTGGTCCGTACTTCCTTCTCTCTTTCTCTCTCTCTCTCTCTCTTTCACTGCTAAAAAGTTGCTAACATTTGGGCACTGTGGGCATTCCCGGTTTAACGTGTTGAATTGGCAAAAACTGCTGCAAAAGCTGACCACCGATCTCCACAGAGGCAACTAGAAGCCACCACGCAGACTCATTGCAGATGGCGGCTACGGTGGCTAAAACTGCTCTATGGCAGTTTTATCCACCATCTGCTTGGCGGGTCATGGTCTTAAGGCATAGCTGAGTAGAGAAGAGGCCCCAAGGAAATGGCTGAGGGAACACACTCTTTCTAGCTAGAGGATCAGTGGAAAGGACAGTGTGTTGAAGAATCGGGCTGGAGCCTATCTAGGGTGCTCAGAAGATGAACCTAAGGGGTGGGCCTTGAAGGGCTTTGAAGAGGGGTCTACATGGCTAGAAGCCAGGAGATGGAGGCTGTGTTCATGTTGCTCCAGTATTTGTGATTTACTGCCCACCACTGAGCTAGCTTACTCCTTTCCTTCTACCCTTTAGCCATTTTTCAACCTCCTCCTCCTCACTTTTTTAATGTTTTGATAATGTTACTAGAGTCAGTGCTGGTTGGGGGGGGGAGAGAGTAGGTTTGGGAAGGGGCCTCTCTTCGCTCTGAGCCACAGGGGTTTACATCAGAGCAGCAGATGTGGGGAAGGGGGAGAGGGCTGGGCTGAGAAACTATTCCGCCTCATTCCAGCTCTCAGCCTTTTCAAAACACTGTTGCTCCTTTTCCGGGCCTCTCAGTTTAGAATATACACATGTTTGCGCCCACCATGCAAGTGGATCTGTGGGGTTTCAGAGAATATAGTTTTTCAGTACAATCAATGAACCAGTGTGGAATAACAGATCATGTACCTTCTTTTTCTTTTATAACACTAAGGAGTAGACAGAACTTTATGCATGTCATGTGCATCACTTTCCCTGTTTATTACATGCTCAGAGGCTTTTTTGTTTTGAGCTTGGCCTACATTCAGTGAAGGTATAAAATGATATAGATAAGTCTGCTGGACTAGTTACCACCACACATGTTGCCACATGGTTTGGGCTGCATGCTCCGTCTTGTTTAAAGAAATATTTGATGGCGTTAATCTTCTGATGCTTGTCTGCAGCTTATCAGCATGGAAGTATGTATTTCTTGTAGTGTTGACATTTTTTATATATAAATAAATGCAAACATGAACACTTAAATGCACACTTCACTTAAAAAAAACAATTCAAACACATGCTTATGTAAATTGCTGGTTATTGCCGTACCATGATCCAAACACGAGGATTTTAGATGCACAGATATGGTGAAATAGAGACAGTTGCTGTACTCTGCATAGCTGGTGATTGAGATAATGTAGCTTTCCTTTTCTGGGCCTCTAGCACTTGGGAAGACATCTGCTGTATTGAACGGTGCTTCTGCAGAAGTGCTGTAGCCTTGCTTATATTAAAAAATATGCCCTTTCCTCTTAAACTGAGCATGTAACTGTTGGTCTGTTTCTCTTTTCAAAGCGACAGACAAAGCTGTCTGGTCCCATGTAACCTAAAAAGCTTGTAATTTCTGATGCAGCCCATCGTAGCCAAAGGCACACAAGGCCTTATAATGTGGCCGTATGCCCCAATTTAGTGCTTCTCAGTCAGTGAGGATTGGGGGGCACACAGACTGCATTGTAGCATGGCGGTGGATCAGTATTGTACTAAGTGCTGATTGCAGTAACTTGGGATACAATGCAACAGCACAGTAAATGGCTGCACAGTGAATGGGAGCCAAGCGACTGTTGTTTGACCCTGTTTGGTCATCAGGCCTTCCTCTGCTGTGTCTGGTCCTCTTGTTTAATGTCACAGTTTTCATTTGGTTAGGTTCGTTGTTGTTCTTATGCCTCTGGATTTGAAAATTGCATTATATGTATAGGAATGTGTGTACATGTGCTATCTTTTAGGGAGACGGGAGAACTATAGCTGAAACGCAGCACAGTACATCCACAACGTTGTCATTGAATTTTTCCTTTCTTAGCCGCTAAGATACCCCAGCCTGTGAAATGTTTAATGGGAATCATGTGCATACGTTTTATTACTTGGTTGTCCACAAAGACTGAAGCCTGAGTTGGCAAATCTTCTTTACCGGAGGCAAAGTATGTCTGCTAGCAGGATTAGGAGATGGGAAGAGAGAACGAGACAGAGAGGTGGGTGCCCCACTAAGACGACTAGGGAATAAAACGACTCTGCAGAAAGAGAGCAGGTATTTAAAATATGGGATTTATGCGATTGGTTAACCGCACAAGTTAGTGTAGCTATAATTCTTGACAAAGCCTCACATTGCAGAGGTGTGGCATTATGTAATGGTGCAAACACGACAGACCATAGGCTCCTGTTAAGTGCAAACACTGGGTGTGTTTATGCTAAATGTGATAAAGTAGCTGTCAACATAACATGCATTCATTCAGGCCTTTCATAATAGAGAACTTTTCTTCACACACATGGGGACATATTCACTGTCTCTTATCTGTGGAGAGTTATAATTTATGTTTATGCATTTATTTATAATGTACAAATAAATGTAACATAACAAATATTACATTTATAACATTGACTATTATGTTTAGAATATTATTTAAATTTTAGTATACTCGGCATTTGTATAATATGTATGCTGCTAATGTATGCTTTGGCATACATATTTGTATATATATCGTTAATTGTAATTAAGTCCGTTTGGGTTAGATCATATAATTCTCTACAGGGTTAAGTGGTCAAGCTGTAGCAACAGGCTTCTCATTGGTTGTTGCCAAGCTTTAGAAGTGCATGCTTTGCCCTGCAGGAGGCGACATTGCCTGTCTTTGCAAAGCTGTGACAATTTAAGTCCTTATGTCATTTTATGCACTGGCCTTTAACCTAGAACTTGCCTCCTACCTACTGGACTGCACTCCAGGCTATTCCATGTATTTCAGTTTTGGTGAAACTGATTTAGATTAGATTTTGTTCGAATTTGAATGCATGCTCTATCTAAATCAAAAATGAAGTCGTGTCCTGACCACAGTTCTCAGTTCAGGCGCTATATACAGGCTATTGGAACCCCAGCAGCACCACTGGAAGCTGCATTCACTTCCCTTAACCTGCGGTCGACTGACAGCTGAGAAGGCCTGCCAAACACACAGGCTTGTGGGGGCATGTTCAAACGGCCCCCGTCTGTCTCCCTTTCTCCTCTTACCACATCTCCAGGGCAACCCAATTCTAGTGTTGGGCGACAGTTGTACAATTTGTGCAGAGGCAAGACCAAGTGTACTGGAAGAGGCAGCATGACTGCTCTTCTTTTAGTCACTATACAGCGGTCTGTTTTTAGATGTTTCACCTAGTCTATTTTATAATATGCAGTATGGAATGCTGAACTGTTTGTGGATAATGCGTAATTTGTTATAAAAACATAAATAATTAAGGGTAAATAAAATGTTCTATATCCCTGAATGGATAATGGAATTGTTTTTTCACTTGAATTTTAATTTTGTATTTTAAGAGGTCAGAGACTGGGTGAAGCCTTCATGTTGCATGGAAATATGTTTACCTCTTGTCAAGGTCTCCTGGAAATCGCCACCAATGGCTTCAAACATTTCTGTCATATTTTGTCTGTCACTCGACACGGCCTCATTGGTGCTAAGAGTGGCTTTGCTCAATGGTATCAAGAATTAAGTCTCTCTGCCTGTCAGATTCACAGACCAGAGCAAGAGTAAATAAACTTGCCTTTGTGTAAGCGATGGAGAGTCATCGTAGAACAGAATGTAGTTGGACAAGATATTACTAAGATAAAGATGTTGGCATTTGAAAAGTAGTCTCACTTTAAAGTGACTATTTTACAACCCTTGATTGAAATGCATCTAGACATGATATCTGTTAATTCTTAGATATGTCTGGCTGTTGAGAGCATTGGGAGTATAAATTTAGCTTTGAGATTGTGAATTGGCTTTCTCAGAAGTAGGTTTACTGCCAGTCGTGTTGGATATCTTGTCTGTGAGAAAGGTTACACTTCCAAGGTGTGCAGTGGCAGTACTGCGTGTCTGGAGCTCTATTTGGAGAAACTTTGGTGTTCCATCTCACTACTTCTCAGAAACTCCACCCCTTCACTCCAGCACAGTTCCAATAATGTCTTCCAGATGACTGGTGGTTCAACATGGAGCAAGGAGTTTGGAGGTACTTCAGTAATCCAGCTGCTTCACACGCAATATGCCGGTCTGCGCCTGTGCATTTGGCCACAAATGTAGCGTCAATTAAAATGGTTTATTATTTACCTTAGAGAGCGGTTTCAGGCGGAAGCTGGTATTTCCATGCTAATGGCTAGCATGTATTAGGTGATGGCTTTACTAGATGCTTGATTAATGTGTGATTGGGGGGTGGCAGGCAATAATTTTTCAAGGAAGGGAGAAAAGAAAATAACGGTTCTCGAAAAGGGCTCATTCATGAGCCCCGGCATTTTGAAACTGCAGACTCAAGTCTCAGAACAGTTAGGCCTTTCAGAAAAGTACTTTTTCAAAATAAGCTTTTGCAAACCCAAATAAGATCCCAGCCAACCCCTTCATCCTTTCATGTCTACACCTGGACGAAAAGATCTAAAGTGAAATAAGATTGGTGGGAGCAGACCTGGCTTACCTCGTCATAGCACAGGTTATTTGCTTTGCCTCTTGGTCCCACCAAACGCTAACCTAGTATATTCTAGTGATGTGAAACTCATGATTCTGAATCACTCCATTGTGTACAGTTGCATTTTGGTCTTTCAGGTGCTCCTTTGGTCTCATACCTTAGCACCTTTTTGAAACTTTGAGTGATGGTCATTACCTTAGCCCCCCAAATCACCCCACCTGCTCCAAATGAAGTGGAGCACTCCCTGGCTATATCTGTGCTTATCACAACTAGGCCCTTAAATGCAAAAGGCTGCTAGTGTTTGAGGGGCCTGTTTAACCCAAGCATTAGGTTCTGTATGGTCTTTCTAAGGGCAGTGTCTTCTTTTGGGAATGGTTCCGGCCTACAATACCTTGTCTCCTGTTATAACGTGTATTATAATTCACAGGATTGTAGTTTAATATTTGGGATAGTTTGAAACACTGGCATGTGTCGAAAAAGCTTTTATTGATAAATGATATACAGTATACCGTCAAGTAATGTAGAAACATTCTGTCAGAAAAGGCATTTTCCCAAACCCATGCATTTATTCTCTTTAGTCCACCTGGCTTAAACCTTTCTCCCCCTTGCAGGCTTCTGTCTTTTGGACCTGACGGAACAGTTTGCCCCTCCAGACACGGCCCCCCCCATGTTGACCCGGCTGCTTGAAGCAATTGAGAGGAAAGGTGAGCTGAGCAGAGTGGACATCTTCAATGACCTGGCTGCACTCATACTTGGTGTAGTTCTGCATTCACAGCTTTCACAGGCCCTTTTTTTAAAGACTGTGCTCATATTGCTTGCTAGCCAAGACCAAATTAATTGATCTGGTCTTAGCCTCGAGAGGAAACGTAATATATTTCTGTTTGCTCTGTCTGGTCATTTGTAGGTCTAGATAACCCCACATTATATCGGACGTTCACTGCTGGCGGTGGTCTGGAGGTTAGACAGTGCTTTGAATGTGGTAAGCACTTCAAGACCTTTCTGTATCCAGTCATGTTTATATAAGACTTTGCATAAACAATACAACACAATGTATGAACATTTATGTATACAAACTGTGATTTTGGACAGATGTCTCCCTTTGTGTTTCTATGGGTAGTGTGCACTGTGTTTTATTTTTTTATTTTATTTATGTATTTCTTTTAACATGCCTTAATTTTCTTTCATAATTTTCTTTATTTTATTATTGGCTACATTCCCGAAATATTTTCACACCAGGTGCAAAATCTAGTTTGGCTTGTTTTTACACTTTTTCTTTTATTTTATAAATTTGTTTTGTTTGTTTGAATAATTTTGTCTAATGAGACTTTAGACCAGGAGATTTTTGAGTTCGGCCTTTTCATGTCCCTTCAGAGACCACTAACTGTAATATATATCTCCTATGGACAGCACTTGATATTTTTGCAATGTAATGACACCGGTTCTGTTCAAAGTAAATTAAAAAGACAAATAAGCAGTAGCTAAAAACACATACAGCATAGCTGATCAATGGCGGACAATATCTTTTTCATTAGTCTTTATACATATATATTTAGCTCAAAGTAATTTAATTCTATACTGTCCATATAAGCTTAACATTGAGCAATAATGAAAGGCTGCTAATCTATTTCATTTGATTAAAAAATCAACGTGTGTGTATCCAACAGATCCTCCGTCAACAGAGCTTGATCAGCTGGAGCTGGCCGTTCTGTGTGATGGGCTGCGTAGGTACCTTCAGGACCTTCCTCAGCCAGTCATTCCCATTGCCATTTACCCTCAGTTGGTCCACACTGCTCAAGGTGAGGGCACGTTATCACATTTGATGAACGAAGGCTAACGAAAGCCGTCGCGGTTCACACACTAGTGACACACTTGTTGTGTCAGATTCAGACTGTCTGTAGCTGACACAAACATGCGCCATATGGCGACATTTTCTATAGCAACTCTCCACTTCCTTTATGTTGGTGTATTTTGAAACTGCATGTGGTACATGCTAAACACTGCCGTTAATACATTGGGCTACATATCTGAAGGTTGGCCTGTACAGCAGCCTAAAGTCTAGTAGTCTAGTTAATAATTAGCTACAAATAGAGGCGCTAATCTATCTGTGGCCTGCTATTGAACACCCTGTACTTTTTTGAACACAAACCCAAAAGACCTATTCTGTGTCAATATCCACACAGGGACTACATTAGAAAATTACCTTGCTTGGCTAAAACTGTTCCAATATATTTATTGTGAATTTTCCCTGAACAAATAAACAAGAAATCAAAACCAGTGGCCTCAGACAAGAGACGTGCAGACTTTTCAGGTGTTTGCTGATTTTTAAAACAACCTTATATGTTCTCTATACCTATGTATGTGGTTTGTTCATTTTTTTTCTTCCCTGCCACACCGCACACACAAACTCTGTTCTGTTCTGTTCTGTTCCACTCTGCTCTTCTGCCGTCACATGGCCAGAAACAGGATATCTGTGGTTAATAGGAACTAAAACAAGCCTAAAAGTGTATCTGCTGCATCTCAAAGTCAGCCAATCAGCTGCCAGTGTACCTTACTCATTGTCAACTACACAATCTCGCTGTGGTTTTTCAAGCCTCGTTTGGCAGAAGGCGACCTTTTTTCTTTCTTTTTTTTCTTTTCTTTTCTTTTTTTCTCTCTCCAGTTTCCACTGCATGTCTGAACTAACCCTTTTCTGCTTGAGTCCTGGATCTCGTGCCTCCTCTAGTATTGTACATGTATTTTGTAATGTAAAACAGTGTGGTTTGGTCCATGCTAATGGCTGAATAACCCGTGTGCCAACAGAGGTGCTGAACCCAGAGGAGTGTGCCCAGACACTGCGGTGCATCGCCAGCTCCCCCAGCCTGCCTCCTCAGTACTGGCTCACCCTCCACTGCCTGCTGAGACACTTCTCCAGGGTGTGCAGCAGCAGCACCAAGAACCTGCTGTCGGCCCGCGCCCTGGGCGAGATCTTCAGCCCCGTGTTCTTCAGGCAGCAGGGTGCAAGGTGGGTGTCTGCCCTGTAGGGGGGCGGGGGGACATACTCAGACAGCACATAAACCCAAGTATGCGTGCTCAAGCATGCAGTGGCAGCGCTCAGAACGGCACACGAATAGCAGCAAATGCCAGCGAGTGTATCTCCCTATGTACCAAAAACTAGGTTACCACTGTTCGCTATGCAGGCTGTATAATGAAACCAAAACTCTCCTTCCGACAGTTTGAAAATGGAGGGGGGAAGGGGAGTAGAGCTGGGTTGATTTAGACTTTTCCTCTGTCGCCACAGCTGTGAGCCCAGCCTAGATGTTCACATCAAGATCATCGAGACGCTTGTGACCACCAGTGAATGGAGTGAGAGCCAGGCTGCACCAGGTAGATGCCACCTTTTACTCCCCCATGCCATGCTTTAATCCATGGTCCAACATGGCATTCAGGCAGTAGGCCTACAGCCCAATGTGTTACATCAGTGCTTACATCTTGCAATTATGTGTCTGTGTGTGGGGGGGCTCTTCAAAAAACGGGTACATCTGTATTGTGATGTTTTTTTTTTCTTCTTCATGATACTGTTTCGATTTTCAAGCCCCTATAAGTAATAAAATATTGCAGTATATAAAGTTGAAAATATACAGCACAACACAGGGAATCTACATACAAAATGAACATTTTTATTGTATTATTTATATATATATATATATATATATATATAAAAAAAAACCTGCTAGTGCTACACAAATGTAGCTGCTTGCTCACGTCTTGTTTGATATGCCGTGTTCCTCTGGTGAGGTTTCTGCCTGGCTCTGCATCAAACACAGAGGTGCACACAGTGGGTTTTCATAACCGGTGGACGGGTGGCGTACGCAGGCGTTGGCAGGCTGCTGGTGGCAGCGTTGCATGTCACGCCAGTGTTTTCACAGGCATACTTAAAAGAACTGGGCGGGAGGCCCTGCTCTGTCTGCCTGCCCGCCCGCCTGCCTGAGCATTTTATTACCTGTTAAGGCTATTTCTAATGTTCCTTGTGTGGACTGCTCTCAGCTGTTGGCAAGTCTGCACCTGCAGGAACGCATGAGTATGAATGAATGTATTTACTGGGTCAACTGGCAGAAAGGAGGTCTGAAGTGTGGGTCACGACCCCCAAGGAATCTTGTAATCATTGGGGGGGAGATTTTAGACGTTTACATATCATTGAATTTAAAGATAAATTGTTTGATTAAAAAAAAAATCTCTATCTTCAGTGGGCTTCACATGGTATTATTCACACTATGAGCTTCTCATTAGGGGTCTTGGCTCAAAGCCACTCATAGCCTGAGACTCCTTCACACTACTCACGGGTAGCGTGACTGATGGTGGAAGGTCATTTAAATGGACAGTTTTGTTGTACGTGCATGACATGTACACTTTATAATGGCCGTGTGTGTGTGTGTGTGTGTGTGTGTGTGTGTGTGGGGGGGGTCATTCGTGTTCCTCCTCCCGGCTACTGGGTGCCTATTTTAAGTAAGCGACAAAAGGCCCACTTAGATTTGGTTGGCTGGAAAGTCGGCCTGCTCCACAGAGCAGCACTTGTTAACTGACGGCTGCGCCTCTGGGTTCCTCCCTCCCCGGCTCAACCACGTCCTCCCTGCCTCAAAGTGCCCAGCTCAGCAAATATTTGAAACGTTGCAAGTTAATCATAAGACCTGAACAGTCCCCTCCCCCGCCCCCAGGTCCAGGTACACACACGGAGCAAAGGAGGCAGCATGCAACAGGCGAGATAGGGACACACAGCTCTGGCACACGGCACAGGTTACTGCACTGCACAGGCCGTGCCGTGGCAGCAACTGCTAAACATTAACTAGCTGTCCAATGCAAGCAGGCACCAGCCTAGCGGTGCTGGGAGGGAGGGGGGGAGGGAGGGAGCAAAGCCCAGCCTTTCTGCTTGCTCACACCACTCGGCTCAGATCAGCAGCTCACCAGGCTGCCAGCAGCACCTGCCTCACCACCAGCGGATTACCTGGATTTCATTAAGAAGCACGTACAGCCGTCGCCTCTTAGAACTCAGGGGGAGCGAAATCCATCTTTTACCGGCTTAAACGACAACATGGAACTTTGCCAGAGGACTTGAAACTAGGCCTTTTTGGAATTATTACATTTTTGGTTGGATTTAAAATAAAGACCGGTTTTTCACAAGAACCATGCACAATTTGCAATGTAAGTTGGACGGCTTGTACTTCCCAAATGAAATAATCCTGTGGCTAGTTTTCCATCTGGAATTAGTTGGTCCGTATTGTGTTGGGAATCTTCCAATGGTCCACAGATAACCAGAATGTTCTTGTAATATTTGGTCAAACACTGCAGAGCACAAAGTGCAAAGGATCTAGTCTTTATAGAAATGTCTCATTTCTTTCTTCTTTTTTTTTTATACCATAGAAGTTTACGCCTGGAGTTAATTTGCTCATACAATGGTAGATGACAGGGTTAAAATGCTAGTTTATTTATTTGTATTTATTTTGTAGAGATGATGTGGATGGTGTTTCTCTACTGTTGCTACTATTGTATGTTTAGCAGCAGTTTCTACATGCCCCAATAGATCACTCTGGTTTGTTGTCTGGTCGAGAAGCATGCTGTTTATCTTCAGACTGTTCCAAGTGGCCTTTGAGCACTTGATTTAAGGCTCTTGTGGAATCTATACACCGGTACTACTGTATCTGTGAAGAAAACCTAGTGCTGTAATATACAGGTCTATTTGACCAGGTAGGCTACATGCACAGGCTCGGGTACCTTTCCCAAATTTCTCCTGGTCCTTGGCTTTTGGTTAATGTGATCCGTTTGCATCACGTCTAAAGTTAGAATGAAGAGAACAGAGCCCTAATAACTCATCCCAGCCTATGCTGACAATGACCACGTTCCGCTTGTCTCATTTTAAATCTTACCAGGAACTCTTGTCTATTTTAGTGTTACTCAGCCTGGCAGAGATGGCCCCTTGGCCCCTTGGAGTGTCACTCCAAGGGATTACAGGCATATTTCAGACCTGTGGGTGCCAGTGACCGGGCTAGGGCATTAAGAGTGTCGCTGCCTACGTGCTGCTGCAGCAGAGCTGGCTTTGTCTGGTTGCCAACAGGGGGCAGGACTAAACCCCTGCATGACACGCACGGAGGAGGGGCTCAGCAACCTGCAGGAGAACAGACATGCTCGAGAGAGAGAGGGTGAGAGAGAGAGAGAGAGAGAGGCAGAGGCTGCAGCTTGGTTTTCCGCTCTACTAAGGAGACATTGCGCATTTCCTCATACATCTGGCTGGATGCACCCTAGGACAGAATGCTGCACACGCAAGAGCTGATTGTCTCTCAGTCGTGTAATGTGTTCGGCCAGTCGGCTTGCTGCTTTGTGATAAGGATTTGAAGAAGGCATGCACAGCGTAGTGGGCTTTTTAAATGACCTCATCGCTCTGAGGAAATGAACGATGCTGGATTGCTTGGTGACAAAACCCTCATCTGATTGGCTGTGGTAAGTGATGTAAAATGTTACTGAGCAGGCTGGCTCTTAAGACTGTCACGTGGAGCAATTGGTTATGTTCCGGATCTCAGTTGATGAGAACGTATTTTAAAGGCTGAAGTATACCTGAAAGAAAATGGAGTGAGATGTTCGGTCGGAGCTACTGTTAAATATAAATATGGACCCTCCAGGTAATCCTCCTACCATTGTGTTTGTGGTGGTTTTTCGAATTGGATAATCATGGCGCTCGGGTAAACCAGAGACGGGCGTTCAGCTAGGATATTGCGTGCTACGTACGACTTCTGTGAAGCTGCATTGCTCTGTTAGCAGTTTTTTTTACCTAGATAAACTATGATGTACGTGTTGGGGCATATTACATTTGCGGTTTTGTGGCAGTACTTGCTGCATACTAAATCTCGCAAGGTCCTGTGCAGGAGAGACAGTTTTTATGTGGTTGGGGTGTGAACAAAAGGAGTGCAGATTAGTTTAAAAATAGTTCCGCTGCTGTAAAATTGTCAGTATGCATGCTATGCATCACGCATTCAAGCCTCATGAGTGATGATCACTTTCAACAAGGCTATATCCATTTCCATTTCTACCCTTTGTGTAGATTACTATGGAGACAACGAGGGCTGAAATTAGGGATGGTGGAATATGCAAGGTGCTCTTTAGAGCCACAAGAGACCGGTTGTTCATTATACTTAGTATGGAAATTGTGTCAGTGCTCTTTTTCAGGGACTTGGGTTGAGGAGCGTGAGTGTTTTTTTTATTTTTATATTATGAACTCTTTTATTATTGCTTATTATTTCTGCTCAGCAGCTGTAATTATTATTCCGTTTTTTATGTCCTATTTTAGCTAAATAATCTTTTGGACATTTCTTATGCACATTGAATAAAGGTACTTTACTGCTGCTAGATGTTTCTCATTGACAGCTTGGATTTCTTGAATGAGGTCTATTGTCTATGACTCATGCTTTACTTAGCCACCCACTGCTTGTCTGTCAGAGTGGGAACATTGTGTGAGCCCCGGCTAATCAGAATGATTAGCATAGCCGGAGTGTGAGCGAGCACACAGAGTACAGCCTGCTGCCGAAACCACTGGTGTGCCCATGTGCGCCGCCCTGGCGTTTTGTCTTTCACTGTGATTTGTACAAGTACACAAACACACTTCTATTGTCAATAAAGCTTTATAGCCCTCCAGCTGTCCTATGGGTCAAAATGTCCCGGTGCAACTGCCAGTAGCGGGCGCCAACCACATCACGGACATGTGACATTCTGCGGTTGGCTCCCTCTGCTGGTAGTCTGCTGAAAACCTTAGGACAGCGGGAGGCTTAAAGATGCTACTTAGAGGTTTGGCCTCAGATGGTATGTGCAGAGGACGTGTAATCATAGTGTGTCTCTGTGTGTGTCGCGTGCTCACAGCTCTACCTCCAAAGCCACCCAAGTCTACGCCAGTGACTAACAACGGTATGAACAACAACATGGCTCTGCAGGACTCCGAATGGTACTGGGGCGACATCTCCAGAGAGGAGGTGAACGAGAAGCTCCGAGACACGGCAGACGGTACCTTCCTGGTGCGAGACGCCTCCACCAAGATGCACGGCGACTACACACTGACGTTGAGGTAAGCCCCCCTCCACCGGCAGGTTAAAGGGGAAACCACTGTCACGTCGAGGCAGGTTTGAACTGGCCTGAGCCCGACGTAAACCTCTCCGTTGCCCACAGGAAAGGCGGCAATAACAAACTCATCAAAATATTCCACCGGGACGGGAAGTACGGCTTCTCAGACCCCCTGACCTTTAACTCTGTTGTGGAGCTGATCAACCACTACCGCACCGAGTCTCTGGCTCAGTACAACCCCAAGCTAGACGTCAAGCTGATGTACCCGGTCTCCAAACACCAGCAGGTGTGTTGTCCGCCTGACGATTGCACCCGCGTATCCAAACACACACACAGGTACCGGACCTGGCTGTTGTGATTCTGATTGACTGACACTGTCTGGCCCCGCCCACAGGACCAGGTGGTGAAGGAGGATAATATCGAGGCTGTGGGGAAGAAGCTGTGTGAATACCACCAGCAGTACCAGGAGAAGAACAAGGAGTATGACCGGCTGTATGAGGAATACACGCGGACATCACAAGTGAGTGTTCTCCAAGCCGCAAGCGTGGCAGTCCATAAGCACTCCATCACATGAACAACTCTGTTTTCATTGGCTGTTTTGGCACTCACATGTATGTATCTGTAATTCCAGGTGCAAAGTGCAGTGCTTTATGTACTAAATTCAGTTTCTCCTTTTTATTCTAAGCAGTAACTATAGCCTACTTATTGAACATACAGTATTTGCATGTCGTTAAGTTTCCCTATAAATGACTTGGTCATTGAGTTATGTAGTAGTTAGTTATGTAGTAGTCAATTGCAATACCTCCCATGTCAAGTAGGTGGGTCTTGAGGCAGTTAGCCGGCGCTGGGCGAGGCTACAAGCGTGGTTAACCAGCCAGACGCACAGTGCTAATACTTTGCCACCCTGCTTTTCAGGAGATCCAAATGAAGAGGACGGCCATAGAGGCGTTCAACGAAACCATAAAGATCTTCGAGGAGCAGTGCCAAACGCAGGAGCGCTACAGCAAGGAGTACATCGAGAAGTTCCGGCGAGAAGGGAACGAGAAGGAGATTCAGAGGTACGCACCGCCAGTCGCCACCCCCCCCCCTCCCCCCCTCCCCCTCCCCGACGCCAACAGGGCTAACCCACCGGTCCCCGTCTCCCGCAGGATCATGGGCAACTACGAGAAGCTCAAGTCCAGGATCAGCGAGATCGTGGAGAGCAAGCGGCGCCTGGAGGACGACCTGAAGAAGCAAGCGGCCGACTACAGGGAGATCGACAAGCGCATGAACAGCATCAAGCCGGACCTGATCCAGCTGCGCAAGACCAGAGACCAGTACCTAATGTACGTACGGCGCCTCATGTGGCACCCGCGCATCAGGCTGTCCCGCCCGCGTCTAACCCCTCCTCCCCTGCTTTGTGCGCGCTAGGTGGCTGACCCAGAAGGGCGTCCGGCAGAAGAAGCTGAACGAGTGGCTGGGCATCAAGAACGAGAACACGGAAGAGTAAGTGGCTCAGCGTGTGACTTCCCCTCCCCCAGTGCGTTTCCCCTCGGCCCCTTTCTCACGCGCCCGTCCGTCTTGCCTTCTCCCTCCAGTCAGTATTCGATGGTGGAGGACGACGAGGACCTCCCTCACCACGACGAGCGCTCCTGGAAGCTGGGCAACATAAACCGGCTCCAGGCGGAGGCCCTCCTGCGGGGCAAGCGCGACGGCACATTCCTGGTTCGGGACAGCAGCAAAGCAGGGTGCTACGCCTGCAGCGTTGTGTACGTACCTCCGTATAGCCTTGTGCATGTGCACAGTGTGTCCAGCTGGCCTGGTTGTCACCCTCTCTCTCTCTCTCCTTCCCCAGGGTGGACGGCGAGGTGAAGCACTGCGTCATCAACAAGACGCCGTCGGGTTACGGCTTCGCCGAGCCGTACAACCTGTACGCCTCGCTGAAGGAGCTGGTGCTCCACTACCAGCACACGTCCCTGGTGCAGCACAACGACTCTCTGAACGTCACGCTGGCGTACCCCGTGTACGCGCAGCAGAGGCGGTGAGAACGGGCGCGCCTGCAGGGGGAGCCCCCGTCGGGCTTCACGGACTAGAGGGGTTACACACACACACACACACAGTGCGGAGGGCTGACAGTGTTGGCGGCCGGCCCTGAATGTAGACTCGTTCCCTTCCTTTGCTTTTCTTTTTTTTTTTTTTTTTTGACTTGACGGAGGGCAGAGTGGAGCTGGAACTGTGGACGTGGAGGCCCCTCCCCCCCTCCCCCTCCTCTCCCAACGGTGCTCGCCATTTCCTCAAAGCTTTACCAGCTGGATCGTCGCGGCAACACGGCAGATGACTAAAGCAGCGCTTCTCAAACGTTGTCAAACCAAGCCGATGGTTGGTGGCAGCTCGCTGACATCATGTAAATGTACACACCACTTTTTATGAAATAGAATTAAGCTGAATTAAAATCTAGTGAATAAACGTTGGACGCTTTGAGAGCCAGTTTGACAAGCGCTGCTCTGAAGGATCTGTACTCGATGGCCACCTCATCCATGTTGCCCTTTACCACATGTTCCCATATATGTGTGTGTGTGAGACTGTCCATGCGACCAAAAGAGGAAGCTGTGTGGCATTTCTTTGTATTATGTTAGGTAGCCCGTGGATCAGCTGACAAATGTAGCAAAATGGCACTTTCCCCCCCCCTCCCAGATTTTATTTGACTTGTTGCAAAGACTCCTACGGACTAAGCGGAGAGGACAATGATCCCTGCTTTCCCGTTCCAGTGCAGGCTAATACTGGCTCTCCACTGTGGTCAAGTGAAACTATGAATGGTCTTGAGTGGAAGTGTGTCGTGTAGAGTGGAAGATGTTCAACGTGCAACTGCATCATACCAAAAAAGATCAGATCCTGTTCTGTTGTCATCTGATCAGCTATGCAATTCTGTCGCCACCATTTCTTCAAAATCTTATTCTGTTGCAATCCATGGTGTAAGCTTGTTTTACTGCTAGAAAAGTACAGTATCTTCCTGTGTAAACATCCAAAATGATATTTTGTGTCAAATGCCAAGATAAAACTGCTTATACTTTGAAAGAAGAAATAATAGTAACATATAGTTTATTACAAATTACTTTATCAACTGGTATAAATACAGAAAAGATGCATATTTTATTAGTCACTTATGCTTCAAACTAATCTTCTCAGGCAGAGCCTATTGAGTGTTTGAGCTGCTTCAGTCACTAAGAACTATTTCTTACGGAGCTTGGCCTAGATGTTTTGTTCTTTCTTAAAATGTACAGCAAGAATCAGCAAGCAGTTGGTGTGTGGGATGATGGGGGATTGCTGATTACAGCAAACTGAACCACATGTTGTACACACCTCTTGAACCATCTCCATGGAAACCACAGATTTATTTTGTTATAAGACGTTTTCCCACACAAGGCTCTTGGAACAAACTGGTGTTTAATGGATGGGTGCACATAAAGATAAACTGGGAGACATTTTATCCACTTAGTATTTTTTCTGTATCAGAAAATTGTTAATTGCTTACTTGGTGGATCTGCTCATTTCAAATAGTATATAATAGCTTATTTCCTGAGAAGAGTATATGCCAATGGTGGTGGTTTTTGCTTGAAAAAGGTACCAAAACTCAGCGGTCAGTGCTGTAGTAGATATTGTTCACATAATGACTTTGCTTTTCTTGCCTAATAACAATTCCAGTTTTCACAAGTTCATGTTTTAACAATTTAAATAAAGTAGTCACCAATGAAATTTGCTCTCCAAAAAAATCAGACCAGGTAGAATTCAAACAAAGGTTTATCTACCTTCCACCAGGAGATTTGAAAGGTTTTGGAATTCTAGAGCTACATGCCTTAATTAAGATGTGACTGCCTCTGTTCCCTATTTACTGTCCCCACTTCAGCTGTCAGCTGACCTGTTCACTGTCCCCTTTGTTTTTCTTTATTGTAACATAGAAAATGTAGAAAAAACATTAACCTATGCTAATTTTGTTTTCCTTAATTCCTGTGTGACATTTCAAATGTGACCTTTTCTCTCAGACGTTGGTACTTACAGTATTTTATCATGGAAATGGTCTTTATGTGTGTATACAGGGCAAATGTTACAAAGCCTTCCTAAATGTGACAAGGCATTAAAGAAAACGGTCCATATTATTGGCCTCCCTTGGAAATGAATGTTTAATGAAACAAAACTACAGGCTTGGGATTCTTTATAATGCATCTATTTTCTTAGGATATGACAATAGTCTCATCTAACGACTAAATATCAACTGCCGCAAGGCCAAAATAAGCTAAATGCAGATTTTCTGGATCAGCTTACTTTGTGAAAATTGCTTTATCACAAGAAAATCCTTCTGATGGTCGGTGAATAATTGGTCATGTGAAAACATATGCAGAAAAGATATGTGCATATTGAGAAGTGCATTCTACTCCAAGAGAATGTGTTGGATTTTATTTAGATCTGCAAATCTTTGTTATGGTGTTATTTGTTTCTGCCTTTTGAAAATGACTTTTTTTTTCTATTGTCTGTTCTTGGAATACACCATTTTAGGATGAACTATTTTCTTTCTTGCCTTCTGGGCTGTACTTTTCATCTTTTGTGTGGGTGTCACAACTTGATCGCATTGGGATTCATCAGTGCTCCCCAGTTTCGCTTTGAACCTGTATTGGGTTTTGTTAAATGAAATTAAAGTTTTGTTTTTAAGAAATATGATCTGAAATATGTGCATTATTATTGGTTCAAGACACAATACAACAACTACACATGCATGCTAAACTTGTATTTCGTTACCTCACATGGTGGGGAGGGGATGGTATACACTTTTATAACCAAGTGTGTAAGTAGTGGTTTCAGAATTTAAGGAAGTATTTATATAAGCCTAGTGATGGAGAGAAGGCACTGTCATCATGTTATACAAAATGTTATAAATATAGGCTACTTGAAGGCTATATGCTGATTAGGTCATTAAGAGGTGGCAAGAAATTGTTAAATTTTGCAGATATATCTTGAAAATCTAAATTATAGTCGAGTACTCCATATCCTATATTTGCTGTTAATCCCTTAAATCTTCTCTCTGCTGGCATACAAAGGTTTGTTCTTTCTTCAGGTATAGAACTTTAAAGTGTGTCAGCGCTAGTTTTCCAATCCAGACCTTTGCCCTGGATTGTGTAACTGATGGCTTTGACAGTCAGTGGACCTTATTTTCATTCCAATGGTTATGATTGATATCTGCAAAGAGAGAATAAAACTAAACAATAAGAACAGAAGTGCAGACTACATTCTTTAATACACTGTCTCCTAAAGTAGGCGTACAGCACCTTTTATATAACCCGCCTAAAGTCACGAAAGTATTCTCTCTATACAGATATGTTAGTATGGTGGCTTACAACATCGTCCTTACTCAAGTTCTGGTCCACGAATTTGACAAGAATTTGTTAGACATGCTGAAATGTTTTCTGCCAGTCACAGTATTGATTCAAACAGGACTGATCAGATTATCTGATGACATGGAATGAAAGAGAAATTGTGTAGGCAGCCTAAAGTGGCATACGGAGGGGGAGGGGCTTATGCTGACTCAACTCCCATCTTGCAGACATGTTTTCAATGATCCTGGCTCTTATCCAGCTCCTCTCAAAAGAAGTGTGGAATAGTGAGTCTGACACACCGGCCACAATTTTATCTCAGCACTAAACCCATTAAAACCCATTTCAACACTATGTCACACAACTGGAACCTATCTGAACACGTTTATGGTATATGTAGTGTTTGATTAAAAGTATACAGTGTGTATGTTTTGGATTTAAACTTAATTTAACTGTATAAAATGTTATACAACTCTGTAGTTTAATACATGCTCCCAGTAGAGAAGGTAACAAGTATGTTTTTGAGTCAGAATGGCAGATGAAAACAACAGTGACTAGGTAGTCTAGCAGCTACCTCAAACAACAGTTGATGTTATGGTGAAAGTAAGTGGGAGGACTTAATTTTACATAAAGAAGCTACAAGAGTCAAGAGTTTGGAACTAAACTGAAAATATAACACATTAAGACCTTTCCACAACTGTTAGTGAACAGAGTTACACTGTAATGTGTTTAACTGGGGACTGTAAATAGTGATGCAAGCCTAGTGGGGAAGGGGAAGAAACATGCCTTTATGAGCAGGCTCCATCTGTTATACACTTGGATCTGGTGAAGTTTGTTTGCTGACACACAAAACCTCTGAATATGAATACATAGAAGATTACCATCTCCAGTCTCTTGAGCTATAGCATATTCTTTAAACTGTTCAAAACAAATGGATGTCACTGAAATAATCAAACACTAATAATGTGACTAAACGTGCTATAGCAAATTTGCATTTGCTGGTAGATCAAATACTTGGTTGCTATGGCAGATTATGGTGACAGAGAGATGTTAACACTGGCTGCATCTTATTAATGAAGGCATAACAGATCATCTGATCTAAGTGAATCATTAACCAAACCATACATTGAAAATACAGTGGATCATGTAAACCCTAGTTTAGTCATATGAAGGCCTTATCTGTGTGAAAATGAAAGATATCTTCAACTGCAATATATGTTACATCTGGTACATAAGCTCCATGGCAGTTTTACAAATACTATATTATTATTAATAAAAAAATCTGTTTATTTTCATAGTTGGTCAAATTGTACACATAAAGGTATTCATTAATGTAGACGCAAAACTCTTCTCTTGGGTCAGTTTCCTGGGGTGTAATATTGCCACATGAGTGCCACAGCTTTATAAGTTGAGGGCCAAAGGTAATGCAGCATGTTCAGATTGCTTATCACTAAAAACCCTGATACAGGGAGCACAGAGTTTGGCATTACACAAGACCAAGTTAATACATAACAGACATATCTGAAGCACTGGTTAGCCACTCTCAGAAATTGCTCTCAGGGAAGAAATTAAAGCACAAAGTCCCTTCAAACATTGGCCTAGAAATATTGATGTTCTGTGTATGGCAAAATGCAACATTGTTACATTAAGTTTGTGTGTATCCCTCCATGATTTGTAATAGAATTAAGAGAGCAACTGTGTTTATATGATACACATACTGGAAGGCCATACAGGGTACAGCATATACATATAGGGTATATATATTATATATATAATATATATAGTGCTCACTAAGAAGTGACTTCCTAAGATTCCATTGGGAAATCCTATTCGACTCCAGAATATATATGTATCCTCTGCATGGCTTTACCTTCCAGAGTAATTGAAATACCTCAAGAAGGGGTCACATGGTTTGCATTTTGTAAACGCTCACTAAGACAGTTTATCAAGGAACCGGTTTATTATGCTGACAATATGGCTCTTGTCTGGCACCTGTACTGTCTGTCAGATACAGTGTGATAATACAGTATGCCAGTTAGTGCAATAATCATAACTGACATCTGAAGCAAAGGTAGTTCCTTGGCTGTGGTCTAGCTAGGTCAGAAATTGACAGAATTCTGGGTGCTGTTCTTTATTTAGATTATGAAAAATTAAGAAATCAACTGATTACATTTTTACAAAGAGTAAAGATGAAGAATTAACATAATTCAAATAACGAAATTACAAATAATCAAGGGTGAATATGTTGTCGAGTGAAGACACATTCATTTCACACATTCATTTACTCATTATAAAAAATTGATGCAGTGATGCTTTTTAAAAGATACACATTTTAAATCCAGAATTCTGTTAACAGGTCATGTTTATATTATACTTAAATATGATTTGCATACCTTATACAGGACTAAAACACTGTAGAATTCTTATAATAATGAGTGAGACAGTGTTCAGCTGCATTGGCATGATGTATGATAACTATAATTAAAGTTGCAAATGGAAGTAAGTCAGGGTGTTATCATAAATATAGTGGCCTATGGTTCCCAACTTCACACATTTGTCATCCAAAGTGGATGCAGGAGGCTCTTAAGCCACAATTACCCTCATTTTAAATAGGATATACTAGCATGGTTTAGAAAAACCCTTTAGCTTGTTGCGCACATTCATTGTCATGCCAGTGGCTTTGTCTAGTAATGGCTCACAGTACAGACTCTCAATGCACTCCTGTAATTGTAGACTAAAGTCTCTCTGACTAAAGTATGGCTCTTTTCCTACAAAGATCCCCACGTTGTCCTCATGCCATAGAATGGACTACTGTATAGAGAACGCTTCAAGAATGTTGACACTGTACTCCCGTTGACCCTGCACACGGTTATTAATGTACTAACATAGCAAGTGACATTTTAAAGGATTATGGAGATAAGGAAGAATATACATGACAAAGTAATATCATCTGTCCTGTCATCTACAAGCAGTGGTTCTCAGACTTGTTTGGCTTCTGTTCCTCCTTTTAATATTTTTCCAAGCCAAGTAATCCTTTCTGTGACAAAAACATTTGATTCAATATGAGCAAAAAAATGTTCAAATAAAATGATGTAAAACATCTTAAATGTTGTTTAAAAACTGCTAAATAGCACAGAAAAACGAAATAGCGAGAAACACACAGACTGAGATTTCATGGCTCAGTTTATAGACCTATGTACTTTTAATGAAATGATATAGGAAATGTCAGTAACTGTATTTATAATTTAACATTTTTCATCTTTTCTGAAATACCCCCAATAGTAACCACAAATACCTCTAGGAGTAGACCTACCCCAATTTGAGAAGCACACTACAGCTATAGTAGGCTACAGTCTACTATAGCCACATGTAGAGCCAAAGGCCTACATGTTTACTTAACGTTGAGCTCTTTGTATGCTCTAAATATTATATCAGATCCTGCCTCAGTCACTGTCTTGTCTATATGTGTATTTCTTATCTATAGATATATTCTGTTTCACAAAAGGTCATGATAACATTTATTGCAACTATACATTATTTCCTTTTAACAAGTGCAATCAGTGTTACACATAGAGGTTTTTTTTTCTCAAAAAAAAGTATAGTATTTATTTGCATTCTGGGGGATGGCAACGTTATTTTAGTTTTGGTGGTTAGTGGGTTAATAATGAATGTTTTTCCTTCCTGTTATCAAGTACTGAACTTAAAATGCATGTACAAACGTGCATAATCAATGCTTCCAGAGGATGCAATTTTGTAGCTACAAGAAAATGATCAAACATTTTGTAAACATGGAGGGAAAAATGATTTTGGTCGCAAAATAAAGTCATAATGTACAGTATAACTAAACCATGGATGTCTGTGTGCTGGGATGTGGACAGAATAGTCTACAGTAGCTTTCTGGATTTCTGGAAAATACCTAAGTACCTCTGCTTACATACTGCAAGTCTCTTTGGATAAACATGTCCAAACATGTCTAAAAGACAAAAATGATAAATTTAAGATATCCAAAACAAAAAAGGACTACCACCATGCATCACATTTCCTAAAGTATGTCACTGAAAAAAAAAAAAAATTAACTCATCGTTGCAAAGTTGGCATATAGCTGACCAAATCTGTATTTAGTCGTTACGACACAGATGGAGATTTAAAAAAGATGGGCCTCCTCTGGGTTTGAATGCCCATGAGCAGTCATTGTGATGTTAATCCAGTTTCATCCAGTTGGAAACTAAAATAAACCTAATGCTCTGAACAAGCTGTAATCCTTGTCTGCAGAGTGGGCCTATTATGTCATACTGAGGAGCTGAACACACACTCAGATGTGAAAGGAGAGATGTCAGTAGGCACAACAAGGTCTTTGAGTTTTTTAGCTACCTTTTTCTACGCATTAAAACATGCACACCTGTAGGCATTTGTATCAACAAATACTGAACACACTTGGCACACACATACACATGCATACACTGAAACAGTTCCACCACATACACTTTCTTCTTTGTGTTTATCATCATTTTAGATTTTGTTAAGTGCTGAATTTTAGATTTCCAACATGCATTCCTACGTACTGCTTTAAAGTATACAATGAATAATTCAGAGTACAAGTAATATAATAATGTAATAAAACATACACGCAAATATGTATACTGTATGTACCTGTATAGAGTGCACAAGTCAAAAGGCTTTGCACAACACATTCAATAGTTCCTGATAGTAATGAAACAGAGATGAAATAGGTTATTCAACATTAGGAGGTCGAGGTCCAGATGGTAATTTGATATGGTAAAGGCATTCGGGTTGTGAACTCTATAGAATGTAGTACTGCTATGAACCAGATTTATCCAATCACTGGTAAAGTTTGACCGGCCAAGCTACAATCCTCTTAGGCCCAGGTCCAGCTTCACATGTATATGTATGTAGATATATACAGCATCTTCAGTCTTGTGCCTTGATGCTGTAAAATGAATTTAACGGATGTGCATGGGCATGGCAATATGCCTGAAGTTATGACTATACATAAAATTGCTAACAATAGAACACAACAGTTTAATTTGAGCTAAAAATAAGAGTACTCTCATTTATTCTACTTTCAAAAATAATTTAATTAATAATGTACTGATCAATAACTCATTATGATGATGCCTCATACATCAGTTAAAACCCGGTAAAAATAACAATAGTTAACAATAGTTAAATACATTACACATAGTAATAAAAATATTCATATACATTATTTCTTATTAGAATTCTGAAAACTGTGGTGATATTGACCTATTTATATCCTGTGATAAACATATGAACAATGGTTTTCTTTCTTGTTTTTAATAGTTCTTCTCAATGTGGCGGCTAGCTAGCCTCCCTTGAGAAGTTGCACATTGCATTTGGTGGGATGTGAGATGATTTAAAGATGTTTATAAATGATTTGTTTCATTTTAGGGGTCATTTAGGTAATTTAGGGGTGAAAGAAATAAGAATACCAAAACTTGTAAATATAACAACCCCATACTGTATCATTCATTTTGGACAGACATTTTCTTCCATTTCAGTTGGTGTAGCACTTCTCTTTTAACATGCCCTGTGATGATTGGCTGTTTGATTTGAAGTGACATCCACTTCCAATCACACATATGTCAAGAGATCACTGGCATCCATACAGAAATGATGTCACACCTGGGGCCAAATCTAACTGACTTGTTTTACATTAAATGTATTTCAGAGAGCACTTGGGGCTAAATAACACAGTTCAAAATGAGTCCAGCCCTTTTGGGTGACCACAGACAATACACAAAGATCACCACACTGGAACACTAGAATTTTACAATACGGAACTCGTTCTATGTTGTATATTCAAACACAGACACACTTATTACTGATTGCTATACAGTGTCTGTAGTGGCAAAGTCTTACTTGTTATGGTCTGTTGCTGAATCTGAATTTAAATTTGAGCGGGCAAAGAAAACTACAAAATAGAAAGACAAACAGACAAACTAAGGGTAGTTTGGAAAGTTTGGAACATTCTGCCAGGGCCTGGGCAGAAATTTTAATACATATACTCCCAACAAGTCAAGGACTCTGGACTATGAGAATACAGCCAATACAAATATAGCACAGACTCTTGGGAAAATGCTGCCTTGAAAAGCATGATTAATGGCCATCCCATGGGTTCCACTGAGGCCACATGACATGACTAGGGTCACCAGTATCTGTTAGCCAATAGGACAACCTTTAAACAACCCGTACATCAGAAAAAGCGGGAATGTATTCACTAAAGAATTTCCTATATCTAATAATACATGAAATAAAAATAAAAAAATTTTCTATGATATAATAATATCAGAGCTGACATACACTAAATCTATACACATACAAAATAGGTCTACATTATGTTGAGTTCCTTTTTTATGATATATACCTTAAATCATCATCTCACTATTGCAGAATGGTAAGTACATTATTTAATTAATTGATTAATATTCATATACTGTAACATTCATTCATAAGAATAACAGACACATCTTTACCAAAGGATCTTCTTTACCGGGTATATTTGCTACTTAGCAGTGTGAAAATTGGAAGTAACTCTTGAGTAAATAATGATATAACGCAGTGCAAACACTGGTCACATCACACTGCCTAGTAAGGTCATGACAGTTCCTAGAACCATTTGCTAATTTTGGTTTGCCTACATTAAATGGAAATTGTTTTGCCTGCTCTTGAAAATACAGTATGCAGGCAGGTATAATGTTATAAAAACCAAATGTTACCAACTTTAAAATAGGGCCGACATAAAACCTTAAATGACTTAATGTCGTTGGGTTTATCTGATCACTAACCTCACTCAAAAAATTTATATAACGTCTGCATATATATATATATATATATATATATAGATCACTATAGTGAGGTTCTATAGTGGTTAATGAAGATATTATCTGCAGATGCTTACTGACTAAGTGTCAATCTTCTTAAAGACTTTACTTAAGGATGTTAATGGAAACCTCTTTGCTTGAGATTAGAGTTGGTGTGAGTAGGATGAGTGAATTTACATGTTACACTCTTTCTGCAGTTTCCTATGCATCACACACTTTTAATTAGTTATTAGCATTTTAATTCAGGAGAAATATACATTACTGTTACATACATTACTGCTGTTATTATGCTCTTAGAGATTTCAGTTGTAGCTACTACACACTCAAACACAACCCACACAAGTATTGTGCTACTTGCTCCATCCTTAAGAAAGTTTATGGTGCCTGAAAGAATTCTGAACAATCTGGCCTCTTTCTCCCTTATTGATCAGTTTGTCAATGGCAGACCAACAGGTTTTAGAAGGCGAGAGCTTTTCATAAACGTACACTTTTTAGCTAGCTCTCGTTGCAACTCTTCAATCCTACAGCTTTAGCAGAAGTAGGCTATCATAAATATGACATAAAAGTATACACCAATCCGGACTGTGTAATTAAAAATTTTGAAGATTGTGTGAAAGAAATTGCATACAGCTCTTATTTTGGTCTGGGTGATCTCTTCTATCAATATATATCCCATATTCAATAATATAAACATAAAATGATTGATTTCCATGTCAACATAGTTCAGACAAAAAATACAAGTGTCACTTGGACTATGACTACAATCAGACTGGGAGTGACAGCTCATCTTTTCCAGAATCCATTGCAGTGGCCATGCCTGGGCTGTGAACAGTGAACAGTTGTCTAGTCTGCAAAGGGAACTGTGTCTTTAGAAACTGGTCAGACATGAACCAATACCAATACAAATTCACATTTAGATGCTGTGTCATGGTCCTTTGAATAATTATGAGAATGAGTGTATTCCATTTACTGCTTATCTGTGTGGATTGGATATTTTAAACATGTTTCATGGTTGAGAACCTAGTAAGGCTTATTCAAATAATTCTGAACATGCAAGATTTGTGTATGATAACAGTATTCTGTGGATGCATACAGGTCGTTCCACATTTTTTCACTCTATTTTCCTGGCAACTCTCTGGCGATTCAAAAGGATGCAATATCGCCATCTGCTGGTGAGCTATAAATGCTGTTACTGTTTTTAAGGAGCATACTTAAAAAAAAATATTTTAATAACAAATGCTCTATACTGAATCATACCCAGTTATTTGAATTATTTTCAGTTTCTTCTAAAAAAAAAACCCACTAGTATACAATACACGCAAATATACGCAAAACAGTATCTCTACACTTTAACCGTGATTGAAAATGCCAGGATATGAAACCCATACTGGTCTTTTCCAAAGTATGGCAGTCATAAAACCAACAATGCACGTGAATGTAATGCAATGCAATGCAAGTTTGTAATGGCGAGTTGCAATATATAGCCATATCATTCAGCTGGATTAAAGTGGCCTACATTCTAACTGCACAATATGTTTCCATGTTTAGTTCATTTTAGATTAAAATAAATTGTACTAAAAATTTTGATGAACAGTATTACAGTAAATAAAGACAGACACATTGTCACAAAGTAATTTTTTACTGTATCGAAGGTTACAGAGAAACAATGGTTTTTACTCTTATCAACTAAGTGAATCATAATTGAAACAGGTAGTCAATGCTATACATTGCTTCTCCCAAAAGAATTCCATTTTCTCACCTCAATACAAATAGATCAATACAGCTTTATGCCGATAATAATTATTTAGATGACAATGTGCCTTTGACATTTTACTGGTTCATTTTATATTTCATTTTCACGGGAACACTGGCTTGTTCTAACTTCATTTTATTGTCCAATTTTATTTTGATGAGTAGACGTAATACAGTATGTGTCACGTTAATGAGAGGAAACCTTATTTGCGTTCATTCATATTGATCAGGGTGAATGCATGACTGTGTTTATGCAGTATTTAATACAATCTCTGGTAGAAAGCAACAATATAAAGCACACATTTAATTTCAATTGGTCAGGCATGAACACTGTTCTTTGTTATAATCAGTTGGACCACTTTCACTTCATGATTGTCTGGGCTTTTCACAAAATAATATTTAATTGAGGACAAGGAGACATGCTGATTGTAATAAATGTAATTGTTGATAAAGACAGGGTGAGTGTTGGAAGGGGCAGTAAACACTGGATTTGTGTATCGGCTTTTTAAGTTTACGATCTTTTCCGTCTACTTTCAAAATTTCTGAAGTCCACTGGCCTAATCTTCATCTCAGCAAAAGGAATTGAATGTTCATGGCCCCTCCAATGGAACCAGTTGATCCCCTGTCAGAAAAGTACAATGAATTTACAGTAAATATAGCCATTTAATGAATGTCTATATTACAGTACCTATCTTACCTATCTACGGTATCTGTCCACATGTCCACATGAAAAACCATTTAAAGATGTTAACAGACATGTTTTTACATACCTTACTGTGGTTGTTGTTATTATATTTCCCCATGAGGTTGGCACGATGGCAATTTTTATACCAAAAAGCACCCATATAGGACAGTGCACAATTGGTGATGGCAATATCATTGTCATTGTCGTAGGTGGAAAAGGGCCTTCCCTGATGGTAGGTCATGGAATCACCTTGAAAATACATGTTCAGTAAGGACAAATTATAGTTTTTACTCCAAAAATCATGCTCAAGCTAAATACTAAATGATACATCTACTTTAAATTAGTACTAGTAGTTCAACAAATACTAGACAGTATACAGCATAGTATGCAATTAATAAATAGTATTTACTGATAAAATTAGTTAATATTCTATATTGATCTAGACTGAGCTAAGTAATGTGCAGCAATGCTTAACTGTTACAGATTACAACTGCAATAGCCAGTGTAATCTCAATTTAGCAGTAAACTTTAAAACACCCAAAGGGGCATAATAAAGTGTAGCACATATGCATGACATTATAAACTAACTCAGTACTGGCACCTCCCAGCAGATGGAGCCCTAGGCAAGTGGGTATAGGAAAAGCTAACTGCACACCCGAAATGTCAACATCGATGAACCTACCTGCTGTTCCACTATAGTCCCCTACATTGACTTTATAGCGTTTTCGTGGTTCTGCAACAGTGAACCTGTCATACAGAGCATAGGCTGATTCTCCATTGTCTCTCAAGTCCACACGCAGCTCATACTGGCCTGAAGATGTCATCTGGTGCAGGCTGGACAGACCTACAAGGTTTAATAGATAAGTATAGGAGAGAGTGAGAGGAAAAAGAAAAAGATAAAGAAAAACAAAAAGACAGTACAGTATACGTACCCAGCCAAAATTCATCATTCACATTCCCGAAGCCAGCTGTGTAATTCTTCCAGTTGCGGAAGAATTCCACCTTCCCGTTCTGCCGCCTCAGGAAGACCTAGAGCACATAGTAGCGTGGATAACTTCTTAAAAGCCACTTACAGTAATGCTGGTAGCAGATGACCTCCAACAATCCAAATAAGTGATGCAGATGCAGATAACTATGTCATATAATAAAGTGTTCAATACTCAAAGTTCAATTACTATTTGACATTTATATTGGGGAGTGTCAAACATTTTAAACTGGTACCCACAAACAAAACGTTTATTAATTATCATGAACCACTTCAAATACCATCAAAACATAAAAACACCATCGAATTATGAATGTATGCACATTTCATTTTGACAATACAAGTTGTGTTCTGCTGCAATACAGTGTAATGTTGGAGTGCTTACTGTCCATCCTCCACCATCTGTTGTCATGTCACAGTAGACGAGGATAGATTGGCTCTCCTTCCCGCCAACATAGATGGTGTATTGGCCCGAGCTGGTCTCGCCATTCAAGAAGATCTGAGCGCAGTCCTTGGGGTGCTCATACAATCTTCCAACTTTAAAGAGGTGTATTAAATATCATCATCATATGACATGCGATATTGATTTCTTTGTTATTATGATCGATACCCACCTGCTGAAATAATAGCATTATTAGATAGAGCTTAAGAATGACTCAAAAGTTAAATGTTAATGTATCTATAATGTAGCAAGATTCCGGAGTTTGTGAAACACTGCTAGTACAGAAACGAATGCTGTTCTTCAGTTTATTTTAGCTTATGCTAGTGGAAAACATGGCTTACACAAAAGTGATGACACAGGTAATAGACAACACTGGTATGCTGTAGGATAGTGTAGGTTAGTGTGTGTGTGCGTGTGCGTGTGCATGCGTGTGCATGCGTGTGCGTATATGTGTTCAAGGTGTACACACAGGAACTGGTGGTGAAGACGGTGTTGACATGGGCACTCCTCTGGGCTCCGGCCATAGCCTGCAGTCTGACACTATACTCGGTAGAGCCAGTCAGCTGGGTCAAACTGTATGACGTGGCTGTGGGACTCAGAACCACCTCCTACACACACACACGCACACACACACACACACACACACACACGTACTGTACTTATTTAATGGCCTGTAATAGACACTTCTCAGGGCTGTGTGGGTGTGTCCTGAGAAGTGTAGCTCCGCCCCACTCACCCCACACAAGCAGATGTCTAATCAGTAATACAGCTGACTTATAATCAGCAAAAGCAACTTCAGACAGTTGTGTATGGGTTAACAGGGCCCGGTATGTGGTAGCATTAAGGGGATTGCTCTGGAGGTGGAGATACCCTGATGGCTCCGTCCACAGAGAAGAAGGTAAGTGTGTATCCGGTGATGGCAGCCTGTGGAGGCCCCCATGTGAGAGTGGCACTGTCACTCTGAATGTTAGAAGCTGCTAGATCGCGAGGGGGATCCACCTCTGAAACACAGCAGGCACACCAAACCATTAACTTGCCATGGCTACAGTAGTGTCATAACATATACATACACTACAGTCATAAGATAATAGGGTTTTCTGTCTTTCTCTTTTGTACAGCCAGTCTCATTGTGCTCCTTAATCTCACTACTGTAATTTAATTGTTGTTTCAACGACACTACTATGGACTATTATGGAAAATGATTACTTCAGAGTTATATTTTATAGACTTTTATTTTACATTAGGCCTATATTAACCCTTGTGATGTCCTCAGGGCCCTTTGTGGCAGATAGAGGGCGTTAAACCTAATTTTACAGCTTACACACACATATGATCTATACTGCTGGCACAGCAAGGTGTGAGTTTGAAATCTGAGGACAACAGTAAAGATGGCGCCGCCTGATGGTTCAAGACTAGATTTTAAGGGCATCACAAAGGTTAAATGTACAGTATAGTACAGTAAGTCATCCTGGAGAAAAACAAATACATCTCTTCCTACATTGCCATAGGGTGCTCCCTCAGAAGCTCTACCCCACACATTGGACACGCATTGCAAATGCTAGGATAGTGTTGTGTGTTGCGGTCTACACCACTTTGTTTATGTTCCTATTTACGGAGTCAGGGCTGGGGTAGAAACACCTCATTATCTTTTAATCATGCACAGAGAGTGGCAGCTAGCAGACCGCGAGGAGATCTTTGGTGAATTTGACAAAGAGTGTATTAGCTTACACTTGCTTGATACCTTTAATGAATAGCCGTATCAAATACAATTCAGTGTTAAATATTGTGAATAAGACATGCTGTAGTGTACATTTGGGCAGATATACATGTATATACAGTACACCAAATACAAAACTAAACACAGTGAGCTTAATACTAGTTGTAACACCAGGGCTTGCTGTGAGTTAGGCCGAGGCCTTGATAGGCAACAGGTTCTTCACTTACCAGTGGTGAACTCAGTGGTGGCAGAAGGGCTTTTCTGGGTGGTTCTCATGGCATGTACTCCCACTGTGTAGTGGGTGGCTGGAGCCAGGGAGCCCATTTCAAACTCCACTATGTTCCCAGACACATGCTTTGTCACTGGGGACACTGTAAGCCAGTAAAGACCAACAGAAATAATTAGACCATTTAGAAGTAAAGAAGTGCGATAAAGTTGGATCGTTAATATTGATACCTGAGAATCAATCCTCACATAAGAATCAATACCATATTGTCTAAGTAGTGATTTTAATATTTAGTTGTATTTAACGTTATGTTATTTACAGTATGTATTTGTTTTTAATTGTTGTTCAATATAGGAACTACCCTTATTGCTACACTCGCCATAGCTCAAGGCACGCAGAGAAACAGATGGTGTCAGTCAGTTATTAGAACAATGGCAGAAAGAAGAAGCTATTTCAACAAAAGAGCTACAATAACTAGATATATTGTTAACATAACAAAAGACAACACGGTCAAATAGGAACACACCTGAATCCGCTTTGTAGGTGATGACGTAGCCATCCACAGTGGCCACGGATGGTTGCCATAGCAACAATGCGGACGCGTCAGTGACATTTACTGCGGTTAGGCCCTGAGGCCTGTCCAGCGCTACAGGGAGGAAAACAAACATGACAAAATAAATCAAATACCCCGGTGAATGCTGAAATAACATGATAATCCTATCCATCCAACTACAGTATACCATCACTGGTAGGTAGCTGGGTGGAGCATATGAATAAAGCCTTCAACAGTTACCTGTGGTTACGGTGTCTGTGGTTGGGTCACTTTCCTCCAGGCCCTTCACAGCAGTCACAGTCACCCGGTAGTCTTTGCCAGGAGCCATGTTAGGCAGAAAGGCCTGGGACACAGTCCCGTCTACAGTTACAGACAATGGGCTACCTTTGGAGACAAAATAAAATATTTGAAATAGATTATATTTCCTTTAAATATTTCACGGTGTTTGGTCATTTGGAAAGCTGCTTGTTTCCCATTAAATTAATCAAAAACACCAATTACTTTCATGCATCTTGTGTTCATTACTTATATATAGTAAACATTATATTTATTATGATGCAAACAACTACACCTTAAAATAGCACAATAGCATACAACATCACCAACTTTGACCCAGCCACTTGCCTCCTTCCACTGGCACATAGATAATACGGTAGTTATCCACTCGTGCACGAGGAGCTGCCCAGTGGACGGTGGCTGAAGTGTCAGTCACTTCTGAGAAGCGAAGGCCCTTGGGAGTACCCAGGCCTGATGGAGTGAAAGTGGGCGAGAGACAGCAAATGAGAACAGTGGTCAGAAAAACATGGAGAACAATGAAGAATATCCCGTTTCTTCTCTGCAAATGTCTCATACATACGAACACATTTTCCAGAGATATACTGTACAGGCTAAAGCCTGTACTGTATATGAAATAGTGGTAGGTCCAGGTTTTTGAAAACAAAAGACCATGGTCCATAAAAAGATGCTTTCCGGTATATTCCATATACCTGTCTGAGCAATGGTAGTAATTGGTTGGGAGCGCTGTTCTGATGTGACCCCATACAGCTCAATTTCGTATTCGGTGCCACCCAGAAGTCCAGATAAAACCTTGGTTCGCTTGTCACCAAGGACGATGTGCTCTTGCGGATGGGCTAGCTTTTTGGTGTCCCTTATTTTGACCACAAATCTGTCAAACAGGTCGTCATCGGCCGTCCACGATAGACGGAAACTGTCGTCCGTGATGTCGGAGACAAAAAGATGCTCGATCTCGGGCTCAGCCTCTGGTTGAAAAGGAAACATAGCGTTGCCGGCAACATTCAACTTGTGGGAGATGGCTGGAGACGAGTTATATGTTTGGAAGACTTCAGCAATGTTGGAAGGAAGATGGTAAGGGGAAACGGCTTGACGGCAGCCTGACTGCTGCTACCAGCCTAGCATGCTGAGACATCCCTTAAAGGTGCACTCCTTGATTATGTTAGAGACCCAGAAATCACATACATAAATACCCCCCAGGAAGCTGACGGCTGATGAAACACAAAAATGCATGTGGTTGTAGGAGGAGTAGAGAAGAGTGCTCAGGTGCAACGGAGGCATTCATTACAGGATCCAAACCAAACAACGTCGATGTAACACTGGTTTCAGCGTCAAAGGGGATTCCGGGCACAAATCAAGGAGTGTATCTTTCAGTTGCATGTCAACACAGTGCAATCCTATGAGCTGCTAGATTCTGGGTTAATAAAGATGCATGTTTGTAGTTTTGTTTATTGGAATGCGTTTGAATTCACATTCCATTAGGTTTGCAAAGGATCCGTTAGAAGGAAGAGCGCAAACCCTCATGCTAGAACCACACACTGTACAGTCAGTGTATTAAGAGTTATGAAACAAATAAGAATAGAAGTTATATCAACAGTAAGGCCATGCTCAAAATGCCTTGTTGAGCCAATAGTGTTTTCCTGCAATTTTTGTTTGTTAGATGTATTTGTCAGTAACCATCCACTGTAGTTTTCAGGTACAAGACTGTAGTGATTGATAAACCAGAGTAAGGTGGTAAAATAAAGTAGAAATCGAAAGACGTCATATGATAATTTGTGATTATCATATTCTGTGCTGACATCTACATCACCACCAGTGTTATCTGTCAGTATTCTAAGGGAAAACACAGTTTAAAATATGAAAACAAACATTTATAAATGCTTGCTCATATTTTAAAGATAATGGAAGACAGGCCGGAACATCTCTCCACTGTAAAAGAAAAGGCTGAACAGGAAAGACTTGTGTAAAAAGAACAGGGTTAAGAATGATTTTCTGAAAAAGAGTGCAAATTGGTTAGACAACAGTCTACTCTTGCTGCTTTGCCATCAAAACATGCTACTAAGCAAATTGGATCCCTAAATACAGTTGTGTTGAATGTTTGGTTTTGGCTATATATAAGTGCAAATCTTTTTCAGTATTTGTAGTACTTGCTCCTTGTACACCATGCTGTGAAGGCAAAACATTCAGACGTGTCTACACAGTAAGACATTGCACTCTCGTTTTAGTACAGGCCTATTCAGGCGCTGTGGGCGGTACCTGTCACAGCCACTGCTGTCAACGGCCGAGAGAGCAGGCCTGACCTGGACATGCCAGTCAGCCTGATCTCATAGCCTATGCCCGTGATCAGGCCCCAGATGTCCAGGTAGTTTTGGCTGCCTGGGACAGTGAACTGTTGAGGCTCCAGCAGCCAGCCGGAGTCAGTGACTACTACTTGGAAATGGCTGAAACCACCACTAGATGGCGTACCCTCCGGCTGTTGTTGCTTCATTTCCCAGGAGACGCGGAAGCCATACGGGGTTATATTGGAAACAGTCAAGTTTTCCAATTTGGGTAAAGATGCTGGAGGAATTTGATTTGTTTTTCAACAAGTGAAAAGACGTGGGAGGGGAAAAGGCCATTAGAATATTTTGGAAGACGAGTGTGTGCCATGATTGCAAAAGTAGCCTATTATTCTATAGAAATAATATTCCAGTGTATTAACAAATTCTTACAGCGATTATACAATTATAATACAATTATATGAGCTGTGTCTTATGGATTTAAGACTCAAATACAAAAACGTAATGGTCCAAAAATGATATTCCTTCAATATAGGCTGCTCACTAAACCATTGTATTACGAACTTTAACATGGCTACAGTGACCCATTAATATGGAGTTCAGTTGAAAATAGGAGTAAAATACATAGTACCTGTGACAGCATGAGAAAACACAGAGGGAGTGCGCCGCCCATGAGATATACCATACAGTTCAATGTCATAGACTGTGGCGTCCATCAAGTTAGCCACCGTAATGTTAAGGATTTCACCGGGCAGCCTGAACTCCAGCGTATCAAACCTCTGTTCAGAATCACTGACGCGGATTACAAAGCCATCAAAATGGCCAGACACAGCGGTCCAGGACAGGGTGAGGTTATCTGGGTTTACAGACGAAGCAGATACGGGGCCCAACAGCGGCGCATCCTCTGAACAAAAGAGAATACGAGTCGCTCATATAAACTAGTGTTCCAACGTTGGCTTGGCTGGAATGCATGTTCTCATGGTCGTAACGAATATATGCGGTGTGATGCGGTGCGATACCTGTAGTAGCTACGGCAAAAAGAGGCTGTGTATTCTTGCCACCGGCGGTGCCGTACAGTTTTATGTTGTAGTTTGTGCGCGCTTTAAGCCCGGCCATGAGCGTTGAGCGCACATCTCCGGGTAGAGTGCGCCCCATTGCCTGCGAGGGCAAAGCAGACTCTCTGACTTCTACAATAAAGTTATCAAACGCCTTCTCTCGTGTACTCCACGACAGAGAGAATCTGTCTGAGGTAATGTTAGAAACAACTAGCCTTGACAAGTCAGGCTCTGCAGCTAAAGGGGAGAGAAAAAGCACAATATATAGATATATCTAGATAAATGTTAAAAGTAGGCTAATATTTAAATATATACGTTTAAATATACCTGTTGATGCAACAATACTGACAGCTTTTGTTCGGGAACCTTTCAGAATCCCATAGAGGTAGGCTACATAGTCAGTGCTGGGGTTAAGCCCTGTGACGTCATGGGACATTGCACTGTAGGAAATGTTATACTCCACTGCATCTCTCAGCCAATCAGAATCAATTATCTCCAGGGTATAACCATCAAAATGTCCCTCAGGGCCGTTCCAGGAGATTGTAAAGCTCTCTGATGTTACATTTGACACATATAGATTGCCAATCATTGGCTCGTTCACTGAAGAAAGAAACCATTATGAGTTTGTTAGAACTATGTTCCATAACCATCCATAAATTATGGCCATTATTAATAGGAAATGGCTATTTATCTTTAGATGTGGTCAATCATTTGTAAACATGAACAATGTTAGAACTCACCACCTCCCACTTGCAATTCTCGAAAGGCTCAGAAGCTCAATGCAAAATTGAACACATGCACGTTTCATGAATCTGTTGTGCTCATTGAGTAGGATAAAGACTTATGTTCCAAATTAGAGAAACATTAATTGGACATTGTTTGATTATTGGGTTCATATAGAATGACAGAGGTCATAAAGACAGACAATTGAAGATAAATAAAAACGCCAGAAATCAGTACAGGAACAACAACAAAAAAGTGGTTTTACAAGATTAAAGTAAAATTAATTATGTGTGAAAACATTTTGAAGAACTGATTAAAGGAATGAAATACCACGTTTCATGCACTGAAAATCAAGACACATGCTCTGCAATATTAGCAACATAGATTGTGAAATACGGTTCCGAAACTATATGGTGAATGGGTATGGAAAAATTATACTTACATGCGATGACGAAGGCACATTCATGTGAAAATCATGCACGGAAATGTGATTCATAGATATCATTCAGATGTATAAACCAGATTGTTTGTTGGTCATATATATTTTTAAACATTAATAATAATAATAATATATCACATTTGCTGACTCTTGATCATCTTTTTAAATAAATATCTTTTCAGCATCTTCACATTACTAAACTCAAATCTATTTGGAAACAATATGAGTTTAAATGAGCTGTCAACGCAAATCAATTACACACTGAATGAGGGTTGATGGATTGAAATGAGATGAACATGGTCAGGTATGAAAGTTGTTTGGCTTTCTTTTGCAATCATTGCAGCACATCAGCACCAAGACTCACCACCATGCAAAAGGTGGCATAGGGAGGGGCTTCATGCACTTTGGTAATTGGAATGGGAGCCAAACAGGGTAAAGGTGATCATTTGAAGGCAGCTTGCTTGGATCAGTGATGCGGTATAGGTATTTGTATACCCATCACCCTACCCTCTCTGCTAGACACATACAGTGGCTGGAGGGTTTGATAAATGGCATTCTAGTTAAGATGAAGCGATACATTTAACAATAGCCAGGGTCTTGGATAGTTGGTGATAAAAACATATAGGGTTATTTAGAGATATTTTTCATTCCATGCAGTGTTGACGTTGTAGTGTGGACATGCCACTATGAGTGAAATGGAGTTGCTAGTATCGCTGTAAATTACAGTTTTTCTATGTCTGAACAATCGTTGTATGTGACAGATCTTGACCGGAAAAGGAAGATAAGTAGAAAACAAAACAAAATTATAGTGGGAAGAGCAGAGCAGAACACTGGAATACTGCTGTGAGCAGCTACCTGTGGTGGCATCAATGTACAGGGGCTCTAGGAAGGAGCCCTGATGCATCCCGTACAAGGCAACCATGTAGCTAGTGTTGGGAATCAGCCCAGATAGGACCAGGCTGAAGGCATCTCCAGACAGTGTGAGGTTCTGGCTCTCTGCAATATTCTCCATGTTTGTTACCTCAATGACAAAGCTCTCAAAATCCCCATCCTTGGGGCTCCAGGACACATTGAAGCTGTCCCATGTAATGTCAGAGATGGTAAGGTTCACCACCTGAGGATTCAGCTCTTCTGGTAGATAGAAAAATTAAAGTGGGGTCAAATGGTGTAAAATGAATTGTTTTTACATAACCTATTACTCTTAAGACAAACACAAGCATAAATTGAATGTGGGGATCAATGATAATGAGAGGAAGAAAAGCAAGGTGATTTAATTGGCACACCAGATTATTTGGCACAGATGGCTTTAAAGTTCTTTCCTATATTTAAGAGTTAAAATTCTTTCAAAATGCTACTTGGGTTTACATACGTGGCTACACGTGTGTCACTTTGGATGTTCAAACATTCATACAAGCAGTGAAAGCATTGAACTAATTGAATGGATAAATTCGATTTTGCTCAATGTACCTGTTGTAGCAAAGACTTTAAGACGTAAAGATTTCTCCCCTTCCACCAGCCCATGCAATGTAATAGCATAGCGTGTTGAGGGGGACAAGCCCTTTATCTCAGCCTTCCTGTCACTTCCTCGTACCGTGGTCACATGAGCACGTGTGGCCCCTGACCGATCACTGACCCCCACCATAAATCTGTCAAAGGCTTCACTGCGTGCTGACCAGGTCAGCTCCATACTAGTAGAGGCCACCTTTGTGACTGTGAGGTTTCCCAATGGTTCTGGACCAGAACCCTCAGGCTCCACCCCAGAGCCAAACCCACTGGTGTGAGAGAGCAAAGAACCCTCAACGTTTTGAGAATGGAGGGAAACAGTAGTTTGGACAGCCCCCAAATCCGAAGAAAACCGCGGGGCAGTTGTTGGGGTGTCTTTGATACTTGTTATTACATCTGGAGAGGTAGGCTCTGGTGCTATGGTAAATAAAAATATGTTAAAAGACATTACACCTGGAACTGCCGAGAGGCAAAAAAGAGAAAATATTATACTGTATCTAACCTGTGGATAAAAGGTAGAGTAAAATAAATGTAAGGTGGAGATTAAATAGCACAACTGCTCAAGAGCACATCATGGTCTAACATTCATTGTTTAGATTTCTGTTCACATTCGCCTTAGCTCAGTAATGCTTCCTATTTTTCAAGGAAAACCTCCTCATGCGTCTCAATTGCAGAACAGGTAATGCATTAATGACACAAGTGTCATTAATCTTTGAAGTTTTCTGAGTAGTCCACCACAGTAGAAGTACACAGTTTTCTTCAAATGAAAGGTGAAGCCATGCAAAGCTGGGATCGTTAGTGTCTCTCAAAAGTCACTGTTTAGCTTTGTTCAATATGCAAAACTGTTGATGCCAGTAATTGTTTTTCCAGCATGCAAATAACGGCTGTAAATTTCTTAAAACGGCAGAGAACTACTCAATCGTCATTGTCAACATATTGAAGGCAAGGCCTAAAACATGGCTTGAATTACTGGCCTACATGCCAATTATTATCTAAAGGTCAAATACAACAGAAATTGGAGTAGACAATTTGCAGTCCTTTTATTAACTGTGCTAATGCTAATCGTGTGTGAGGTCATTATGCCCAGGCTGTTGTTTCCATTACAGTGTGATTTGAATAGAAGAAGACTGCAGAGGTCTCATTGGATTTGGATAGCAACCTTCTCTGCCACAACATTGAAATTTTAACAGCTTCACATAAAGGCACAAATGCCTTTATGTCTTACATGCAATGAGCTCTGCTGGATCAAGTTATGCAGAGGACTGTAGTTAAAGTTTTTCTTACAATGTATCAATACCATGTTTATGAAAACAACATGCAAATCATTATGCATATTTAGACTGGGCCCTAAGTGAAGTATTTCACAAATCAAAACTGTAGTTAGAAGAAGGTGTTGTTGAATTACAGTGGGACAAGTTGTCTCCAACATGCAGTCCAAAATTAAAACATATACCTGTGACTGCAACAGCTTCAAGTAGGGCAGATCTTTTGTTATTGGTTATTCCATAAAGTATTATTTCATATTCTGTGGATGCCTTCAGGCCTCGGATTCTAGAGCCAGTGGCATCTCCATGGTGTTGAAACTCTTTCACTCCCCACAAGCGCTGAGTGTCTTTACATTCTACTGTGAATCTATTATAGACACCGTGTGGCTTTGGTTCCCATGAGAGGTCAAATCCATCAGATGTTAGGCCTGAGACAGTCAGAGCTCCACGCTCACTACCAGGCCCGGTACCAGAAAAGTGTGTGTCAGAAACATCTAAATAAGCAAAGCTAATGATATTGTCCTCCGAACCTGCAGGAGTCGTTAGCTCATGGTCGTCAGAGTCAGCTAAGTAAAAAGTGAATGAGGCTACAAGAAAAAAAAAAGGGGATATATTATTTAATATTATGCTCTCTGTAAATGTTGGATGCACCCCCTTCCCCACATAGATAAGCCATTCCTTGGACTAGTAGGTGGTTGAATCTGTGAATAGTCTGCAGTGATCAAAGTCACATCACTCTTGAGTCTTGGTTCAAATTTCTCACTTTGTGAAATGTGAATTACAATATGAACCCTAGACCTTAAAAATTGAGAGGAACGTTTTTAGTTTTTTTTTACTCTGCAAGAATGTGAAAGCTACAGCAGCAGGAAAACACATCAACAGGGTCTACCTCTGAGCGCCAGGGCTTTAATGTTAACTCACATCCACGAATGACCACTAACGGTAGCGTTATGCCAATCTGAGCTTATAGGTCTAAGAGCCATACCCACCTGTGGAGGCAGTCAGGCTGACTGGAGCACTTTTCTGTTCACCCCGTTGTGCCGTCAGGGTTATGCTGTAGACCATGCCAGGTGTCAAGCCAGTGAGAACGTGGGAGGCAGCCGAGGCTGGGACCTCCACCTCTTCTCTATGTCCATCCCTGGAGGCGTACGCCAGTCTGTAGGAGGCAAACTTGGCCCGCGGCCGTTGCCACACTAAGGACAGTGTCGTCTCCGTGAACCCAGCCACCAGGTCTTTAGGAGCGTCCAGGTCTGGAGGAGTTAGTCACAAACAATTACATATGGATTATAAAGCGCCGGTTCATCCAAAGTGACTCCTAGTTTTGCACATTTGTTATTTAAGTCTGTCATCACCTCTGCTGTGGTCTTTAAACCAGTCATAAATCACATTTGCCTATTAGCCTCACTTTTGGCCAGTTTGTATCAACAGACATGGATGGGCCGTCTGTGTATTTCTGTGTGTGTGCGCGCGTGCGTGTGTGTGTGTGTGTGTGTGGGAGAGAGATGGCTATTTAGATAGCTGTTCACCAGCGTCTCTCACCAGTTGCTGCATTTGTAGTAGCGGGGAGACTCTCTCGCTCATTCTTCACGGCAGTCACTCCGATCCCATATTCTGTGCCTGGCTTCAGGCCTGCGGTACAAAAGCATTTATAAGCGTTCTCATTGCCAGCAGCTACTGGTTTCCTGCGCTTGACAAATATGGTTTGATTTGAAAAGCGCTAGTAAATCAAGCGCTGAGTATTAGCTAGTGTTAAGATGCCGTGTGCACCCTTACCAGTGATAGTAGCCTGTGTGGTGTCTCCTGGTCCCTGCGGGAACAGCTTCTCGCCATGAGAAACCCCAGAGAGTGGACTGTATTTCACCCTGTAGGACCCAACATCTGCTAGACTGTTGCGCCATTCAAGAGTGATGGTGTCATCTCCATGGGACAGGACCTTCACATCCCTGGGGGCATCCAGGTCTTCAGGCCAGCAGAAAGTCATATGTTTTATTGTCACATAACCCTCATGAATAATGAATCATTTTTAAGCATAAATTCTGTAACACTGTTTCTTAAACCTTTTCGAGTCGGACCCCTTTTAAACTATTTATCCAGACCATATATATGTGAAACATGCTGGTTTATGTGCCACATGGGGATAATATAATCTACTCATATTACTTGGTGAAATAGGACACAACCGTAAAACAGAGGTAAATGCCTAATTAAGAAGGCAGTGCCAACAGATGTGTTTCGTCATAGTTTTATCATAGCTTACACACCATGACCAACAAAATATGTATTATTACATTTGTGTTAAAAAAACTTTATGTTTACAATAAATGAGTAAAACAAAAATGTTTCTGTCTTTGAAGTCAAGGCGCAAAGCATTGTGGGACAGTTTCAGTGCGTAGATGGCAATGGATTCACACTTGGTGTTCTTAATTAACCTGCAGGCATTCTGCAACATTGCAAACTCCGTAAAACATTGTATACTGTTAACACGTATGATGGAGAATCAGGACATTGTCTTTGTTTGCAAATATACCACATTGTGACTTTTTAACGAGTGTCTAAGTCTACAGTACCTGTGGTGAACGCCTTAATGACAGGGTTGCTAGTGACATCTCTCCTCTTGGAAACAAGGGAGATCTGATACTCTGTGTCTGGTGTCAGACTGTGAATGCCGTGCTGCTTGTCGGTAGTGGAGAGCTCCACTGTGGTTCTATCAGACGGGTCTGTGCTAGGCCCATAGGACAACGTCACCCCGTCCACCACAGCCTCTGGTTGGGACCAGGTGACTAGAGCTGAGGAGTCTGTCACGTGCTGCACTTCCACCTGCCGAGGGGCATCTATCTCTGGACACACAGCAAGGTCAGTTGATGTCTGGATTAGGCTGTAAATATTCACTTTCTGAAAGAGATGCCTTGGTTTTCATCACGCCTGGATTTTATTACCAGACTGTGGCACATTTAAATACAAGAACTGTCCTAAATACTAGACTCACATCTAAAGTTTAAATAGCCTAATAGTACTATTAAAAGTCCCTTCTAAATAGTAACAGAAAGGTTTCCTGGCACGCACAAACAATTGGATTACGTTAGTTGCATTTGGATCCTTCAGATCAATATTATGACAAGGTAGATTTTAAGGGCCTATATGTATAGGGATTCCCTTCTCTCCACAATAAATATCCCTGACAAAGTTGTTGTCTACTTGTTGAGTCATAACACTGTAGCTATGGCTTGAAATAGAGCAAAACATTCACTGATAAAGAAATTCCGAGAGGTTCCCTATGTAAATTACTTTTGGAAGCTGTGATGAATTACATCCAAAGTAAGCACATTACCTAAGACATGGAATGGTGAATAGCTCGGAGAGTCCATCCAGATAGACTTGTAAACTAAATGGCCTTTCCATGCATCAGCGTGATGGGAATGTTATTTATTTTCCATAAACCGATTCATTTGACTGTAATGTAACCAGTTGCACCTCATGATAAAAGCATTAACGAGCCAATAACCAGGTTCAGTCTATCATCATTGATATGCTATCGAAAATATTGATTGCTTAGCCTTTCTTTAAAACAATAGGTTTGTAATTTAACATTCATTGAGTGTTATTGTTTATCTTTCTATTAAAATGTCATAGTGTAACTAACAACAAATACTGTACCTATGTAGCTATCACAAAGTGCTGAGTGAAAAGTGGATATAGTGGATACATCATGCGAAACAAGTACAGTCATGCCAATGCACAAATCTATAAACTTACTGGTGGTAAATCTTTTTAATGTCTCAGGTCCCCTAGTGTCGTTCTTTATGACACTGATAGACACTTCATACTCTTGTCCTGGACCAAGACCAGACTGATTAAATCTGGTTTGAGATGATGGAAGAGTGTTTATAATCTTCCCATTTTCTTCTTTCTACATGGCAAACAGAACACACATATTATGGTCAATAATAAACAAATGTTTGATATTTACACGTCAATAGTCAAAAGGTCAGTCAGACATGGCAGGGAGACCACTGTGAACATGGATTTAGACAAAATGCCAAATTGGTGTGAACCCTGTATGAGATTTAACAACGTAGTAAAGAAATAAAGAACATTAAACATTCAAGACAAATAACGATCCAAATAATAAATAACAGTGTCTAGTGTGGTTACCTTTTCCACATTTACAATACTACATTGCTACAACAGCAGCAATTTAGGATACATTATTTTATTTCAGCAGTAAAGGAAATAGATCATTGTCTAAATATCCCAACATAGCTCATCTCCCACCCCATTATGCCACCACCACCACCACCCCCTGTCTTCTAAGTTCCTGGCCAACACCTTCAAAGGCTCTAGCTTGTGGACATAAGGGCAGACCGACCGTGTTGCGGAAAAAGAGTTCCCAGCCATCAAACGAAATGTCCAACTGGTCCCATAATACCTCCACTGAGGTCTCCCTCACAGATTTGAACCTAAGACCTTCTGGCTGTGGCAGATCTGTGGGAAAGAGTTGAAAGATCCCATTATACGAGTTCACCAGGACACTAATATATT